>JAZKJV010000856.1:600000-1114506 GCA_037367405.1 Ottelia alismoides | reverse complement strand
TGAGTACTCTTCTACCGGAACAGACTGTGAGCATGTAAACGTAGTTGGGTCCATGGAGACAGAACCCAGCCAGCATCGATGTATCCATCTCCTTTGAAGATGATCCTGTGCATGAGTCAGTCTGCGAGATCCTCAGGAACGAGTACAGCTCTGAGCTTGCATCGCCCTACATCTTCGATGACGTAGAGGCCCAGTTGGGTCTGTCAGTCCTAACATCCTTAGGACAATCAGAAGATGAGGATGACGAGTCGGACGAGGCGTTTGCCAATTGCATGGAGACCTTTGACGATCCGGACTCCAGAGCCGAGTTTGGTGGCAGCTATTACAGAACAAGATCCAACACTTCCAACACCGAACCAGATCAGATTGAGCCAGACTTTCTAGACGATCAAAACATTCCTGAGCTCAAACCTTTACCACAACCCTGAAATATGCCTTCCTTGCGGGCCAAGACAAGAAATTTCCGGTCATTATCAGTCCGCAATTGACCGAGGAGCAGGAATCTCGCTTGCTAGAGATCCTGGAGAAGAACCGCAAGGCAATAGGCTGGAGCATTTCCGATCTCCACGGGATAAATCCCGCTCTATGTTCGCACCATATTTACTTGGAGAACGAAGCCAAACCCTCTCGTGAATTCCAACGCCGGTTGAATCCAAATTTACGAGAGGTTGTGAAAAAAGAGATAGAAAAATGGTGTGACGCGGGTTTCATTACCCAATCTCCGACTCTAAGTGGGTGGCCCCAATCCATGTTGTCCCGAAAAAGTCGGGAATTCAGACGACCACCAACGAGGACGGAGAGGAGATCGTGACGAGAGTACCCACATCGTGGCGCGTCTGTGTGGATTACAGACGCTTGAATGCCGCGACGAAGAAGGATCATTTCCCCCTACCGTTCATTGATCAGATCCTAGAAAGATTAGCGGGGAAAGAATTCTTCTGCTTCCTTGATGGGTTCTCGGGCTACAATCAAGTAGCCATAGCTCCGGAGGACCAGGAAAGACCACGTTTACATGCCCCTTTGGTACCTATGCTTTCAGGCGCATGCCCTTTTGGGCTATGCAATGCTCTAGGTACTTTTCAAAGGTGCATGATTGCTGTATTCGCCGAAATGGTCGGCGAATTCCTGGAAGTCTTCATGGATGACTTCTCGGTCCACGGCGACTCTTTTGATTCTTGTCTTAGGATTCTGGACCGAGTCCTCAAAAGATGTTGTGAGGTCAATCCGGTGCTCTCCTGGGAGAAAGTCACTTCATGGTGACGGAGGGCATAGTGTTGGGGCATGTCATCTCCAAGAGAGGAATGGAGGTTGACCCTGCCAAGGTGGACGTGATTAGACGACTCCAGCCACCACCAACGTAAGCATTGCGGTCGGTCATCCTCGGGCATGTCGGATTTTATCGAAGATTTATCAAGGATTTTTCTAAGATTGCCCGACCGCTAACTGAGCTTTTAGGCAAAGAACAGGGAGTTTATCGAGATCACAGATGTCTTGAGGCCTTTAAGCTATTACAAGGAATGATCATGGACGCACCCATCTTACAAGCCCCAGATTGGTCTCTACCTTTTGAGATCATGACGGATGCCTGCCTCAGATTATGCTGTTGGGGCTGTATTGGGACAAAGAAGAGACGGCGTCCCGTTCGCAATTCACTACGCAAGCAAAGTGCTTGATTCTGCTCAGCGTAACTATACAGTTACAGAAAAGGAAATGCTCGCGGTAGTGTTGCCTTGGACAAATTCAGATCCAACTTAATTGGATCCAAGGTAACTGTGTTCACAGACCATACGGCACTACGATACTTGATGGAGAAAAAGGACGCGAAGGCACGTCTTCTTCGGTGGATTTACTTATCCAAGAGTTTGATTGGATATCCGTGATAATCCTGGAAAGAAGAACGTAGTGTCCGATCATCTTTCTCGTCTCGAAGATTTCAATACTTCCGAGGTTTCACCGATTCGAGACTCCTTCCCTGACGAGTCGATTTTTGTTATCGACTCACTCCCATGGTACGCCAATATCGTGAACTATCTTGTCTCCAAGAAAGTTCTCGAAGATTGGCCCAAGAGCCAAATCGACCGACTAAAGTCGGACGCTAGACACTACCATTGGAGGATCCGATCCTTTTCTTTGAAGGACCGGATTGTGTCTGGAGACGTTGTATTCCTCAGGAGGAATACCAGAGTGTCCTTTCTTTATGCCATAGCTTAGAGGCAGGAGGGACACCACTCCGGGAAGAGGACGGCATGGAAGGTACTTCAATGTGGCTTTTACTGGCAGACTCTGTTTCGCGATGCCACCGCCTTCGCGAAGTCGTGCCCAGTTTGCCAGAGAATGGGAGGAACCGTTGGTTCCAAGGATGAGATGCCAATGCAAGCCGGTCATCATTTGTGATGTCTTTGACGCCTGGGGCATCGATTTCATGGGCCCATTCCCTGTCAGCCACGGGTTCGAATATATCCTCCTTGCGGTAGATTATCTGTCCAGATGGGTGGAGGCTATCCCGACCCGAGCCGCAGACAGCAGGACTGTCTGTAAATTCATCAGAGAAAACATAATCTCTAGGTTCGGGATCCCCAAGATGATGATATCAGACGGGGGTAGCCACTTTGTGAATCGGGAGGTGAAGAAACTCCTGAAGGACTACGGCATCGAACACCGTGTCACGAGTCCTTACCACCCCACAAACCAATGGTATGGCTGAGGTGTCGAATAGGGAGGTGAAAACCATATTGCAAAAGCTTGTCCGCCCGGACAGGAAGGACTGGTCTCAGATCTTAGATCAAGTCCTCTGGGCGTATAGGACGGCTTACAAGACACCATTAGGCACCTCCCCATTCCGAATGGTATTCGGAAAGCCGTGCCATTTGCCCGCAGAGTTAGTGCACAAATCAGAATGGGCAATAAAGAAGGTCAACTGGAACACACACCTGGGTCAGAAACCACAGAGACATGGATCTGAATGAGCCTGTGGAAGTCAGAAACCGAGAATACGACAATAGTTTGGTGTACAAGGACAAGGTGAAGCGTTGGCATGATAGATATATCAGACGAAAGACCTTTGTTCCTGGACAAAAGGTATGGTTGTTCAATGCTAGGCTGAAGATTTTCAAGGAAAGTTAAAGTCTAAGTGGACGGGACTATTTGTCGTCGTATGGTGCATGATAGTGGATGTGTCGAGATCTCTGATCTCGCAGATGACGCACCGACATTCCTAGTAAATGGGCAGCTGTTGAAGCACTTCGTTGAATCCAATGAATAGTTAGTCCATGTGGAGGAGATTGTATTCATGCGCGAGACAGATACAGCAGATACATCTCAAGCCGCGTATGAAACCTTGCAGCAATGAACTCAGCCATCAGAAGCATCTTCGAAAGATTCAGACGACTCATCTGTATATATCATTCTTCCTGTATATCCTATCCTTTACCCCATGATTCTAGTAACCCATCCCAATCTCCACATCATCGAGCTATTATCTTGGACTATACTTAGGATGACCAGATCCTAAGTATAGGAGAAGGGGTCACCCGAGTCGATTCACTGTACATTCTCCAGATCACATTGGTCCTCATACTCATTTCCTACCGATACTTAGGCTGACCTGAGCCCTAAGTATAGGGGGACCGATGCCCGCATTGATACTCATCACTTCCCATCTTTCCCTCGTCCGCCCATTTCTGATCTTCTTCTACACTTAGGCTGCCCGAGCCTAAGTATAGGGGGGCGAGACGACTTCTATACTTTTTGTTCCTTTTGACTCTCCTACGCTTAGCACGAGCTATGTCTTTTTCCTCGCTCTTCGTGCTCTGAGGACATAGCACACGCTAAGTATAGGGGGGCGTGTATATATTACATATATACTTTACCCATAGCTCGTACTTTCGCGTATTTTTGTATATATTTTTAACAATAAATTACGGGTGGGTAAAATGACAAAAAATGCAAAAACTCCAAAAAAATCAGACAGGTTCAAGGGAAAAAAAAAAATACCTGTCAGAGAATGTATACTAGTAAAGAAATGCAGCTGGATGACTTGGCTACACTGGTCAGGCATCCCGGGATAGGTAGCTACACTGGCTACCGTCCATTCTCTTCTCTACCCCCTCCTCTTGAGTTGGTCGCACTTGAACTTAGAAGGGAATTCCCCGCTCCTCGAGGAAAGAGTTGCTGGACCGGGTTATTGAGTTACCTTGTTAGAGGAGGCTGGTTCCGAGCCATTTCTGATGTGGAGAGTCACAAATCACTTCCACAGTACAAGTAAGAATCATAGTCATCAGAAATTTGCGTTTGAGGATTTGTTCTGACCTGACTATTGAGGCGTCTTGAATAGAAGACTTGTAGAACTTGAAGTCTATTAGGTCTTAAGTTCAGGTCCAAATAAGGTTCCGCCACACAATTAATCCAAAGGTCAAGTCAGGCTCCATTTTCAACTTTTGTTCATGACCTTGGTATGCAACCCAAAATCATTTCACTCTTGCATTTCATGTAGTTGCTCGGGACGAGCAAGGTTTAAGTATAGGGGGTTGATGAATATGTGATTCATCACTTCAAAAGTCAAAAATAGAGCCTTGTTCCCGAGAAAATAGAGGCATATTTCCCTTTATATTGCATATTAGCATTCATGCATGTAGTCATAAATCATACATTTTAGCAGCTCATTTGCATTGAATAAGAAGCCTAAATCCTTATAAAATATCCAATCCCTAAAATAACCTCTTCTCTATAATATACACTCCTTAGTTAATAACATAGGGAAGATTGCCAAAAATCACCCTTGTAAAATAGCCAATAAAGCCTTAGGCCCCTTGTACACTAAAATACACATAAAACCCTCATACAAACTCTGAATTAGGTCTACTTACTCTTAGAATACTACATATTAAAAGACCTTCAAAATGAGACTAATTTCATTGAATTTGGAGCTCGTATGAGAAACTTGGGTTTTTGGGCCACTTGTATACTTCATATGTATATTTATGTATCCTTGTATTTATGTATCATATTTGACCTCATCTCCGTCTTTGGTAAACATGAAACTTGTAGATCTCATCGAGATCTACAACTTTCATGTTTTGAGTTTTTCCAAATTCGGCTTCCTCTTCTCTCTACAAGTGTATTTTTCTCCAACCACTTACAGCAGGCCACGTGGCGCCCTCTGTTGCGCCACGCGGCCCGCTTCCTCGCCTCACCCGCCTGCGTCCTCAGCCGTTGGATCTCGCTTTAGATCCAACGGTCCAGCCTTTTCCTCGCGCGCTTAAATCCATAGCCATCGGATCTTCCCCGTGCTTCATCCACGCCGCACGTTCGCGCCTTCACCCGAGCCCTCCACGTGGCAGCATCTACGCCGCTTGATCAGACCCCTGATCTATCCATCGCAGCCGCTCCTCTCCCAGCGAGTCTCATCCCTTCGATCATCTCCATCTCTTCATCTAAACCGCACGCTTGCGCCTCGCCCTCAGCTCGCCACGTGGCTACACCACAGCCCATCATCACCGAGCCCCGATCTCATCCTACCCGCCCACCACGCTTTGATCACCACCGTTGATCACAAGATCCAACGGTGGAGACCTCGTCTCCTACCTCCAGGCGCCCCTCTCTCCCACGTCCCTTGCCTCTGCGTGAGGGGCGCCCCCTTCCTATTCATGGACGCACGTCAGCCATCCTCTCCGACCGCAAACACCCCCACGACGTCACCCACTCGTCCTCTCCCTCGCCAGCTCCTCACGCCCCACGACCTCAACCATGGAAGCTCCACGTCGCCCTCAAACCTCGCCCCGTCACCAACCCTGCCACCAACTTCGCCTTATAAATACTCCACCACCGGCGACATTCACCGCCATCGCCACTCAGAGAAGTGCCTCGAGCTCAGATCGATCCGTTCTGGTGACAGCAATTGGGTGTGTCTTCGAGTGAAGACAAGGTTCTTCTCCGGCGAGATCCACGGCAAGCTCTGCCGTGTCACAGCCTCCCTCCGCGAAGCTGCGCGAGCTCGGGACCCTACCGATCCCTCGAGCGAAGACCTGGAGCTCAAATCTGAGCTCCATTCCCCCGGTAGCCCCCTCCATCCATCGTCCAATCTTTCTCTTATTTTTCTCCGATTTCTCCGACTTTATTCGCCGCCACCGGCCACCTTCTCGCTCCCCATCCACCTCGACGAGCTTCACGTCGAAGCTCCCATCCTCGCTGACCCATCTACACACCCTGACGACGCTCTCGCACTTTTCCGACCGACAGCTCCGCCATTTGGTCGGAGCTCATCTCCAGCGCACTCCTTCACACCGTAGGCCTCGCCGACCATCTATATCTCTCCACGAGCACTTGCACGCCTCGGGCTATCTCTTCTAACCCCCTGCAGGTACTTGGCTTCTCACTAAACGGAAGCTCGCCGGAGCTCCCTTCGAGCTTCACCGGCAGCGTGACCCAGACCCCCTCGCTCACTCCTGACGGCACAGTAGGCTTCGTCGACCATCAGCGCGTCTTCTGGAGCACCTCCGACTCGCCATCGATCTCCACCGACGACGGGAAGGACGGGCGGAGCTACAGCCCGATCGCCGGAGCCCCGCCTTCTCCTCCGCAGGCGGCGGAGGATCGTCGGGGAGGACGAGCAGCTATCGTTCGATCACCCGATCGAACGGTCCTCACGTCCGCCACGCGTCCCCTCACCGCGGCCGTCCTCACCATTGATCGCCCCCCAGATCTGAACGGTCTTCATCGCCAACCTTTGGATTGACCTTGATCCAAAGGCCCTCAGGCCGCCACGTCGACGAGTCCGAGCCTCGGCCTCCAAGCCTAGGCTCGGTCGACCCGAGGCTACACCAAGCCTCGCTTCGAACCGCTAGAGCGCCCGAGCCTCGCTCCGAACCTCCGCAGCCTTCCGAGCCTAGGCCGCCCACGTGAGGAGCACGTGCGGCCTGGGTAAATTGCACTGAGGCCCCTGGAGCTTTTCAAATTGCAAAGAGGTCCCTGTGAAGCAGACCCCACGTGAGGAGCACGTGCACCGTGGAGAATTTGCACAAGAGTCCCACACATATAGGTAATTGCATTTTAGTCCCTGTCTGCATATTTGTTTATGAAATTTTAATTTCCTGTATTGCATTTGCACCCTGTGTTTGCACGCATCCTAGAGTGCATTTTCATCATTTTGAAATTCTAAAAATTGCATTTGTTTGAAATTTTGTCCTCTATCTATTGGTACATGTGTCTTATTTTGTAAGCTCATTTGAATTATTAGTGAATTATTGGTGAATTGTTGACATATTTTGCCCATTGACACCTGTTGATTTTTAATTAATTCTCTGTGCCTTCAAAAATTATCAAAAATTCACAGTAGCTTAAGGACATCAATTTTAGCATACCATAAAAAATTTCATAGCATTTGCACGCATATCGAGGCCTAAATAATTTGTTGAGTGATATTCTTAGATTAATTTTAATTAATTCATTTCACAGTGAAATTAAGTTTGTTCATTTTCCTAGATCCTTATCATTAGAGTCACCTAGGATAATTTTAGTTCTTGAAAAATTGTGGTTTGATATTTATTAAAAATTAAATACTGAAAATCACTCTGTCTGTTTATTTAATTCACAGTAAATTCATTTAGTGTCTAAAAATTCCAAAAAAATTAGTGTAGGTTATTTTCATCATATTTAATTATCTGGCCAATTTTCATTATTTTGGACTTCATTTGATACCATAATTAAATAGAACATTCAATTGGCCTGCATTGTCTGCATAAGTCTGCACAACTATTAAAAAAGACCAAAAAAGTTACTCTCGAAAATCAACACTTGAATAATTGCTCAAATTTATCTAAGGAGACAGATGCCTCCCTGAGAACGACCTTGGACTTCCACCAAGTAAAAAAAAATTGCTGCTTAGAATTAACCTTCACATTAATCGATAAGTGGTTTTTTATTAACCCCTCGTATCCGACTGCAACGAATCACATACATTAATTTGGACATTAATCTGCCTGAATTAACTAAGGGATACTTGAGCGTTATCAATGGCCCAACTACGTCTACATGCTCACAGTCTGTTCTGGTAGAAGAGTACTCGGTGCTGGATTCAGAGTCCGGTCTCTGCCATCTCGTCTGCTTCATCTCAAGTTCCTCATCTCCGCCTGGAGTTTGGAACTGAATCTTCCCATTCTTATATAAAAATAAGGCCCCCGCTGATCTGAGGAAGGGCCTACCTAAAATGATCTGGGAATCTCTCCAATTACGAGGGTTTCCATATCTAGGACAGTGAAGTCCACCATGTATTCTTGCCCCTCGACCTTGATCACAATGTTCCTTAACTCTCCTTGGGACCTCTTAGTGGATTTGTCAGCAAACTGCAGAATAGCTCTAGATTTCCTAAGAGGTCCGGATCAAGCCGCTCATAGAGGGTTTGTGGGCATCAAGTTGATCGAGGAACCATTGTCCAGGAGAGTGCGTGCAAACGCGATGTCATCAACATGACTCACTACATAGTGTGCACCCATGTCTCTTCGTTTCCGAGGAAGCGAGTTCTTATTGCACAAGTCGTGGCTACTGATAAAACGTGTTTCTCCACACGGCTTTTAGTCTTCCTGCTAACCCTAGTAGGTGTGCAACTCACCTTAAGGTATTTTTGGAATGCAGGTGTCATTTCCACGAACTTGTCAAAGGGATTGTGACCTTGATGTGTTTATTGCAAAATTCAGCCATCTCAGGGTCATCTTTTTGGATTTTTTTGATTTTCTTCTTTCCACCCTTGAGAGCTCGGGGGAAAGGGATTATTGACTCCAACTCAGGTTCTGGAACTGAAATATTCTCATTAACTTCTGGAACTGAGTTTTTGACATGACTCTGACTCAGATACATACTCGGACTTGGACTCTGACCAAAAGAAAATGCTGAGGCGAGACCGGTGACGCTTCTTCCGCTTCTTCTGGACGAACCTCCTCAGATGGAGGTGCGGGCTCATCGGTGTCGGCTGACTCTAGGTGGATGCGAGAGTGCTGCTTCGAGGACTCAGATGTCCTCTTCTTCCGCTGGCGGTGGTGGTGGTGATGCTCCTCCTCTTCTTCCTCCGAATTCTCCTCAGGTAGAGTTTTCAGAGGTTCCTTCCTTTTGCGCCCGTGCCCGATCAGGTATGGTCACGGTCCTTCCGCTCTGAGGGACATATGATTAACATTATCATACGAAAGGATCTCATGTTCAGAAAGATAATTATCTGAATAATATACCTGATCTCGAGGTCGGTTCTGGCCCTGGTGTACGCTGTTCAGGTTGGCCTGAACTTGTGCGGGAATTGGGGTCCTTGGCGCCATTTGTTGGTCCTGGGCACAAGAGACCCGATTGATGTCGGTTCTCATGTCCAGGTAGTCATTCTTCATTTGTTGGACCCTATCAGACAGGGTCTGGATCGCCAAGGTGAGGGACTCCAATTCGGTGGGCTGGGCTGGCTGCTGAGTGGATGCGGTCCTGTACTGGCCCTGCTGGCCGTGCCGATACTGCTGCTGATGGGATGGTGCTGGCCCCTGCTGGTAGGTGCGCCGCTGCGGTTGGTACCCCTGGTCTGGCCTGGACTAGTATCGCGGGACTGTGACGGGCCTGGTCTCTTGGTAGACTGGGGTTGGGCGGTGTGCCTGATCCTTCCCCATCTCGATTTGCCGGACTAGCGGGTCACGGCTATACCAAGCCCGTTGATCTCGTATACAGGCGGAGGCTCCTCGTATTCCGTCTCCACTGGTGGGGGTGCATGATGGTTCTGCTGGGTATAAGTCTGATCCCAGCTGCTCTGAGACCCCGGTGCCTGTTCTGTACAAGATGGACTCGATGTACAGGCACAGGTGGCGCAGAAGGGGCGGGTAGCTTGATCTTAGCTACCTTTTCAGAAGGTTCCTCCACTTTCTTGGGAAGGCTCGAAAGAGACTCCATCTCCGCGACTCTCTTGTGGATCTGCTCGACCATGGTAAGCTTGTCGGCTATCATCCCCATGCTGGGGATGAGGTCCTTAGTCAGATCTGCTACAGTCCTCCTAGTTGTCTCATTGGATAAGATTGAGGGAGACAACTGATAGGCCCTTGTGGCCTGTGACCTGCCAGTTTCTGCCATCTGTTCTAGGATCTTCCATACAGCGTGCTCGTTCTTGTTCAGATAGCTTCCTCCACAGGCGGCGCTGACTAACCCCTGCATCTCCGGGGTTAGACCATAGAACAAGGTCTGGACTAAGATCTCCTTAGAAATGCCGTGGCATGGGCATTTCTGTACTAAGTCATTGAACCTGTCCCAAGCCTCATGGAACGGTTCGCTGGGTCCTTGAGCGAAGCTGGCGATCTTCGTTCTCATCTGGTTAGTTCTACTGAGAGGGTAGAACTTCTTCAAGAAAAGGTCCTTGAACTGCATCCAGGTAGTACACACCACCCTAAGTTTTCAACCATGCGCAGCCTTATCTCCTAAGGCAAACGGGGTGGCCTTCAGCCGGATATAATCTTGGCCAACATTGGGATGGCTAAGATTGTTGCATACTAGTTCGACGTCACGGAGGAAGGTGTATGGTTCTTCACTGAGGTTTCCGTTGAACTTCGGCAGCAGACTAAGGAAGTGGCGCATCAGCTCGAATTCCTGGTCGGGAACTGCAGGTGCTAACCAGTTTTGGATCTCGTTCTCCGCCGGGTTGTAGTATCGACCATTGGTCGGTCGATCCCTTCAGCTACTATGATCTGTCCATCCGTGCCGTGAGATCAACATTTTTCTGTTCGTCTTCGGTGAGGCGTCTAAGAATCTGTCGCATCCGGTCCTCATCGGGTGGCATCCTTGGCGGCATCTCGCCTTCCAGTTCTGGGTATCGGAAAATAAGCTCGATGTTAGAGGGCAAATCAAGGAAGGGATTATCGAGGCAATGGTCTTCCTCGGTAATCTTGGAGGAGATAAAAGGGTTGGTTTGAGAGTAACCACCCTGAGCATGAGGGAACCAGGACTCAAGAGGGTCATGAGTTCTGGGTGGTCCAAGGTGCGCTCGGACCGAGAAAGACGAGTTACTTGGGGGACTCATAGAGAGATCAGTGAATAGCGCGTCGAGATCTCCCCAATCACTCATCTTGATGAAGCGAGAAGAAGATAGGATTTTACTCCTACCTGAAGCAAGCAACAAGAACAATCCAAGACCCTGGGTTCACACTCAACACAGTGAAGGACTCAAAGTTAAGTTCAATTAATCTTGTAGTTTTTAAGTGTGATATTCAAGCAAGAATAGCAAGGATTACGCGGCCTAGAGGGAAGTCGGCTCAGAGCCGGATGCGTCTTCCCTGTTTATCCTGTCGTCTAAGATACCTCCGCTCCTTCCTTTCTTCGCTCCTATCCCAAGCCGATGGATTCAGTGACCACGCCCCGATCTACCTGCAAGCAAGCGGAGGCTGACAAGGCCGAAACTTCACCTCGGGGTGTTACTGGCAGCTTGTCGCGAAGTACCGCAATTTCGCCCCTATCTACCTGAGACAGGCGGAGGCTACTTGGTACTAGTCACAGAATCTGAAATTATTCGGCTTGTGATATTGCTAGGATTAGTTAGAACCGTGATATGGAAGACGGGATTTGGGCTCTACCTTAGGGTGTTCACACACACTCAGGTACCCTCACTCAGCCTGAATAAAAGGTCGGGGATTAATCTCCCGCAAACAATTTTCAGTTTTTATTCTTTTTTTGGTCAATATTGTTAGCAGTCCGGATTTTAAAGTTAGGTTCTCACTTTAATTAGTCCACCACAAAGCACGCCTATCGGACAGTCCCAATTTCCTTTTTAGTTTAAGTGAGAAAATCAGAGGGGGAAATCGTGAAAAGTCGATGCACGAAAAATCGATGATGGTATGCTGAGTAGAGAATACTTACAGTGATCCCTTCGCTTTTTGATGCAGGATGCGGGACAGAATTGAAATCTTTTTACTCTACATGCAAATGCAAGCGATGAAAAGCCGCTCCTAGACAGGCAGTTCTATTACCGTGAAGAACAGTTTAATTTTGACTAAGTCCTGCGGTCTAGGTGCGTCTTTTATGTGTGATGTGTGGTCCTATTGATTACGAGCACAAACAAGTCCTAGAGTGGCTCGAGGATCGCTAGTGCAAGCTAAGTTACAATTCACCCACACAGCACACAGGACACAGTTCCACTATATTTACACGCGTGAGATCCCAAACGGGAACCGCTGGAAATGATGCAAAAGAAAAGAAATAAAAAAAGATGTAATTACAAAGCCTCTCTTTCACTCAAAAATTTAAAGGCGAAGTCCTTGAAGCGTCGCCGACTCCTCGCGGTCCTCGCACAAAAAATAAATGGAGGTCAGATAGTTACACAAAAATAAAATAATGCAAAAATAAAGGAGAAAAATAATTACAAGAAAACCGGGGGTCAGACTACCCGGGGAATGAAAATCAAACACTCAAAAAAATTTGCTAAAATTTAACCTAAGCGTGCCTCCCGGCAACGGCGCCATTTTGATAACGCTCCCGCACCCTTTGTTAATTCGGTCAAATTAATGTCCAAATTAATGTATGTGATTCGTTGCAGTCGGATACGAGGGGTTAATCAAAAACCACTTATCGATTAATGTGAAGTTAATTCTAAGCGGCACTTTTTTTTACTTGGTGGAAGTCCAAGATCGATCTCAGGGAGGCATCTGTCTCCTTAGATAAATTTTGAGCAATTATTCAAGTGTTGATTTTCGAGGAGTAATTTTTTTTGGTCTTTTTAATAGTTGTGCAGACTTATGCAGACAATGCAGGCCAATTGAATTTTCTATTTAATTATGGTATCAAATGAAGTCCAAAAATCATGTAAATTTGCCAGATGGTTAATTATGATGAAAATAACCTACACTAATTTTTTTGGAATTTTTCGACACTAAATGAATTTACTGTTAATTAAATAAACAGACAGAGTGATTTTCAGTATTTAATTTTTAATAAATATCAAACCACAATTTTTTCAAGAACTAAAATTATCCTAGGTGACTCTAATGATAAGGGACCTAGGAAAATGAACAGAACTTAATTTCACTGTGAAATGAATTAATTAAAATTAATCTAAGAAAATCACTTAACAATTTATTTAGGCCTCGATATGCGTGCAAATGCTATGAAATTTTTATGTATGTAAAATTGATGTCCTTAAGCTACTGTGAATTTTTGATAATTTTTGAAGGCATGGAGAATTTAATTAAAAATCAACAGGTGTCACTGGGCAAAATATGTCAACAATTCACCAATTAATTCACTAATAATTCAAATGAGCTTACAAAAATAAGACACGTGTACCAATAGACAGAGGACAAAATTTCAACCAAATGTAATTTTAGAATTTCAAAATGATGTAAAATGTAACCTAGGGATGCGTGCAAACACAGGGGTGCAAATGCAATACAGGAAATTAAAATTTCAATAAACAAATATGCAGACAGGGACTAAAATGCAATTACCTATAATGTGTGGGACTCTTGTGCAAATTCTCCCTAGTGCACGTGCTCCTCACGTGGGTCTGCTTCACAGGACCTCTTTGCAATTTTGGAAAGCTCCAGGGGCCTCTGTGCAATTTACCCAGGCCGCACGTGCTCCTCACGTGGGCGACCTAGGCTCGGAGGGCTGCGGCGGTTCGGAGCGAGGTTCGGGGGCTTAGGAGGTCCGGAGCTAGGCTCGGTGTAGCCTCGGATCGCCCGAGCCTAGGCTTGGAGGCAGAGGCTCGGACTCGTCGACGTGGCGGCCTACGGGCCTTTGGATCAAGGTCGATCCAAAGGTTGGCGATGAAGACGCGTGGCGACGTGAAGACTGTTCAGATCTGGGGGGGCGACCAATGGTTGAGGACGGCCGCGGTGAGGGGACACGTGGCGACGTGAGGACCGTTCGATCGGGTGATCGAACGACAGCTGCTCGTCCTCCCCGACGATCCTCCGCCGCCTGCGGAGGAGAAGGCGGGGCTCCGGCGATCGGGCTGTATCTCCGCCCGTCCTTCCCGTCGTCGGTGGAGGTCGATGGCGAGTCGGAGGTGCTCCAGAAGACGCGCTGATGGTCGACGAAGCCTACTGTGCCCTCAGGAGTGAGCGAGGAGGTATGGGTCACGTTGCCGGTGAAGCTCGAAGGGAGCTCCGGCGAGCTTCCGTTCAGTGAGAAGCCAAGTATCTGCAGGGGGTTAGAAGAGATAGCCGAGGCGTGCAAGTGCTCGTGGAGAGATATAGATGGTCGGCGAGGCCTACGGTGTGAAGGAGGTGCGCTGGAGATGAGCTCCGGCCAAGTGGCGGAGCTGTTGGTCGGAAAGTGCGAGAGCGTCGTCGGGGTGTGTAGATGGGTCAGCGAGGATGGGAGCTTCGACGCGAAGATCATCGAGGTGGATTGGGAGCGAGAAGGTGGCCGGTGGCGGCGAATAAAGTCGGATAAATCGGAGAAAAATAAAAGAAAGATCGGACGATGGATGGAGGGGGCTACCTGGGGAATGGAGCTCAGATTTGAGCTCCAGGTCCTTCGCTCGAGGGATCGGTAGGGTCCCGAGCTCGCGCAACTTCGCGGAGGGAGGCTGTGACACGGCAGAGCTTGCCGTGGATCTCGCCAGAGAAGAACCTTGTCTTCGCTCGAAGACACACCCAATTGCTGTCACCAACGGATCGATCTGAGCTCGAGGCACCTCTCTGGAGTGGCGGATAGCGGTGAATGTCGCCGGTGGTGGAGTATTTATAAGGCGAAATTGGTGGCAGGGTTGGCGACGGGGCGAGGTTTGAGGGCGACGTGGAGCTTCCATGATGGAGGTTGTGGGGCGTGAGGGAGCTGGCGAGGGAGAGGGACGAGTGGGTGACGTCGTGGGGGTGTTTGCGGTCGGAGAGGATGGCTGACGTGCGTCCAAGAATAGGAAGGCGGCGCCCCTCCCCGCAAGTCAAGGGACGTGGGAGAGAGGGGCGCCTGGAGGTAGGAGACGAGGTCTCCACGTTGGATCTTGTGATCCAACGGTGGTGATCAAAGCGTGGTGGGCGGGTAGGATGAGATCGGGGCTCGGTGATGATGGGCTGTGGTGTAGCCACGTGGCGAGCTGAGGGCGAGGCGCAAGCGTACGGTTTAGATGAAGAGATGGAGATGATCGAAGGGATGAGACTCGCTGGGAGAGGGGCGGCTGTGATGGAGAGATCAAAAATAGATCAAGCGGCGTAGATGCTGCCACGTGGATGGCTCTGGTGAAGGCGCTAATGTGCGGTGCAGATCAAGGCAAGAGAAGATCTGATGGCTATGGATTTAAGCGCACGTGGAAAAGGCTGGACGTTAGATCTGAAGCGAGATCCAACGGCTGAGGACGCAAGCGGATGAGGCGAGGGAAGCGGGCCGCGTGGCGCAACCAGAGGGCGCCACGTGGCCTGCTGTGAAGTGGTTGGAGAAAAATACACTTGTAGAGAGAAGAGGGAGCCGAATTTGGAAAAACTCAAAACATGAAAGTTGTAGATCTCAATGAGATCTACAAGTTTCATGTTGACCAAAGATGGATATGAGGTCAAATATGATACATAAATACAAGTATACATAAATATACATATGTAATATACAATGTGGCCCAAAAAGCCCAACTTTCTCATACGAGCTCCAAATTCAATGAAATTAGTCTCATTTTGAAGGTCTTTTAATATGTAGTATTCTAAGAGTAGTAGACCTAATTCGGAGTTTGTATGAGGGCTTTATGTGTATTTTAATGTACAAGGGTTCTCAGGCTACATTGGCTATTTTACAAGGGTTATTTTTGGCATTCTTCCCTATATATCAACTAAGGAGTAAATTTTATAGAGAAGAGGTTATTTTAAAGTTTGGGTATTTTACAAGGATTTTGGCTTCTTATTTAAATGCAAAAATGAGCTGCTAAAATGTATGATTTATGACTGCATGCATGAGATGCTATTTATGCAATATAAAAGGAAATATGCCTCTATTTTCTCGGGAAACAAGGCTCTATTTTTGTCTTTGAAGTGATGAATCACAGATTCATCACATACCTCCCCAATGCTTCAGCTAATAGGTTACTCTGTCAACTACGGAGAACGAGAAGGCAATCATCTTGATCATCTCCTCGTCCACGAATCTGTCATGGATAGTACTGCATATCATATCAAACTCTTGGAGATGGAGGTGCGACTCCTCTGTAGCTAGCCCATGGAACTTGGGCAGAAGCTGAATGGTCTGGGTGCAAAGCTCGAAGTCGCCAAGGATCTCTGGAAGCTGAATCCAACGATGAGTGAGGGTTGCACCAAGATTGTGCAACTGCCACATCGTGTGTGGTGGCCTCGGCTCTTGCTGATCATTCGGACATCCGTCTCCTCCTCCAACTGCTAGTATCTCTCCATCGGATGGTCTTTGCGCTCTCCTCTGCCGGCTCTCATCTCTGTAAGCTCTCACCGCACCTCTGTCATGAATAATCCATGGTCTCTAATATAGCGCTGCATTGTCTCCAGGGAGGCTAAGAGTGTGTTGTTGATGGCGGCCTGGTCAAGTACATATGTGGATCCCTACGGCTGCTCATCGGTGCGTCCCTCACTGTTAGCCATCTCTTGGGTCTCTACAAAGGCAAAAGATCCCAACTCAGGTGTTGCCAAATGGACATATAACTATGTTGGACTCTACTCTAGCACCTCAAGACTGGAAGAAGGGTGGTCGAGGGGGAATAGGATGGTAGTGAACTTAAGTTCAGAGAGCGGGTCTGGGCTCTCTAAAGCCACCCTAGATGAATGGAAAGGAGTGCTCGAAAGCGGTACTGTCAAAGGCAGCCTAAGGGACCTCCTTTCCTTCATCGTGATCTAAGGATTTATGAAGATGTGATCCGGATGGAAACAAGAAGAGAAGAGAAACCCATTTTCACCTACTCAGCAATCGAGCTGATGACCGTGAAAAATTGGTCATTAATCTAGCCAATTTTTATTTAGGTGATAAATCAAGATATCAGAGCGATTAAGCGAGCTGTTAGGAACCCGATGCTCCCAGGAGACTGGCCCAATCTCACAGCTAGTTTTTCCCAGCCAATATGGGTGTGGACCGTTTACTGGCAACCTGACCTGCCCAATCTGCTAAGGAAGTCCCAAAACCAATTACCGGCTACCCAGTGAAATCCTTACTAAAGAACAACCATCCGCAAGACCAGTAGTCTGAAAGGAGTTTAGTTATGGCTCTAGCCTAGTGTGTGGGTCACTCTCTCACTGCAGATAAATCATTCAATGAGGGGTGACTCTCCTCAAAACAAGATTTTTAAGTGAAGCATATTTTGGGATCAAGTTTGCATTAGCAGTCTTAATTTCTATTTTGTTTTCACTTTTTAGGTATTTTTTTGAAATAAAACAACACCTAACGAATTTTTCGATTTCCTTGGTTATTTTGAGTCCAACAAAATAGAGGGAGGAAGTCGAAAAAGTCGATGCCCGATCAAACATTATGATGCGTACAGAGATAAAAATGCGTACATGTCTCCAACACTCTATATGCAGGGTGATCCACACATAATTGAAAGACAGAAGATAAACTATCTAAATGATGCATGAAGAAATCGGCCTTAGACGAGCAACTTCTATTAATCATGAAGAAAGTATAGCTAATTAATCAGAGAGAGAGGCATGGGTCCGGTCTCAGATGTCGGTCGATGTCCGCCACAACAGATCCTTCCAGCATCGTATACGACCTCTAGCAGCGCTTGGCCTCTCAATTGATTATGTTAGCTTTTTATTATTGATTATTAGCTAGGTCCAATTGTTCTCTATAGGAACAAATGAGCAATTAGGTGTGGGGCCTTAGATAATTATGCCACAATCAACAAAAGTCCTAAGTCTAAGGGCTAAAACTTTGTGAATCAAATAGAAAGATAGCGATAAAATCAAAACTGTGAAAAATCTGGTGGGGTCTCCTGGGTACACCAGTACTTGGTGAAACAAACCCCGAAGTGTGCAAGTCCACAAGAGAGTCTCACCGTCTACAATTAATACAACAATAATAGTTCTGTGAAAAATAAGCTATCTATCTAATACAACTAAGTCCTCCTACTCCTCTGCTCCTCCTCAGGTGCTATCTCCTCCAACAAAAAGCCGAAGCATCCTCGGGCGATTCCTCGTACGAAAAATGAAAAAGAGAAGATGTCAAAAACAATTATATCAAATAGATACAAAAATAGGTAAAAAGCAAAAAATGACTACTAAGTCGTGCTCCCCGGCAACGATGCCACTCTGATGACACGCTTTGCAACTCGGGTTAAGTAAAAAAAATAAACAAGCGTCGTTGTGACCCGAATCACCAGATGTAATCAATCGAGAAGAAATAAACCACTCAAAAGAAATCAATCAATCAAAGCATGAAATGTAAGAGGTACCTGGTATACCTATAAGGAACACGAAAATACTACGAAGTAGTCAAATTTCCGAAGTAAAATAATTTTTGTGGTTTTTTAATTTTGCAAATTTTTAGTTTTTAATAAGAGAACAAAATCAACAAAAATTAAAGCAAAGAAGCACAACAATCTTATTGGATTTTTTCAAGAAGGCTAAAAACACTCAAAAAATGAATATAAAAATATTTTTGGATTTTTGAGGTTTTAAAATGTTTTGATAATTTTGGGAATTTTCCGATGTTTTGTTGTTTTATAAAATTCAAATAAAGCTCAAAAATACAAATAATGCACAGCCCCGACTAAATTGCAAGTTAAAATTATTTAAAATGCCCTAAAGTCCTGGATAACAAATTTATGATCAAATAGATATTGAAAAGTACAAATATAAACTGAAATTGTATTTTTTGGATCTTTCTTTGATTTTTTATGATTTATAAGTTTTTAGCTGTTTTGTAAATTTAATGGTTTTTATAAAGGTTTTACAAACAAAATTAATACTGTAAATAAAACAACAAAAAGGCAACTACAAGAATTTTTATAGAGTTTTTAATGTGTTTTTCGAATTTTTATGATTTTTTTAATTTAGACAGGATACTTTTTAGGGGTTTTTTGATTTTTTGAAAATATAAAATGCAACACAATTAATCCAATATAATTACTAAAAATATTACACACCAACAGGAGCAACTAGTAAATTTTAGGGGATTTTTCGAATTAATATGCTATTTATTAAGTGTAAAATACATCAAGTAATTAACCACAGTTCACAGGGACCTTTTTGCAAATAAAATAAGTTTATGGGTCGAATAATAACACCTGTTAAAAATCTAGAGTCGTATCTATAAAAATCCCAATCAAGCACATGCTACACACATTATCAAGACTCACAGGGGCATATGTGCAAATACTAAAAACATGTCATTCAATTCATACCAAATATAAAGTACAGGGTGGATAATGCAAATAACCCAAGAGTCACGTGGACATACGTGTGCTACAAAATGAGAGGGACTAAAATGCAAATAGCTAAACATGCGAGGTCCAAACTATAAAATGTATTAACTACATTTTTTATAGACTAAAGTGAAATAGTGAAACATGCAGAGTAAGATGGAAATATACCCGTGGGGTACGTGTGTGATGCATTGTGCTTCTGATTGTTCTGATCATTCCCTGGAAAGCATCAAACGATCTCAGATCCGATCGGGGATGTGCCTGTCAGACGACACCTGCAAAGCTGATCCAATGGTCTTCGCGGTTGTCGGGCAGCTCAGATGAGGGGCCTAGCTCTGACCCAAGAATCAGAATTTGATGCTAAAGGATGGCTCAGATCAAAACTAGGGCTCCACTCCATATCGAACGGTGGAGACTATGGCTGGAAGAACAAAGTTCGGATGAACTTCAACTGGGCATGGAAGGTAATCCATGCTCCCTGTGAGGCTCCTGAAAGGTCCAACACAGTCGCCGAATGACTCCGTGTCGAGAGGGTGGCTCGGATGGGTAAGTGAACGATCAGATGAGCTGGTCGGAGGTCCTCCACCTGGAGCTACTCTGATGGGGCAGCGGGCATCTCAGAAGGGCTCCTTTGCGCATGCCGGTACTTGCAAGAGATAAAGGGACTCGGGCGAAGCTCCGATGCACGTTATTGCATAACAGGAGAAGCGATACATGAGGGGGCGAAACTTTGGGTCTCCGACGAACGTGGGGAATGGAGACCCAGCCTAATCTCGACCCGATGGTCGAGCCTTAGGGGGGTCAGGCCACGTAAGGAGGTGTGGGGTGGTCTGGTGTGTTGATCCGAACGGAGGTATGTAGGTGACAAGCTCTAGACCTGGTGATCAGAGCCAACGAACAACGGCAGTGTGAAGTGAACAAGGGACTATGATGGATTAAAGCGGTACCTAAAGGTTTGGAGGAGCTCCTGAGGTTCATGTGAAGGTGAATGGATAGGTTGTGGCCTTGATCTGTTGCGGTGGGCGAGAGAGGTTTCACGCCACCGAGGTGTCCGGCCACATCGAGCTACAAGCCTCCAGGCTGCTCCCAACGGTCCTGAGATGCTCCTCCGATGGTTGTCACTTCTATGAATGTGGCTAGGAGTGAATGGGGCGTGAGGGATGAGCTACCCGACAGTGGAGGTGGACGAGAGTCTTTATAGGACTCTCAAGGGGCTGGAAAGATCGAGAGATTACGCGCAACTCTAGGAAGATCCGCGTCTTCCTAAGGATCCGCGAGGGTCACGGATCCTAGGAGAGGGCTCGGGCGAAGAATCGAGGCAAGAGACGATCGGAGTTAGGCACAAAAAAGCGGAGAAAAGGCTCCGACGAGAGGTCAGACAACCCGACCCGGCTGGAAGAGACCGTTGACAAGGTCAAATGTCTGATGTGGACCAGTCAGAAATTCAGAATGTACAAAATAATTGGAAATTCAGTAAAAAATAGTAAATAAATTGGAAACAAAAATTGTATAAAATAAAAAATGTTTATTATTTTTCAAAGTATTTTCTGTGATTTTTAATTATTTTTATAAAAAATAAAATAATGTATGTACATTATACAACATTATATACAAGTATATCATACCTATATATTATAAACAAGTATTTTTATTTTGGGATTTTTACCTGGCAGACCGTATAATCTTTGCCAATTACTCCTACGACTTTTGAAACATTGTAATTCCTCTCTCGACCCCGTAAACATGTTAACCTTTACCCTACAGACCATGTGGTTAACCCCCACCCATTTGACCGTTAAAAGTAACCATATTCTGTTATCTTTAATTATATTATACCCATTTTATTTATGAAAATTACTATAAGTGCCACTCCCTCACCCACGTCAGCTCCTCCACCTCCCCCGCCCTGCCTCCCCCAGCTCGAAGCCCCCCTCCCTGTGGGTCGTGCGAGTTCGACCCCCCGACCCAGCTCGAAGTGCGCGGGAAAGCCCCCCTCCCTGTCGATCGTGCGAGCGCCCCCCCCCCCCTCCGCGGCCCAGCTTGAAGCGCACGAGCACCCCCCCTTGCCCCAACGCCACCCCCTCCCTTGCGCGCTCGGAGTCCCTTTCCCACTGCCTCCCCCAGAAGCGCGCTCGGAGTCCCCTACCCACCGCCTCCCCAAGAACCCCCCCCCCCTCCGATGCTCGAAGAAGCCCCTCTGCTGTTTCGAGGCACCTGCCACATTGTCCCCACGTCGCTGCCCGAAGACTTCCACCTTCTCTAGTACAGGTCGCCTCCCCTCGACCCCTGCCAAACTCCTCTCCTCTATCCCCCAGTGGAACCCAACCCAGAACACGACCCTGCCCACCGCCAACCTCCTTCCCTCCGCCCGTGGAAGCTGATTGCTCACGCTCACTTCATCCATCCCAGCCAGTGCCCTCGTGAGGGCAGAGAGATGGAAGAGACGATGTGGGGAAGCAATTATAGGAGAGAGGACTTCTCTTGGTTGATTCTAGCCATCTGATCGTGGATTGGTTAGATTAACTTGTTTTTAACCCAAGGAAGTTAACTCTAGATGTATCAATTTAACGGTAAGGTTCGTGGGGTAAGATGGAGCAAGTTTACGAGGTCGAGGGAGGAATTACGATGTTTCAAAGGTTGTAGAGGTAATTGGCAAAGATTATAGGCTCTTCCAGGTAAAAATCCCTTTTATTTTATTAGTTTTAAACAAATACCCTTATTTTATATTTTATCTATTTACAACATAATTTTAGGCATGTAAAATAATTTTTATTTTTTTTAAAAATATTTGATGTTATATAATAAATAGTGAGTGTAATATATACATGTGTATTTTGTACAAGTGATTGAGGGTTTTATTTTTATTTTTATTTCATTTGTATATTATTTATAAAACTATATACAAGGGTGTCAAAAGAATAAGTTAATTTTATTTTGACAAAATTAAATATATAAATAAGATGTACAAGTGTAGGTGATATATACAATACAAAGTAGGCCCTATCTCTCTCTACTTATTTTATTTTGTGATCAGGTCAAGTCTTTACCTTCTCTTGGGGTTCGAATCACTCTGTATTTATTCTGAATACATCATTCTTTTTCTTTTCCATTATTCTTTTATTTTTGTCAAAATACATGCTAAATATACAATATTAACAAGAGCATATAGAAAGCTAATTTATTATATTTACAAGTATTTACAGTGTATTTTGCGAAGAAGTATAGCTAAAATAAAATAATTAAGAGTGAGAATCATGGATTCATTAGGAGCTAAGTTAGCTCCCCCTAGGGGGCATCCCCATTTAACCATATATGTATGTGTGTGTAGGGAAAAAGGAGTATGCTCCCTGAGCATAGATAACTTACATGCTCCCACCCATTTCCCCTATATTTTTTTTATTTTTGTGAAATGAAACCTATTGGAATTTAGATCACAATATGTCACCATGGTGTCATTAAAAATTCGACTTAATTCGAGACTTATATCCCCTCCATCAAGACTATCAAATTTTAGCGGTCTCAAAATTGATGAAATTGACCCCCATCAGATGGCGGGCATAGGAGTCTCTGTTTCTGACGAAATTGGGATGACATGCTAGGGGGATATAGTGATGCATATACATATTTTCATTTTCCAAAAAAATAAAAAAAATAGGGAGAAAATGGGGATGTGAGTAGCCAATTGGCTACACCCAAGGTGTAGCCTCATTTAACCCACATATATATAGGAAATATATCCAATGAGGTGCACCTTTCTTAGGTGCATGGAAAGCTTGTCATCTCATCCGTGCATAATTAATCAAATAGATCAGATTAATTACTTTTTAATTTTTTTAATGTTGAAAACTCATTTTAGTCCTTTTGTCTCATTCTAAAAATAGTAGGTGACAACCCACATTCTAGTTTTGGTCTCTCGTTGAGAATCCCTTACTAGGATTTTCCTCTCCCACAACAAACGGCGGTGGTGCACGTGGTGGAACATGACGACGGAGGAGCACAACGACGACGCACGACAATGGAGCACAACGGCGTTGAAAACCCTCTTCACATGAAGAAATCTTCGCATGCAAAGAAAATGGTTAATGTTGTGATGTGCGGGACCAAGTTGCAAGATATGAAGTTTACCATCATCAAAGGTGTTGTAATAGAACCTCAAGTTAGCGAGGTTCCTTTGAAATTTTTACGATGGTCAATACTTGAGCATTTTATTTCAACATCACTACATCTCAGATTATGATCACATGCATATCTATTTATTTCTTGCAGGACGTTTCTCCAGGAAACTACAATCCACGTCTAGAATGATTTTGCTTCGTTTTCTCCAACCCAATGTGAATTGGAACACCTGATTTTTCAGTGATCAATGGATCTTCACGTCCAAGATAGATTCCCAAATGACGAGGAGATGAAGGAGAGGATCTCTACATCAATTGAGTTCCATTGTATGCACCGCTTCCCCGGGGCTGTGAGGATGAGCGTTAGGTGCTCCAATTAAAGGTGATGCACCAGTTCGACTGGTTCGCGGCCATGCATGTGGCCATGCACATAAACTTTCAAGATCTGAATTTACCATTCATGTGACT
The DNA here is from genome assembly GCA_037367405.1 of Ottelia alismoides. Taxonomy (NCBI): domain Eukaryota; kingdom Viridiplantae; phylum Streptophyta; class Magnoliopsida; order Alismatales; family Hydrocharitaceae; genus Ottelia; species Ottelia alismoides. The sequence goes on along the minus strand of JAZKJV010000856.1, from coordinate 1,090,617 downwards.
TGCGCGCACAACTTCCAAATCTGAATTTAAATTCAGATCATTGATTTTACATACTGATTAATTACTTTTACAAATCAATGCACTCTTTTACAATAGTTGCACATATTTTACAAATATATACAATGATTTTGCAAATCCATTCACTGATTTCTTTTATAAATTATCTAAAATATAAGATCTTTTACATTTTAAGGATTTTTTTACAAAATCAGATCATTTTTTTACAAATCTTAAATGCTTTTTACAATATCATATTATTTTTACATGTATCGTTTTTAATCTAATTTCTAATAATATCAAATCATTTTTTACATTTCCATATCATTTTTACACTTCTCTCCTTCCTTTTAATAATTGATGAATTGGTAACTATTGGTGTTTTTGCAGGTCTTCATACGGATATTACAAAACGACTACAATATTTTACAAAAGTATTATGAAAATTCCAATTACGTCAAAAAAATATTACTAACTTTGATTTTAATTTACAATACAGGATGCAATTTTTACAATTTTAATGTGAATTTTACAATGAGGTTTGACATTCTACGCAACGCGGAAATGCTACTACGTTGGAGAAACCTCATTGAATAAATAGCAACAAAAAATACCAAATCAGACGAGCTAAAAATGAAAAAAATATATATATTAAATAAAACTCATATTCAAAATGAAATTCAAATTCAAATCCAAAATATATGGACTAAAATACCCTTTTGGATGATGAACCGTTAGATTAAGATCTAACGGATCCCGTGATGGGCTTTCTGTTGGTGCAGGAAAGGTGCACCTCATTGGAAAGGCCCTTTCTCTCTCTCTCTCTCTATATATATATATATATAGAGAGAGAGAGAGAGAGAAAGAGAGAGAGAGAGAAAGAGAGGGGGGAGGGGAAAGAAGGGATCCTACTTCATGGAGTAGGTAACTTATCTACTCCATTTTCAATTTTTTCAACATTTTTTTATTTTTAGAAACTGCTTCCATGGATTTTCATAACTATATCTCTCTAACATATTCAAATTTTGTCATAAACAGAGACTCATATGCCCTCCATCCAGAACAGGTAAATTACAACAAATCTAAGATCGTTAAAATTACCTGCTCTGGATGGAGGCATGGGAGTCTCTGTCTCTGATGAAATTTGAATGACATATTAGAGGGATATAGTTATGAAAATCCATGGAAGAGTTTTTCAAAAAAAATAAAAAAAGTTGAAAAAACTGAAAGTGGAGTAGGTAAGTTACCTACTCCATATATATATAGGGGAAAAGGAGTATGCTCCCTGGGAGTAGCCAAGGGGGTTGCTCCCACCCCTATTTTTCCCCCATTTTTTTTGGAAAATAAAAATTTTTATATTTATCACTATAACCCTCTAACATTCTACTAAAATTTCATCAGAAACAGAGACTCCTAAGCCCTCCATCCAGACGTCGTTTTTTAATGGTCGTAGGATTTTTAAATCGACCATGTTTGGATGGAGGCCGTAGGAGTCCCTGTTTCTGACGAAATTTTAATAGAATGTTAGAGGGATATAGTGATGAATATACAAAATTTTATTTTCCAAAAAAATAAAAAAATGAGGGAAAATGGGGGTGGGAGCCGCCCGTTGGCTTCTCCCAGGGAGCAGCCCCATTTACCTCATATATATAGGGTTAAATGGGACTTGCCCTCTGGGGGGAGCTAACTTGGTGATGAATCTGTGATTCATCAATCTTAAAGTTGAATATAGAGCCTTGTTCCCAAGTATTTAGCAGCATATTTCCCTTTATCTTGCATAAATAGCATCCATACATGCATCCATAATACATGCATTTTAGCATTCATAATTGCATTAAATAAGAAGCCAATTCATCTGTAAAAGTCACTTGTAAAATACGCACCCACATCTGTATTTCATACACCCTCCAAAGTCAATAAAACCTTCCTTATACTGTGTATATACTAGTTATTAATATAAGAAAGAAGGCCAAAAATTCCTAGCCTGTAAATTACCCAATAAAACTCGAAACCCAATTAGAGACTCCAAAACTTAGAATGCACATATCTCTCTCGTACAACCTCTGAATTAGGTCTACTCACTTTCATATTAATCCACATTCAGAGACCTTTAAAATGAGACCAACTTCATTCAAATCGGAGCTCGTATGCAAAACTTGGATATTTGGGCCCCTTTGTGTACTATAGGTATGTATATTTGTACCCTTGTATTTTTGTACCTTGTTTGACCTCATCTCCATTTTTATCACCACGAAACTTGTAGATGTCATCGAGATCTACAACTTTCATGTTTTGAGTTTTCCCAATTTCGGCTTCTTTTTTTCTAAATTCACATTCTTTCTCAGCCATTCAGAGAAGGCCAACTGGCGCCCTCTGATTGCACCACGCGGCCCTCCATTGAGCGCCACGTACCCTCCACCTCCGCCATTCGATCACGCCCTTTCTCTCCTGATCTGGGCCATCCATCATCGCAACGCTTCTCAGCCACCCGATCGAACCATGGATCCAATCTAGACCGCTCGCCATCGCCGCACCCTCCTTGCGCCACGTGGCGACATCTACGTCCTCCGATCTTCTCCAGAAGCTCCCAATCCTGGCCATTCACCTCGCTTTGGATCTCCACCATTCGATTAAAGCCAAGAGATCATCTCGACCGCACGCTAGCGCCTTAACCTACGCCCTCCATGTGGCATCGTAATGACCCTTGATCTCATCGCCTCTGATATAATCACAACCGCTCCATCGTGCCCTTCTCCTGACCGTTGGATCGCTCGATCCAACGGTCAAGACGTCGTCTTCTACCTTCCGCCTCGCCCGCACCCCATGTCTCCCACCTCACCAATGAGTCACCCCCTTCCTATTTTGGGATTCACTCCGGCCACCCTCTCCGCCTCCTGTCACCGCCATTTCGTACCCCACTCTTCCCCCATCCTCGCCGACCCCCTCGAACTCCATGAATCGCACCCACATCGCTCCACGACCTCCACCAACTCCATCACTTCGTCACCTACGCCGTCACCTTCCACCTTTAAATACTCCATCTCCATCAACCTTCGACCCCATCCGCCACCACGGAGAGATTCCCCTAGCTGCTACCTTTCTATTGGTGACAACAATTCGGCAAGGAGTCGAGCGACGACGGTTGCGTCCCTCCGGCGAGATCCACAGCTAACTCCGCCGTGCTGCAGCTACCTCCGTGAGCTACTTGAGCTCAGGTCCTCTACCGTCCTTCGAGCGACGACCAGGAGCACGAATCCGAGCTCCATTCCCGAGGTAGACACCTCCATCGCCTCTCCGATCTTCTTATTCTTTTTCTTGCTTTTTCTCGTAATTTATTCGTCGCCCATAATCATCCTCACCTTCCTCTGATCATCCTCCGAGCTCCACCTCAGAACTGGCACCTTCGCGTACCCTTCAATCTTCTCAGACCACACACTTCACCTCACAACGATGAGAGATCCGCCACCTTGGCGGAGCAACACCACCGGACCGTCCTCACGCCACTCCAGGCCTCTCTCTGCACTCACGCTCACCCCACACGCACGTTGCACGCTTTGTCTATTCAAGCTAACCTTGTAGGTGCTCTATCTTCAATTGGTCGGACGCCTCATCGGAGATTCCCCGACCTTCATTGTTGTCGTTCTCCAGACCACCCCAGTCGCTCCCGAGACCTCCGGCGGCTACCTTAAGCCTCCACGATCCTCCCCAGCTACTTGGGAGCCGCCGGCGAGCTTCATTGACGACCGAAGGAGGAGGCAGAGCTAGAGCTTCTTCGCCGGAGCGTAGCCACCTCCACCGCAGGAGACGGCGGACCATTTGAGAAGGAAGTACAATAGCCATCCGATCCTCATCATCGAACGGTTCTGAGCACGCCACGACTCCATCAACACGCAACCATCGGATAAGGAGGATCACACACTTCTGAGCATGCCACATCACCACTCCCTCGAGCTTCAGGTGCTGTTGGATTCATCCTAAACCAACGGTGCTCAATCATCCACGTGTTCATCTTCATCGAGCTCCAGAGACTATTGGATCGATCTTGATCCAACGGGTCGCAGCACGCTACGCGCCCTCCATCAGTAGCCATTGGATCTCCACAGGATCTAACGGTCTAGAGAGTACCACGTCACCGCCTTCGAGCCTCTTCCCCGATCATTAGGCTCGGAGCCCCCGAAGCTAGCCGAGCCTCCATCCGAGCCAAGTCTGAGCCTGTAGCGCCCCCGACCCTCTGCCCAAGCCTCCGAAGTCCCCCGAGCCTGGGACCTCACGTGTCTTTCACGTGCGGTCTGGACATTTTGCACCGAGTCCCCTGGAGGTTTTAAAAATTACATTTCAATACCTGCTAGGAGCACCACGTGAGGTGCACGTGTTTTGTGGGCATTTTGCATACATGTCCCTCGCATTATTGGTAATTGCATATTAGTCCCTGTCAGCATGTTTGATTTTTAGCAATTTTGTTTTCTGTAATTGAAGTTAGACCCCTGTCTTTGCAAGCATTTCTAGGCATTCATTTGACATCATTTTTCAAGTTTGAAAATTGCATTGTGTAGCTTAACTTATCCTTTTTCATATGTAACACTTGTTTTATTTTAGTGGTAGTTGTGAATTTTATAATTAATTAATTGGTAAAATTTTGCTATATTTTGCCCATTTAGGCCTTTTAAATTGTAGTAAATCCTCTGTTACTCCAAAAATCACCAAAAATTCACATTAGACTTAGGATAATTTAGCCACATTATGCCCAAAAATCAACTCATTTGCACGCATCCCGAGTCCTGAATATATCATTTTGTGATTTCCTTAATTGATTTTTAATAGGTCCATTTCACATAGAAATTTAGGTTTATTAATTTTCCTGGAATCTTCACACTTAGATCTATCTAGGATAAATTTTATATATGAAAATATTGTGTTTTGGTATTTATTAAAATTAATTTAGTCAAAATCACCTTGCATTCATTTTTAATTCACAATAAATTCACAGTGTCAGAAAATTCCAAAAAATTAGTGTAGAGTAATTTCATTGCATTTCATCATCTAGCTAAATTTCATAATTTTTGGAATTAATTTGACCATATTTCTGATATAACTTGTAAACTGGCCCAATTTTGGCATGTATCTTTTCTTCGTTGCATAAATGTTTTTGAAAAATACCCAAAAATATCTTCTAAAAATCCGACTTCTTAAATTCACTTAAAGTCTGCCTAAGGAGACAGATGCCTCCCTGAGTTCGACCTTGGAGTTGTCCAAGTAAAAAATAAATTTGTCGCTCGAGATTAATTAAACATTGATTAAAAGTGGTTTTTGATTAGTCCGTATTCCCTGGCTACAAAGAACGATACGACATTAATTCTAATCATTACTTTGACGAAATTAACTAGGGTAGTACGCGACTCTTCAAAATGGCATCGTTGCCGGGGAGGCACGACTTAGGTTATTTGTAGTTAATTTTTGAGTTTCTGATTTTTCATCCTCGGGTAGTCTGACCCCCGGTTTTCTTGTGAATATTTTTTTGTCATTTAATTTTTGAGTATTTTTGTGTCATCCTCTATCTGACCTTAATTTGTTTCTGTGCGAGGAACACGAGGAGTCGAAGACGCTTCGAGGAGCTTGTATTTTTGAACTTTTTGAGTGATTTGTGAGGAATTGTATTTTTTCCTTTTTTTCTTATTTTTTATTTTCGTATTATTTCCAACGATTCCCATTTGGGTTTTCGTGTGTGTAAACACAGTGGAACCGTGTCCCCGTGTGTTGTGTGGATTGAATTTTTAGACTAGGCTTGCACTAGCGGCTCCTCGAGCCACTCTAGGATTCGCTTGTGCTCGTAATTTCTTTAGGACCACACATCACTTAAAAGACGCACTTAGACCATAGATCTAGTCAAATCAAACATGTGCCTCACTCGCTAATAGAATTGCTTGTCTAGGAGCGGATTTTTGTTGTCTGCATTTGCATGTAGTATAAAAGCTTTCAATTGTGTTTTGCATCATGCATAAAGCGAAGGAACCACTGTAAGTATTCTTCACTCAACATAAGCATCATTGATTTATCGTGCATCGACTTTTCTTGATTTCTCTCTCTTGATTTTCCAAAACATAAGTAAAAGGAAATTGGGACTGGACGATAGGCATGCTGTGTGGATTGGACTTAATAAGTGATAACTTAGCTTAAAACCGGGACTGCTAACATTATTGACCAAAAAAATTAATAAAATTGGAAATTCTGCTTGTGGAAGATTAATCCCCGACCTTGTTTTCAGGCTGAGTGAGGGTACTTGAGTGTGTGTGAACACCTTAACTCAGAGCCCAAATCCCTGCTTTCCATATCACGTTCCGATTGATCCTAGCAAATATCACAAGTTGAATTATTCAGGTTCACTGACTAGTACCAAGTAGCCTTCGCTTGTCTCAGGTAGATAGGGGCGAAATTGCGGTACTTCACAACAAGTTGCCAGTAACCCCCCGGGTAAAGTTCCGACCTTGTCAGCCTCCACCTGCTTGCAGGTAGATAGGGGTAGGTCTTTGAATCCATCAACTTGGGATAGGAGTGAAGAAAAGAAGGACACCGGTATCTTAGGTGACAGGTTAAACAGGGAAGACGCATCCAGCTTTGAGCCTACTTCCCTATAGGTCACGTAACTCCTTGCTATTTTGCTTAAAAATCCCTCTTAAAATCAACCAGACTAAATGGACTCGGTTTCAGGTCCTTCACCATGTTGAGTGTGAAAATACAGGGTTTGGATTGAATTGCTTTCTTCAGGTAGGAGTAAAATCCTATCTTCACTTAGAACTCCCGATTCTTCTTTTCAATCCAAGATGACTGACTAGGGGATATCGACTCCTTATTCGCCAATCTCTCTCTGAGCCCCTCACGAAACTCATCTTCACCGGCCCAAGCACAACTTGGACCACCCAGAGCTCATGACCCTCTTGAGTTCTGGATCCCTCACACCCATAGTGGTTCCTCTCAAACCAACCCTTTCCTTTTCTCTAAGCTTACTGAGGAAGACCATCAGCTTGATAAGAATCCCTTCCTTGATTTATCCTCTAACCCAGACCATGTTTCTTTCCCAGGAAAAGAGGACATAATGTTGAAGAAAAACCCTGACGAGGAGGAAAACAGAGAGGACCCCATGATTCAAGTCTTAGCCCAGCTAGCTAGTGCCGAACAGTTGAATGCAGAATTAACAGCTAGACTAGGACAGGTGATCGAAGCCGAGGGAATATACCGACCGATGGTAGATGCCTATAATCCAGCAGAGAATGAGATACATAGTTGGCTAGTACCCGAGGTCCCACCTGAAGCGTTCGAGCTGAAGACCCACTTTCTAAGCCTGCTGCCGAAGTTCAATGGAAACGGGAATGAAGAACCCTACTCCTTCCTCAGAGACTTCGAGCTGGTTTGCAACAACCTTAGCCACCCTAGGGTTGGGCAGGATTATATCAGACTGAAGGCCACCCCGTTTGCCTTAGGAGATTAGGCAGCTCATTGGTTGAAAAATCTCGGGGTGATGTGTAGAACGTGGATGCAGTTCAAGGACCTTTTTCTGAAAAAGTTCTACCCACTTAGTAGGACTAATCAAATGAGAATAAAGATCACAAGTTTCTCCCAGGGACCCAGCGAACCATTCCATGAAGCCTGGGATAGGTTTAATGACCTTATTTAGAAATGCCCTTGCCATGGCATTTCAAGAGCGATCTTAGTCCAGACCTTGTTCTGTGGTATGACCCCCGAGATGCAGGGGTTAGTGAGTGCCGCCTGTGGACTGTAACGAATCTGACGGACGACCTTATCCCTAGCATGGGGATAATAGCAGACAAATTAACTATGGTCTAGCAGATTCACAAGAGGGTCACTGACCTTGAGGCACTCTCGTGATTGCTGAAGCAAGTGGAGGAACTTGCTAAGAGTGTAGTTAAGATAAAGCTACATGTCCCTTCTGCACTACATGTACCTGTACACCGAGTCCATCTTGTATAGGAACAGGCACCCAGGCCTCAGAGTGGCTGGGTAGAGGAGTAGACTTACACTTAGCAGGATCAGCACGCACCCCCACAAGTGGAGACAGGATATGAGGAGCCTCCACAGGTGTTCGAGATTAACGGGATGTGGTACAGCCATGACCGCGTCGGCAGACAGTCTGGGATAGGGAAAGGTCAGCCTCACTAACTTTTCCCAGCTTACCTAGAAAACAGTTCCGTCCCCGCACCGCGCTTTGTTCAGTCCAGGCCCGAACGAGGGTACCAGCATCAGTAGCACCAGCAGCAGTACCAGCATGGCCAGCAGGGCCAGTACAGGACCTCATCCTAATGTCAACATCAACCAGCCCAGCCCACCGAATTGGAGTCCCTCACCTTGGAGATCTAGACCCTGATTGATAGGGTCCAACAGATCCAGAATGACTATCTGGATATGAGAACCGATCTGAATCGCGTTTCTCGTACCTAGGACCAACAGATGGCACCAAAGACCCCAATTCCATCTCAAGTTCAGGCCAACCTGAACAGCTTGAATCAAGGCCAGAACCGACCACAAGATTAGGTATACTATTCAGATACTCTTTATCTGAACATGAGATCCTTTCGTATGATAATGTAAACCATGTGTACCTCAGGAGTGGAAGGACCATGATCGTAACTGATCGAGCATGGATATAGGAGGAAGAAGCCACCACGTCTCTACCTGAGGAGAACTTGGAGGCAGAGGAGCACCACCACCACCACCACCGGTAGAAGAAGAGGACGTCTGAGTCCTCGAAGAAGTAAGGGAACCGCACCAGTTGGGAGTCCACTGGAACCGATGAAGATCTCGCACCTCCATCTGAGGTGGATATTCCAGCAGTCGTGGAGAGAGCATCATCGGTTTCGCAACAGCAGTTTTCTTTTCATAGTAAGAGTCCGAGTCAGTCCGAGAGTCCGGGTCTTGTACAAAACTCAGTTCCAGTGTTGAATGAGAATCTTTCAGTTTCAGAATCTGAGTTGGAGTCAATAATCCCTTTCCCACGAATTCTTAAGGGTGGAAAGAAGAAAATCAAAAAAATAATTCAAAAAGATGACCCTGAGATGGCAGAGTTTTGCAACAAACATATCAAGGTCACGATCCCCTTTGACAAGTATGTGGAGATGACACCTGCATTCCAAAAATACCTTAAAGTGAGATGCACACCTACTAGGATTAGCAGTAAGACCAAAATCCGTGTTGAGAAATACATCCTGTCAGTAGCCACGACTTACGCAATAAAGATCTCGTTTCCAAGGAAACAAAGAGACATGGGTGCACATTATGTGGTGAGTCATGTTGATGACACTGCGTTTGCATGCACTCTCCTTGAAAACGGTTCCTCAATCAACTTAATGCCTATAGTCCTCTATGAGCGGCTTAATCTCGAACTTCTTAGGAAATCTAGAGCCCTCCTTCAGTTCGCTGATAAATCAACCAAGAGGTCTCAAGGAGAATTGAGGAACGTTGTCATCAAAGTCGAGCGTTAGGAATACATGGTAGAATTTACCATCCTTGATATGGAGACCCCTCGTAATTGGAGAGATTCCCAGATCATATTAGGAAGGCCCTTCCTCATATCAGCGGGGGCCTTGTTCGATTATAAGATTGGGAAGATCCAGTTCCAAACTCCAGGCGGAGATGAGGAACTTGAGATGAAGCAGACCAGATGACAGAGACCGGATTCCGAATCCAGCACTGAATACTCTTCATCTGAAGCAGACTGCATTCACGTAGACACTGTTGGGCCATGGAGACAGAACCCAACCAGCGCCGATGAGTCCCTCTCCTCTGGAGAAGATCTTGTGCATGAGTCAGTTTGCGAGGTCCTTAGAAACGAGTACAGCTCAGAATTTGCATCCCCCTACATCTTCGATGACTTAGAGGTCCAGTTGGGCCTGTCAGTCCTTCCCTTTTTAGGACAATCAGAAGATGAGGATGACGAGTCGGACATGGCTTTTGTCGATTGCATGGAGACCTTTGACGATCCAACTCTAGAGCCAAATGAATTAGTGGCATCTATTTCAAAGACGGATCCAGCCACTGCCAACACTGAACCAGATTCGATTGAGCCGGACTTCCTAGTTGATCACACATTACCTGAGCTCAAACCCTTACCTACAACACTCAAGTATGCCTTCCTTATGGGACAAGGGAAGAAGTATCTGGTCATCATCAGTTCGCGATTGACCAAGGAGCAGGAATCTCGCTTGCTAGAGATCTTGGAGAAAAATCGCAAGGCAATAGGCTGGAGCATTTCCGATCTCCACGGGATAAATCCCTCTCTGTGTTTGCACCATATCTACTTGGACAATGAAGCTAAACCCTCTCGTGAATTCCAACGTCGATTGAATCCAAATTTACGAGAGGTAGTGAAGAAGCAGATAGAGAAATGGTGCAACGCGGGTTTCATTTATCCCATCTCTGATTCCAAATGGGTGACCCCAATCCATGTTGTCCCAAAAAAGTCGGGAATTCAGACGACCACCAATGAAGACAGAGACAAAATCGTGACGCGAGTGCCCATGTCGTGGTGCGTCTGTATGGATTACAGACGCCTGAATGCTGCGATGAGGAAGGATCATTTCCCCATACCATTCATTGATCAGATCCTAGAGAGACTAGAGGGGAATGAATTCTTCTGCTTCTTGGATGGGTTCTCGGACTAAAATCAAGTAGCCATAGCTCCGGAGGACCAGGAAAAGACCACTTTCACATGCCCCTTTGGTACCTATGCTTTCAGGCACATGCCCTTTGGGTTATGCAATGCTCCCGGTACTTTTCAAAGGTACATGATTGTTGTATTCGCCGAAATGGTCAGCGAATTCCTGGAATTCTTCGTGGATGATTTCTCGATCCACGACGATTCCTTTGATTCCTGTCTTAGGAATCTGATCTGAGTCCTCAAAAGATGTTGTGAGGTAAATCTGGTGCTCTCCTGAGAAAAGTCACTTCATGGTGACGGAGGGCATTGTGTTGGGGCATGTCATCTCCAAGAGAGGAATGGAGGTTAACCCTACTAAGGTGGATGTGATCAGACGACTCCAGCCACCAACCAACGTTAAACAGTTGCGGTCATTCCTCGGGCATGTAGGATTTTATCGGAGATTTATCAAGGATTTTTCTAAGATTGCCCGACCGCTAACTGAGCTTTTAGGCAAGGACATGGAGCTTATTGTTGATCACAAATATCTTGAGACCTTTAAGCTTTTGCAAGGAATGATCATGGACGTCCCGATCCTACAAGCCCCAGATTGATCTATGCCTTTTGAGATCATGACGGACGCCTCATACTTTACTATTGGGGTTGTGTTAGGACAGAGGAGGGATGGCATCCCGTTTGTAATACACTATGCAAGTAAAGTGCTTGATATTGCTCAACGTAACTATACGGTTACGGAAAAGGAAATGCTTGCGGTAGTGTTTGCCTTGGACAAATTCAGATCTCATTTAATCGGATCTAAGGTAATTGTGTTCAATGACCACATAACACTACGATACTTAATGGAAAATAAGGACGCGAAGGCGCATCTTCTTAGGTGGATTCTACTTATCCAGGAGTTTGACTTGGACATTCGTGATAAACCTGGAAAGAAGAACGTAGTAGCTGATCATCTCTCCCGTCTCAAAGATCTTAATGCTTCCGAGGATTTACCAATTCGAGACTCCTTCCCCGATGAGTCGATTTTTGTTGTTGACTCACTCCCATGGTATGCCAATATCGTGAACTATCTTGTCTCCAAGAAGGTTCCCGAAGATTGGCCCAAAATCCACATAGACCGACTCAAGTCGGATGCTAGACACTACCATTGGGAGGATCCGATCCTTTTCTTTGAAGGATCGGATTGTTTCTGAAGATGGTGTATTCCTCAGGAGGAATACCAGTGTCTCCTTTCTTTATGCCACAACTTGGAGGCAGGAGGACACCACTCCGGGAAGAGGACCGCATGGAATGTACTTCAGTGTGGCTTTTACTGCCCGACTCTGTTTCGTGATGCCATCATCTTTGTGAAGTCGTGTCCAGTATGCCAGAGAATGGGAGGAACCGTTGGTTCCAAGGATGATATGTTGATGCAACCTGTCATCATTTGTGATGTCTTTGATGCCTGGGTTATCGACTTCATGGGCCCTTTCCCAGTTAGCCACGGATTTGAATACATCCTCCTTGCGGTAGATTACATGTCTAGGGGGGTAGAGGCTATCCCAACTCGAGCTGCAGACAGCAGGACTGTCTGTAAATTCATTAGAGGTCACATCATCTCTAGGTTCGAGATCCCCAAAATGTTGATATCAGATGGGGGTAGCCACTTCGTAAACAGAGATATGAAGAAACTCTTGAAGGACTACAGCATCGAACACCGTGTCGCTAGTCCTTACCATCCACAGACTAATGGTATGGCTGAGGTGTCGAATAGGGAGGTAAAAACTATATTGTAGAAGCTTCTCCGCCCAGGCAGGAAGGACTGGTCCCAGATCTTGGATCAAGTCCTGTGGGCTTATAGGACATCTTATAAGACACCGTTAGGAACCTCCCCATTCCGGATAGTATACAGAAAGCAGTGCCATTTGCCCGCATAATTAGTGCACAAATCAGAATGGGCAATCAAGAAGGTCAACCGGAACACACACCTAGGGCAGAAACAACGAGAAATGGATTTGAATGAGCTGGTGGAAGTCAGAAACCGAGCATACGACAACAATGTAGTGTACAAGGACAAAGTCAAGCGTTGACACGATAGATATATCAGATGAAAGACCTTTGTTCCTGGACAGAAGGTATGGTTGTTTATTTCAAGGCTGAAAGTCTTCCTAGGCAAGTTGAAATCCAAGTGGACGGGCCCATTCATTGTCCGTACAGTGCATGATAGTGGATGTGTTGAGATTTCAGATCTTGCAGATGACGCATCGACATTCCTAGTAAATAGACAACTATTGAAACACTTCGTCGAATCCAATGAACAATTGGTCCATATTGAGGAGATTGTATTCATGTGCGAGACAGATTCAGCAGATACACATCAAGCCGCGCATGAGACCTTACAACAGTGAACTCTAGCCATCAGCAACATCTGGAAAGATTCAGACCGCGATCCGTGTATATACCATCATTCCTGTATATTCTACCCCTCCCTCCCACGACTCTCATCACTCACCCCCACATTCATGTCTCTTCATCTACGACTATACTTAGGATGACCAGATCCTAAGTATAGGGAGGATGAGTCACCTGAGTCCGTTCACTGTACATCATTCATATCACATCGGTCCTCATACCACTCCCATCATATACTTAGGCTGACCTGAGCCTACGTATAGGGGGACTGATGCCCGCCGTGTATATATTCATCCACTTCCCCTCTTGACCTCGTCTGCCCCATTTTTTATCTTCTTCTACACTTAAGCTGCCAGAGCCTAAGTATAGGGGGCAGGACAACTTCTATACATTTTTTCTCCTTTGGTTCTCTTACGCTTAGCACGATCTATGTCTTTTTACTCGCTTTCCGTGCTCTGAGGACATAGCACACGCTAAGTATAGGGGGCGTGTATATATTACATATATACTTTACCCATAGCTTGTACTTTCACGTATTTTTGTATATAGTACGTAATTACGGGATGGGTAAAATTGGAGAATTTATTTTTGTAAAATACACTTCTATAATCTGTATAATACTCATAAAACACCTGTACCATAGGAGGTATATCAAATTCTTGAAAAAAAAATCAAATCAAAGGCTTCTTATTTTACTCTTGCACATCATATGCATCTGAAAAGAAAACAAAAAGAAAAAGAGTCTTGCATTCATCTACATAGCATGGCATATGCACCTCATCTGCATATCTTGCATATGCAAGGAGAAAAGCTAGTGGGTTCTGAACCAAGTTATGAGTAGATATAGAGGATGGACGTGATTTGACCTTAATCCACCTAATTTCAGAGGAACCTTATAGGAACTGGAGTTAAGATTTCTCAGGTCAAGTGACTTAATTCTTTGAGTCCGCAAGTCTATGTTCACATGTCATCTTCATTAGTCTAAGTAGAATATCTCGTGCACGCGCATAATGCTTATAGACAGTGACCTAACTTGGACAAGCACAATGCACGTAGCTCTTCATTAATGAGGCGGTGAGGAGGTAGAATCCTTTAGCTTGGAGTAGCACACGGGTGGAAACATACGTCCTCCTCTAGCGAGGATAGTGCATCTCAACCTAGTCTGGTGGTGTTGACGTCTAAAGACGGGACGATGTGGGTTGCAATAATGCTTCAAAAAAGGGATAGTCTACTGGCTCAAGAGAAAAAACTCATGATGTACATGTTGCACCTTGTATATAGCTCGAAAAAAAGCAAAAACTCCAAAAAAAATTAGACAGGTCCAAGTGAAAATAAAATACATCTCGGAGTATGTATACTAGCAAGAAAATGCAGCTGGATGACTTGTCTACACTGGTTAGGCATCCCGGGATAGGTAGCTACACTGGCTATCGTCCATTCTTCTCTCTACCCACTCCTCTTGAGCTGGTCACACTTGAACTTAGAAGGGAATACCCCGCTCCTCGAGGAAAGAGTTACTGGATCAGGTAACTAGAGTTACCTTCTTAGAGGAGGTTGTTTCTGAGCCATTTTTGATGTGGGGAGTTACATTTCACTTACACCGTACAAGTAAGAATCATAGTCATCAGAAATTTGCATATGTGGATTTGTTCTGACCTGACTATTGGGGAGTCTTGAATAGAAGACTTGTGGAACTTTAAGTCTGTTAGGTCTTAAGTTCAGGTCCCAATAAGTTCCCTCCACACAATTAATCCAAAGATCGAGTCAAGCCCCATTTTCAACTTTTGTTCATGACGTTGGTATGGAACCCAAAATCATTTCACTCTTGCATTTCATTTAGTTGCTCGGAGACGAGCAAGGTTTAAGTATAGGAGGTTGATGAATATGTGATTCATCACTCTTAAAGTTGAAAATAGAGCTTTGTTTCCAAGTATTTAGCAGCATATTTCCCTTTATCTTGCACAAATAGAAATTATACATGCATCCATAATACACACATTTTAGCATTCATAATTGCATTAAATAAGAAGCCAATTCATTTGTAAAATTCACTTGTAAAATACTCACCTACATCTGTATTTCATACACCCTCCAAAGTCAATAAAACCTTCTTATACTGTGTATATTACTAGTTAATAATATAAAGAAGAAGGCCAAAAATTCCTAGCTTGTGAATTACCAAATAAAACCCCAAACCCAATTAGAGACCCCAGAACATAGAATGCACATATCTCTATCATACGACCTCCTAATTAGGTCTACTCACTTTCAGATTAATCCACATTCAGAGACCTTTAAAATGAGACCAATTTCATTCAAATCGGAGCTTGTATGCAAAACTTGGGTTTTTGGGCCCTTTTGTGTGCTATAGGTATGTATATTTGTACCCATGTATTTTTGTACCTTATTTGACCTCATCTCCGTTTTTTGTCAACATGAAACTTGTAGATCTCATCTAGATCTACAACTTTCATGTTTTGAGTTTTTCCAAATTCGGTCTCCTTCTCTCTCTAAATTCACATTCTTTCTCATCCATTCAGAGCAGGCCACGTGGCGCCCTCTAACTGCGCCACGCGGCCTGCTCCATTGAGCGCCACATACCCTCCACCCTCCGCTGTTCGATCATGCCCTTTCTCTCCCGATCTGGGCCGTCCATCATCGTAATGCTTCTCAGCCACCCGATCGAACCCTGGATCCAATCTAGACCGCTCGCTAGCGCCGCGCCCTCCTTGCGCCACGTGGCGACATCTACACCATCCGATCTTCACAAGAAGCTCCCAATCCTGGACATTCACCTCGCTTTGGATCTCCACCGTTCGATAAAAGCCAAGCCATCATCCCGACCGCACGCTAGCGCCTTAACCTACACCCTCCACGTGGCGTCGTAATGACCCTTGATCTCATCGCCTCTGACCTAATCTCAGCCGCCCCATCGCGCCCTTCTCCTGACCGTTGGATCGCTCGATCCAACAACCAAGATGTCGCATTCTACCTTCCGCCTTGCCCGCACCCCACGTCTCCCACCTCACCAACGAGTGGCCCCATTCCTATTTTGGGATCCACTCCGGCCACCCTCTCCGCCTCCTGTCACCGCCATTTCGCACCCCACTCTCCCCTCATCCTCGCCGACCCCCTCGAACTCCATGAATCGCACCCACATCGCTCCACGACCTCCACCAACTCCGTCACTTCATCACCTATGCCGTCACCTTCCACCTTTAAATACTCCATCTCCATCACCTTTGACCCCATCCGCCACCACGGAGAGATTCCCCTAGTCCTACCTTCCTACTGGTGACAACAATTCAACAAGGAGTCGAGCGATGACGGCTGCGTCCCTATGGTGAGATCCACGACTGACTCCGCCGTGGTGTAGCTACCTCCGAGAGCTGCACGAGCTCAGGTCCTCTACCGGCCTTCGAATGACGACCAGGAGCACGAATCCGAGCTCTATTCCCTAGGTAGACACCCCCATCGCCTCTCTGATCTTCTTCTTCTTCTTTTTCTTGGATTTTCTCGTAATTTATTTGCTACCCATAATCATCCTCACCTTCCTCTGATCATCCTCCGAGCTCTGCCTCTGAACTGGCACCTTCACGCACCCTTCCATCTTCTCAGACCACACACTTCACCTCATGCCGACGAGAGCTCCGCCACCTTGGCGGAGCAACACCACCAGACCGTCCTCATGCCACTCCAGGCCACTCTCCGCACTCACGCTCACCCCACACGCACGTTGCACGCTTCGGCTATTCAAGCTAACCCTACAGGTGCTCTATCTTCGATTGGTCGGATGCCTCATCGGAGCTTTCTTGACCTTCATTGTTTCCGCTCTCCAAACCACCCCAGCCGCTCCTGAGACCTCCTGCGGCTACCTGAAGCCTCCACGATCCTCCCCAGCTACTTGTGAGACACCAGCGAGCTTCATCGACGACCGAAGGAGGGGGCGGAGCTAGAGCTTCTTCGCCGGAGCGCAGCCACCTCCGCCGCAGGAGGCGACGGACCATTTGAGAAGGAAGTAATCCGATCCTCATGATCGGGCGGTTCTGAGAACGCCACGACTCCATCAATGCACAACCGTCGGATCAAGAGGATCCCACGCTTCTGAGCGCGCCACATCGTCACTCCCTCGAGATTCAGGTGTCGTAGGATTCATCCTGAACCAACGATGCTCGATCGTCTACGTGTTCATCTTCATCGAGCTCTAGAGACCGTTTGATCGATCTTGATCCAATGGGTCGCAGCACGCCAAGCACCCGCCATCATCAGCCATTGGATCTCCACAGGATCTAATGGTCCAGAGAGTACCACGTCGCCACCTCCGAGCCTCTTCCCCGACCATTAGGCTCGGAGCCCCCAAAGCTAGCTGAGCCTCCATCCGAGCCAAGTCCGAGCCTGTAGCGCCCCTGAGCCTCTGCCCGAGCCTCTGAAGTCCCCCGAGCCTGGGACCTCACGTGTCTTTCACGTGCAGTCTGGGCAGTTTGTACCGAGACCTCTGGAGGTTTTGGAAATTACATCTCAGTCCCTCCAGGAGCACCATGTGAGGCGTATGTGTTTTGTGGGTATTTTGCATACATGTCCCCCCATTATAGGTAATTGCATATTAGTCTCTGTCAGCAAGTTTGATTTTTAGCAATTTTATTCTCTGAAATTGCAGTCAGGACCCTATCTTTGCATGTATTTTTAGGCATTCATTTGACATCATTTTTCAAGTTTGAAAATTGCATTGTGTAGCTTAACTTGTCCTTTTTCATATGTGACACTTGTCTTACTTTTGTGATAGCAGTGGATTTTATGATTAATTAATTCGTGAAATTTTGCTATATTTTTCCCATTTATGCCTTTTAATTTGTAGTAAATCCTCTGTTACTCCAAAAATCACCAAAATTCACATTAGACTTAGGATATAGCTCACATTGTGCTCAAAAATCAACTATTTACATGCATCTCGAGGCCTGAATAAATCATTTTGTGATTTCCTTAATTGATTTTTAATAGGTCTATTTCACATAGAAATTTATGTTTATTAATTTTCCTGGATTCTTCACACTTAGATCTATCTAGGATACTTTTTATATCTGAAAATATTGTGTTGTGGTATTTATTAAAATTAATTTAGTCAAAATCACATTGCATTCATTTTTAATTCACAGTAAATTCACATAGGGTCAGAAAAATCTAAAAAAATGATGTAGCTTAATTTCATTGCATTTCACTATCTGGCCAAGTTTCATAATTTTTTGAATTAATTTGACCATATTTCTGATATAACTTGTAAACGGGCCCAATTTTGCATGTGTCTTTTCTTCGTTGCATAAAAATTGTTTAAAAATACCCAAAAATATCTTCTGAAAACCCGACTTCTTAAATTCACTTAAAGTCTACCTAAGGAGACAGCTTCCTCCCCGAGTTTGTCCTTGGGCTTGCCTAAGTAAAAAATAAATTTACCGCTCGAGATTAATTGAACATTGATTTAAAGTGGTTTTTGATTAGTCCGTATTACCTAGCTACAACGAACGATACAACATTAATTCTAATCATTAATTTGACGGAATTAACTAGGGTAGTACGCCACTCTTCACTTGGCTCCGCCATGCAATTTCGCTCGGGTTTTTTTTTGAAAATTTCTTCCGTAAATATTCATCACTATATCCCTATATATGATATTCAAATTTTGTGTGAAACAGAAACTCCTACTGCCTCCATCCAGACAGTTATTTTTTCGCGGTAATAGAATTGCTAAAAATGTACCTCCTGGATTGAGGCCGTAGGAGTCTTTGTTTCACGTGAAATTTGAATGACATAATATAGGGATATATTGATGAAAATCCACGAAAGAAATTTTCAAAAAAAAAAAAAACACGGGCGAAATTACGTGAGGGGAGCCAAGTTAGCTCCTCCCATGGGGGCATCCCCATTTTACCCATATATATATATATATATATATATATATATATATATATACAGAGAGAGAGAGAGAGGGTCCTTCCAATGAGGTGCACCTTTCCTGAGTGCATGGAAAGCTGATCACGAGATCCGTTAGATCTAACTCTAGTGGTTCTTCATCCAAAAGGGTATTTTAGTCCAAACATTTTCGTTTTAAATTTGATTTTAATTTTGAATTTGAAATTTATTTTGCCTTTGTATTTTTCCATTTTTAGAGCGTCTGATTTGGTATTTTTTGTTGTCTTTTAGTTAATGAAGTTATGCCAATGTGGTAGCATTTTCCCGCAATGCAGAATAGCAGATCTCTTTGTAAAATACCCGTTGATATTGTAGAACTGTATCCTGCATTATAAAATAAAATTACATTAGTAATTGTTATATTATTATAATTGTAATTTTGATAACACTATTGTAAACGTTCATGCACGTTTTGTAAAATCTGTATAAAGATTGTAAATCCATACCAACAATTATGTACACTTTTCACAAAAATGAACGGTACTTTCGCGCCCTGCAGAATGCCAAGCATCTTTGAAAAATTCGAATCCACATTGTAAGTTTGCATCATGTATTGTAGAATAAGATCACGGTTAGTAATACAATTATTGTTGTAATTGTAAATTTGATAATGTCTTTGTAAAAAAAAGGTCTCGTATATGTAGGAAATATGTTTGTATTTGTAAATTCTGATCTGAAATTGTAAAATCCCCCTTTCGAACATATATCTGAGTCTCATAAATAGTTTTTGCCATATTATGAATAAATGTAAAAAAACAGATTGAAATTTGTAAAAAAAAAATGATTTGATATTGTAAAATATGATCTGAGATTGTAAAAAAATAATCAAGATTGCAAAAAAGGATCTCTTATTATAAAAAAAACTGGGTACACCCTCTATCTCCAACATCCTTACTCTACCCGCACCTCCTCTGCCCTTCTCCTCCACGACCCACCTCCTCCATGCACGTCCTCCTCCGCCCACACACCTCCATTCACGCTCTCCTTCAACCTTCTCCTCCATGATCCACCTCCTCCACGTGTAGCCATCACCCCCACACGACGCCGCCTTTATTAGATACAAGAAAACAACCTTGGAGAACGCCATCACCGACCACCGTAGAGCAGCGTGTTGCATCCACCGTCTTGAACATCATCACCGACGAGCAGGAACCTCCTCCTCTCATGCCGCCGTAAAGAGAGAGAGATGGAGGAGAGGAACCTCGTGCAACAATCAAGATCGAGATCGAGAGAGACGATGGGAGAGAGAGAGAGAGAGGAAAGAAGAGATAATTGTGGAGATATTTGTTGCATTCTAAATTTAGAATATGTTAAAATAACCATAATGGATTTTTCAACATTAAAAATATATTAATAACGAGCTATTAATGACAACCATTGGATTGATTGCGTATGGTTAGGATGATGAGCTTTCCATGCACCCAGGAAAGGTACACCTCATTTGAAATATTTCCTATATATATAGAGAGAGAGACACACTCATGCTCTCACAGCATTTGCCGCTCACAGGATCATCCATATATATATGGGATGGCTGCCAAGCTCTATTTTTTTCAATTTTTTTTTTGAAAAATATCGCAATGTATATTCACCCCTATATCCCTCCTATATGCCATTCGATTTCGTCAGAAACATAGACTCCTACGGCCTCCATCGAGATGGTATCGATTTAAAAAATCTTGTTACCGTTAAAAAATGATCGTCTGGGTGGAGGCCATAAGAGTCTCTGTTTCTGACAAAATTCGAATGACGTATAAAATGAATTTACATAATTTTTATTTTTCAAAAAAATAAAAAAAACATGTGAAAAATGAAGCGGGGGGAGCTAAGTTAGCTCCCCCTATGGGGCATACACATTATATATAGGACCCTTCCAATGTGCATCAACGGAAAGCCCATCACGAGATCTGTTAGATCTCAATCTAACAGTTCATCATCCAAAAGGGTATTTAGTCCCTATGTCTTGGATTTGAATTTTAATTTCATTTTGAATATGAGTTTTATTTAATATATTTATTTTCCCATTTTTAGATCGTCTGATTTGATATTTTTAGCTCATCTTAATTGCTATATATAGAGAGAGAGAGAGAGTTAAATGAGGCTACTCCCTTGGAGTAGCCAACGGGCTCATCCCACCTCTATTTTTCTCACATTTTTTTATTTTTTTGGAAAATAAAAATATGTATATTCATCACTATATCCCTCTAACACGTCCTTCCAATTTCGTAAGTAATAGAGACTCCTATGCCCTCCATCTGGAGGAGGTCATTTTCAACAATTCTGAGACCGATAAAATTTGACAGTCTTGATGGGGGGATAGAAGTCTCGAATTAAGTCGAATTTTTAATAACGCCATGGTGACATATTGTGAACTAAATTCCAATATGTTTTATTTCAGAAAAATAAAAAAAATACAGGGAAAAATGGGTGGGAGCATGTAAGTTAGCTACAACCAGGGGGCATACTCCTTTTTGCTATATATATAGGGAAAAATATGGCTACCCCGCCCCAATTTTGGGCATTTTTTTATTTTTTTGAAAAATATCACCATGTATATTCATCCCTATATCCCTCCTATATGCCATTCAAATTTCATCAGAAACAAACACTCATAAGACCTCCATCCAGACATCATTTTTTAACGGTCGCAGGAATTTTTAAATCGACCCTGTCTGGATGGAGGCCGTATGAGTCTCTATTTCTGACGAAATTCGAATGGCATATAGTAGGGATATAGGGATGAATATATATTATGATATTTTAAAAAAATAAAAAAAATTTCCAAAAAATGGGGTGGTTGGCTACCCCCAGGGGGCAGCCCCATCAACCCCATATATATATATATGGGCAAGGAGCATGCACCCAGTGGCGTAGGAAACTCCCTGCACCCATCCCATTTTTGCATTATTTTTTACTTTTTCTAAATTAAAAGTTGAGGGAGATTTACTTAATATGTTGAGGGGAATAAGTGTTTCAAATTTCATGTAAAATAAACATTCCTAACATGTTCATCTAAAAGGGTTCGATTTCAGCAATGTCGAGACCGTTAAAATTTGGTAGTCTTGATAGAGATGATAGAAGTGTCGAATTAAGTTGAATTTGGAATGACAACATGGTGATACATGGTGATCTAAATTCCCCAAGGTTTCATTTAAAAAAATCAAAAAATAATGAAAAATAGGTCGGGTGTAGGGAATTTCTTGCACCCGCCGATGTAGGGTCCTTTTTCCCTCAATATATATATACAGAGAGAGAGAGAGAAATGGGGCTGCTCTCACCCTCATTTTCCTCCAATTTTTTTTTTGGAAAATAAAAATTTGTATATTCATCACTATATCCCTCTAACATTCTATTAAAATTTCGTCAGATTCAGAGACTCCTATGAACTCCATCCAAACATCGACGATTTAAAAAATCATGCGACCGTTAATAAATGACGTCTGGATGGAGGGCTTAGGAGTCTCTGTTTCTGATGAAATTTTAAAAAATTGTTAGAGGGATATAGTGATGAATATACAAATTTTTATTTTCCAAAAAAAATAAAAAATGGGGAAAAAATATGGGTGGGAGCAGCCCCGTTGGCTGCTCCCAAGGAGCATACTCCTTTTTCCCATATGTATATATATATATAGGGACCCTTTCAAATGAGGTGGGGTCTCACCAATATTGTGGTGAGACATCGCTTAGATTTGTTAGATCTCAATCTGACAATTGTATCAAAAAGCTCATCCAAAAGAGTATTTTTGTCGTCTCAATTTAATTAAATTCGATTTTCATTTATTGGTTTCAAATTTCCATTCTAAGCTTTTTCTCGATTTGGTATTTTCACTAATGCATTTATTGATTAATTACTGATTTTATTCCAAACATTCTGGAATCAACCACAACTTTGTAAAGTACAATGAGTTTTTGTAAAATATATTTTTCTCTTTGTAATTTCATTAACAATTTTGTTTTTTACTATATTTTCATTTTATAAATGGTTATTTTTGTTTTGTAAATGGGTACATTTATTTTGTAACTCCAGCGAGTTTGTTAGAGTAATTTCTTCGTTGTAAACTTCAGTCTATTTTGTAAATGTGTATTCGTTTTGTAAAAATTCCGTGAGTCTTTGTAACAGTATATTGTGCCTTTATAAAATTCACGCAGAGCTCTGCAAAATAAGAAAACAAAAAATTAGATTTGTAAAAAAAGTGAATCAAATTGTAAATATTAAAGTCACATATGTAAAATAATTAAATCACAATGTAAATCAGTGCCTCGTCTCCCATACCCCTCTTGTGTGGCTGCCTCCTCCGCTCAATGGTCCTCGCACGAGTCGCTTCCTCTGATCGACGGTCGTCGCCCTCGCTCGAGCCGCTGTATGCTGACCTTCTCTGCCCAGAGTGTGTCGTCACGTGGACCTCATCGCCCAACGCCATCACCACTCGGAGGAGCATCCACCACAACACGACTCCTGCCATCGCTCCTCCGTCGCAGAAGCCAGACTCATCCGTCGATCTCCTCCATCTGCCTTGAGCGATGCCGCTGCCCATCGCGCCCAACACAGTCGACCGTGCAAAGAGCCACCGCACCATCATCACCCCTCCGCATGGAGAGGAGCACCTCCACCGATCCAGAACGTGCCTGCAGCGATCTCCTCTGCTTGGAGCAACCGCTAATCCACGTGGCCATCCACATGAGATCCGCCGCAGCAACTCGTGTCGCTGCCGCCCCCTTTGATTTAGGGCAAGAACGAAGAAGACACGAAGATCCCCACGGGGGAGAGAGGCACCGGATTAGGTGAAATAGTTGTCACATTCTATATTTAGAATGTGGCGAAATGAACAAAAATTGGTTTTTAATCATTAAATTAATTTAATTAATGCGTCTATAAATCCAGCCGTGAGATCAAGAATAGAAGGGCGGGATTGAGGGCTCACCACAATATTGGTGATTCCATGTCGCATTTGAAGTTTCTCATATATATATATATATATAGAGAGAGAGAGAGAGAGAGAGAGAGAGGGGGGGGAAGGGATCCTACTCCATGGAGTAGGTAACTTACCTACTTCACTTTCTTTTTTTCATTTTTTTTTGAAAAATGCTTCCATGGATTTGCATAATTATATCCCTCTAAAATGTCATTCAAATTTCGTCAGAAACAGAGACTCCTACGGCCTCCATCCAGAACATGAAAAATACAACAAATTTGTGATCGTTAAAAAATGATTGTCTGGATGGAGACCGTAGAAGTCTCTGTTTCTGATGAAATTTGAATGACATATTATAGGGATATAGTTATGAAAATCCATGGAAGCATTTTCAAAAAAAATAAAAAAAATTTGAAAAAGAAGAAAATGGTGTAGGTAAGTTACTTACTCCATGAAGTAGGATCCCTTTTTCCATACATATATATATATATGGGAAAAGGGAGTATGCACCGGCGGGTGCAGCTAACTAGCTATACCCGGCCATTTTTCTTATTGATTTTTTTATTTTTTTTGAAAAAAACTTATGGAGATTTACTTAGTTTATTGACAAGAATATGTGTTTCAAATTTCATGCAAAACAAACACTCCTAGCATGCCCATCTAGATATGGTCAATTTCAATAACTCTGAAATCGTTAAAATGTCATAGCCTTAATGGAAATGATAGAAATGTCGAATTTAGTTGAAATTGGTATGATATCATGGTGATATATGGTGATTTAAATCCCCCTAGGTTTCATTTCAAAAATACAAAAAACAATGAAAAAAATGGCCGGGTGCAGCTAGTTAGCTACACCCGCCGGTGCAGCTTCCCCAACCCCTATATATATATATATATATATATATATATATATATATATATATATATATATATATATATATGGGAAAAGGGAGTATGCACCGGCGGATGCAGCTAACTAGCTACACCCGGCCATTGTTCTTATTGGTTTTTTATTTTTTTTTGAAAAAAACTTATGGAGATTTACTTAGTTTATTGACAAGAATATGTGTTTCAAATTTCATGCAAAACAAACACTCCTAACATGCCCATCTAGATATGGTCAATTTCAATAATTCTGAAACCGTTAAAATGACATAGCCTTGATGGAGATGATAGAAATGTCGAATTTAGTTGAAATTGGTATGATATCATGGTGATATATGGTGATTTAAATCACCCAAGGTTTCATTTCAAAAACACAAAAAACCAATGAAAAAAATGGCCGGGTGCAGCTAGTTAGCTACACCCGCCGGTGCAGCTTCCCCAAACCCCTATATATATATATATATATGAGTTTAATAGGGTTGCCCCCTTCGGGCAGCCAACATGGCTACCCCCACGCCGTTTTCGGCGTTTTTTTGAAAAATATTGCCATGTATATTGATGAATACCCATTCATCACTCTTTATTCTTTTATTTTAGATACAAAACCTATGCAAAACATAGGTATATTCTTGTAAATAGCATAAAATGTCAAAGTGCATGCATTGTGTAAATATGTATATTTAGCATGTTTTTGTGCATAAATAAAAGAATAAAGAAATAAAAGAAAAAGAGGGAAATATTTAGAATAAATATTGAACGACCTAATCCCAAGGGAGGGCTCAGCCTAGGCCTGACCGCAAAAGAATCAAAGTAGAGAAAGATAAGGAAGCTCAAATATGTGTACATATATCTATGTATATAAATAATTATTTTACTCTTAATAAAAATAAAAATTGGGTGTGTATTTATTTGTACATATTTGTAAATACAAAACTAAAATAAAAATGGAAAAAATAGAAGAAAAATAAAAAGAAATAAAATTCTCTTCTTCATTGTACATAGACCATGTGTATAAAACCACATATCTATTTATTTTCCCCTTGTAAATAATTAATAAAATCTAACAAAAATATTTTCTTATTCCACATTTCATGGTGTAAATAAATAAAATAAAAATGGGAAAAATAAAAAAACAAAAAGAATTAAAATAAAAATAAAAATCAAAATTCACCTTGTACATATACCACGTAAATATATGTATATACCTATTTATTTACCCTATGTAAATAATTAATAAAAATAAAATAAAAATACACTTTTATTCCAAATTTTATTCTATAAATAAATAAAATATAAAATTGGAATAAATATATAAAAATTAAAAATCAAAAATTAAAATAAAAAATTACATGTATATACCTATATATAATAATACTATATTGTAAATACATTATTTTTATTTCAAATAAAATAAATAAAAATCACTAAAAAATAACTTAAAAATAAAGAAACATTTTTCATGTTGTAAGTTTTTCAAAAATAAGACATTTATTATTTTTAAATGAATTTCCAAATAATTATTACATGGCGCGTCCTGATTGGCCCATAGGGGATGTTGACCTCCGGTCAACTTCCCCCCTGGATCACTTTTCTTCGCGGATCACGCATTTGACCCGACTTTGCTTAATTTTTGAGCGATGATCCGAGCTCCATTTACCCAAACCCCAGGTCCTAATCCTCCTCGATACATCCGAGATCCACGCCGTAGCATCCGCTTAGGGATCCATGCTTCACGGAACCCTTCCCAACCTCTTCTTCTCGGACCTGCAGGGGTATTTAGCTGAACCTCCGCCGCACCTTTTCACGAATCCTTGGAGCTTCTCCTTCATCCCAGGTCCTCCATCCCCTTCCATTGAGTGACAGCTTTGCGAGGGTGGTGTTGCAGAGAGGAGAGGACGTCGTTAGCCATTGATCCGGCGACTTCTACCGTCGTGCGTCGCCACGAGGAGCGCTCGAGCCTCGGGCCCCGACGACCCTTCGGGGCTATGAACTAGAGCTCACCGAGCTCGTTCCCAGTCGATTGCATCCGCCAGATAGACCCAATTCCCCTTAGTTTTCTTTAATTTCATCTTTCGCCCATTTCGCTCTGCCACCATCTCTCATCGAATCCGGCCACTCCGATCATCCATTCCATCATCCGTCCCGACCAACATCTTCGCGAGACTCCTACCCACCTTCTGCACCCACTCACTCCCCTTGGTTTGTCTCGGAACCAAGGCTCGACCTTCATCGCCGTCGCCTCGCCGGAGGTCGCCCATCTCGACGCGCCCGATCACTACTCCACCTCTAACCTGGTCGAGGCAGTTTGCCCTCGACCCAGGAAGCTTTCTAGGCTCTTTTGCAGGTCAAACGGACCTCATCTGGAGGTCCAAGGTTCAATCCCATGAGCTTCCTCCCTCCGCCGTCGCCGGGCCGCTCTGGTGGTCCCCGACATCATCGGAGGATCCCATCTGCTGCGGAGCATGGAGACGAAGCCATTCCACATACCAGCATCTCAGGAGGAGGTCCCCACCGCGTGCATTGGGCCGGCGAAGTTTGCCATCGTCAAGTTCTTGGAGGACCCTCCTCCGTCGTTCGTTCAGCCTCGAGCTCCAGTTTTGATCTAGGTCGTCTATTTGAGGAGCAGCAGCCCATCGTTCAATCATCCGAGGCTTGATCTGGACCATCCATCAGATGAAGAGGAGCCCTCGTTCCACGACCGTTCGATCTCACACGTGACCGCCTTTCAGCCCTCTGATAATAAGAGGGGTAATTTACTCTTAGGCCCCTCCTGTTTTTGCATTTCTTATTTAGTCCTGTAAATAGTTTACTTAGTTGTTTTTATTTTGTAAAAATTGCATTGAGGACCTTCATGTTTCCTTTATTTGCATATCAGTCCTTGTATATGGTAACCACGTGAGTCGACACGTGTGAATCTGGTCATTTTGCACTTTCTACCTTGCATTTCTTCTGTGTTACTGAATGACATTTTATAAATAGAATTTGCATATATGACCCTCTGTGTCTGGACCACGTGCGTTGCGCATGTTTTGTGGGATTTTCGCATGATTGGCCCCTGAGCTTTCTGCCATGTTATTGTTTGACCCCTGCAACTTGTTTTTATTACATTTAGGTCCATGTGTACTATATGCTTTTCTTTGATTTAAATAAAATATCAAATTAAGTCCAAATCGCGTGAAAATTAGATATGTAGCTCCTGCCACTGTGTAAAATTTTCACCAAAAATTTGGTACATTTTCGAGGCGTTTTTATATTTTTAAAAATTCAAAAACTGTTGTTTTTGTGTCTGTCCAGAATAGAAAATCATAAAAAATATTAAAACTGTTTTAAAAATTCTAAAAAAATTAAGTTTTGTCAGTTTTTGTGTGTTTTAATTTCTGTGCAAGTTTGGCTATTTTTGGATCTATAAAAACCCTAAAATTAAAAAAACCATAAAAAACTTATAAAAAATCTAAAAAATTATAGAAAATCCAAAAAATCACAAATTCTTTTGTTGAATTTTCTTTGTCATTTCTATTTTTTATAAAAAAATACCTTCAGGCTTTTAGAGATTAATTTGATATTTTAAATTGATCTTCCAAGCCTGACTGAACAATAGCTCACTATTTCTGCTTTCTTTGATTTTTAGAAAATTCTATAAAAATTATAAAAACCTGAAAATGCACCAAAAATAGTAAAAAACCTAAAAAAATTGAAACATTTTTGTTTGAATTTTTGGAGCTTTTTAAAGTGTTTAAATAAATTGTTGTGTGTGCTTGATTTTGGCTTTTTCTTATTTTCCATTATTATTGAAAATCCAAAAATAATATAAAAATAACTAAAAACCACCAAAAATATTTGTTTTTGTTCTATTTTCTTTTCTGACTACTTCGTAGGCCGCGAGGCCAACTCGTGCTCCCTGAGTTCGACCTGGGTGATACACCAGGCTAATCTCATAGCAAGGGCCACTATTTTTGCTTTTATTGTTTTATCTTGTTGATTGGTGGTCTGCTCTCTATTTTTCTTGATTGACCGATTTCCCTATTCGGGTCACAGTGACTCTGACTATTTATATCAGATCCCGAGAGTGAGATTCTAGGTCATCAGAATGGCGTCGTTGCCGGGGAGCACGGCTTAGTAGTCAGTTTTGATTTTCTTTTCTTTTTCGCAATTTTCCGCGGCTTTTTCTTCGTTCGTGGCTTTTCGTTTTTCTCTTATTTTCATTTTATTTTATTTTCTTTTATTTTGGTTGTTTTGAGTGTTTACTTTTTTTCATATTTTTGCACATATACCATGTTTTATTTTACTTGCTTGTTTATCTGGTCTGTGACACTTTGTTATTTACTTACGAGGGCCCGAGGACCGAGGCAGCTCCTCTCGAGGAGCCGACGCAACCACGGGAATCGGAGGCGGCTCCCTTCTGCACGGAGTCGTAGGAGAGCAGCAGCAGCAGTAGCAGCAGACCAGCCGAGACCGATGCGGGAGTTACACAACCCCGGGTCGACTTTGACGCACCGTTGGGTGGTATTGCCAGCTATCATGGGGGACTTCAAGTTCCCCTCGAACACCCTTCAGCTCCTCCCCCAGTTCCATGGGCTCGCCACTGAGGAGCCCCATCTTCACCTCCAGGAGTTTCTGATGATCTGCAACACCGTCCACGACCGTCACGTGGACGAGGACACTATCAGGATGATTGCCTTCCCCTTTTCACTGGTAGATAGAGCAGCCACCTGGCTGAAGCATCTGGGGAAGTTCGTGTACACCTGGGAGCAGCTCCGCACCGAGTACTTGAACAAGTACTATCCACTCGGGCGGACGAACGCAGCGAGGGCCCTGATCAGCAACTTCTCCATGCTCCCCAACGAGATGTTCCACGAGGCATGGGAGATGTTTAGAGAGCTTACCGACAGATGCCCGCACCATGAGATCTCGAAGCCGAACTTAGTTCAGAGCTTCTTTTGCGGGCTGACACCAGAGCTGCAGGGCCTGGTGAACGCTTCTTGTGGTGGTTCCTACTTCGCCAAGGATGAGGACCAGGTTTGGGCCATCTACGAGGAGATGGCCGAGAACTATACAGTGATGTCCCAGACCCGTCTTTACACCAAGGGACGCCCACAGCAGCAGATACATACCGTACAGTACCAGAGGATCGCACGAGTCGACGCCGGTCCTTCCACTTCGTAAGTGGCAGCCGCACAGGCCGAGTCCACAGCCGCCGACATGGGCATTATCAGCGAGAAGCTGGACCGGATGGAGCTGATCGAGAAGAAGCAGTGCCAGATCATAACGTAGATGGAGCAGATGGCACAGTTGTTGAGTGACCTGAAGACACATGTCATGTGTCTCCAAGAGGCACAGACGGCTTCCCAGCCCCGTCTTCAGTCACGAGGGGATCTGAGCAGCAGCAGCAGTTCGTCCCAGCGCTCCACACAGCCTAAACAGGTTCACCTTGTACAGGCGGAGCCGTATCAGCAGCCGCAGCCGACTTACCAGACACCACCATCCCCAAACACTCAGATGGTGGTCTACCAGCCAGATCAGCCTCTGGCAGTACTCCCTCCACCTACCTACGAGCAGGAGCCGTTGATGGATGTCAACGGGATTTGGTACGACCGATCCCAGCCCGGTATCCGACGAGACCATCCCGGATTCCGTTGGTCAGCCGGAGGTGCCAGTTCCAAACAGCAGCCTCCAGTTCAGGGTGGATAGTACGGCCATCAGCGAGATCACCAGCATCAGCAGCCCCCAGTGTACCAGCACCAATAGCAGCAGCAGTCATCCCACCCACAATAGTATGGTCCTCGTCCCTATCAGCAAGGACATTCTTGGAGGCGTGATCAGCCTCAGCAGCAGCAGTATCATCCCCAGCAGTACCCCTCTCACCTGCAGCACCAGCCACAGCAGCAGCCTCACTACCAGCAAGGCCACCCGTCAGGTTCTCATGGGACATCCTATGAGAAGCCTACCTTAGACGACATAGCCCTCCTCTTGACTGACCAGCAGACTACATTTAGACGGGAGATGGACGAGTTCCACCAGGAGATGCGGGAGATTATGAGAGGGAAGGCCACCATACCTGCCCAGATTGAGCCGAATCTGAACAACCTGAAGAGGAAGTCTGAGTAGGTTGATTTCACAGAGTATGCCACTCCGAGTGATTTTTTTGGTGATATGTCTGCATACCTATTTGATACTGACTTTGTCACACTTAGGAGCGGTAGGATGCCAGCAGGCGGCACCTTGTCTGAGCGACACCCCCAGGCCATTCCCAGAGCGCCAGGCGAGGAGGAGCGTGGTACTGATGCCGCGAGAGATGATGACGGTGGTGCTGATGCCACCATGGATGCTGATCCCACTGACGGTACTGATGCCGTTGCTTCAGCAGATGGAGGAGGTGGTACTGATGCCACCATTGTTGCCGAGCCAGAGCGCGGTGTTGATGCCACGAGTTGACATGCCGAGGGTGGTGTTGATGCCACCGTTTTTACTTCTGATAGTCCTGTAGTCTTTCCATCTGTTCATGTATCTCATGACACTTCTGGCAATAAAGGAAAGGGTTTATTTTCTTCTGATCCACATGTGGTGCTTGATGTATGTGTGGATTCTGCTGGACTTAAGCAGCCTCGTCCCTCTCCTAGTCCTTCATCTGAGAAGGACCCTGTGATCCCCTTCCCTAGAGTACTTCACATGGGAAAGGGGAAGAAAATTGAAAATCCCAAAAAGAAGCAGCAGGAAGAGTTCATCCAGTAGATGATCGACAGATTCCACATTCAGCTGACTCTTCAGGAGGCCTTGGAGCACATCCCTCTACTCCAGAGATCGCTCAGAGACAGGACCACATTTAGGAGGAAGAGGAGGAACCATTAGTCTAAGATCCATGTGCTTACCAGGGCCACGTGTTTTGCGATCCAGAACCGTCTGCTGGCCATGAGGCCAGATTCAGGAGCCCCATATGTCATATGCCATATCCGTGAGCAGAGGTTCGACCGCACTCTGTAAGACAGCGGTTCATCGATCAACCTACTTCCAGCAGCCCTTCTCGACTGATTCGAGTTGGGCACTCTACGACAGAGCTGGATAGTCCTTCAGTTTGCTGATCAATCTGCCAAGAGGACGAAGGGGTTGCTAAGGGACGTTGTCGTCACAATTCAGGGCCTGCAATTCCTCGTGGACTTCATTGTATTGGACATGGAGATCCATGTCTAACGTCCACTGAGCTTGCAGCTAGGGAGGAGGCAGATGCCATGCAGAGCAGAGATAGTCCAGTAGAGTAGCCTTCTCCAGATATCGATTGTGATCGAGAGTTTCCATTCTCCCATGCAGATTTGGCAGCATTCACTCAGAGCTTTCAGAGGCCAGATCTGCCAGCACCTACTTCCAGAGTTGAAGCCACTTCCTGCGTCGCTAAAGTATAGGTTCCTTGCAGGTGAGCATGAGATGTACCCAGTCATTATCTCCGCGATTTGACTGGAGAGCAGGAATCCCGTTTGATGGGAGTTCTTGAAAAGAACCGCAAGGCGATATGATGGAGCGTAGCCGATATCTATGGGATAAGTCCGGCCCAGTACTCCCACCATATCTATCTCGAGGAGGAGGCGAAGCCGTCGCGTGAGTTCCAGCGGCGACTGAACCCGAATCTGAGAGAGGTTGTCATGAAGAAGATTTCGAAATGGTGGAGCGCCGATTTTATCTACCCCATCTCTGACTCCAAGTGGGTCAGTCAGTTGCATGTGGTGCCCAAGAAGACGGACATCACTACAGTTGTCAGCGAGTCTGGAGAGGAGATCGCTACCTGGGTACCCACTTTGGCGGGTCTGCGTAGATTACAGACGACTCAACTAGGCCACCAAGAAGGATCATTTCCCCCTGCCCTTTATTGATAAGATCATTGAGAGACTGGCAGGGAAGAGCCACTACTGCTTCTTGGATGGGTACTTAAAAAATGATAAGACGAGAGCCGCTAAATAATGGTCTGACAAATCAGACTCACTGTCACTTGGGCGACTACTCACGCCTTCACGTTCGTCAACAATTAACCCACACAATTAATCAAGCAATCAACAACAAGGATTAAAATTTATTATTCCCTACTAAGAATGTACAGTGGCAAGCAAGTAGGGGTCGAACACAGGAAACAAAGGTGTAGAGTGCGCAGATAAAAAGCCACTACCTAGGTCTAGTGAACTACTTGGCCAATTTGGATTTTTGTGGGTTTTTAATTTTATATATTTTATATATTTTTTATTTTGTATTTTGTATTTTGATTTTCTATTTTGTGATTTTTTTATTTTCTTTTTATATTTATATAATTTTTGTTTGTTTTTTTATTTTTATAAATAGAATATATAGATAATATAAGAAAAGAGGTGATAAAATATATAAAAAAATAAGGAAAAATGCTCAAAAATCGGAAAAAGAAATGTTTTTTGTCTTTTTATAATTTTTACTGTTTTTGTAATTTTTGGAGTTTTTTTAAATATCTTTGGTATTTTTAAAAGTAAAAGTACAAGAAAACAATGAATTAATTACTGGCAGAAATTAAAATGGGAATGAAATATAGCTAACAATGTCAAATTTTTCCCAAATCAATTTTAAAATAAAGATAATAAAAGGGGCAACTACAGGACCTGGATTTATATTTTTAGGATTTTTGTATGATTTTTTAGATTTTTTTGAAGTTTTTAGGTATTTTCTAATTTTTAAGGTTTTATTTTGCAATTTTTAGTGATTTTTGGTCAGTAATTAAAAGACACTAAAATAGATAAAATATGATTTTTCGTAGAATTTTTCAAAATGATTTAATATTTTTCTGGTAATTTCTAATGCAAACAGTACTGAAATGGCATGTTTTTTATTTATAATAAATACTAAAATGCAAGAAAAATGCAATGCAAAAATATGGCGTGAATCTACAACTAAACAGGAGCTCACACTTTATTTTGGTATTTCTTTGAGTCTTAGAAATGCACGAAATAAATAGGAAAAGCACACAAAAATACAAGGCCTGGCAGGGGTATTTATGCAAATAACAGAAAATCCAAGGGCCTCATTGCAGATTTCACCAAAAATACACGCACGATGCACGTGTTCTGCTGTTCACAGGGGTATAAATACGAATAATAAAAGTCGGCAAGGTCTGAATGCAATTTACCCTAAACATATTTTAATATTTACGCACAGGGGCATATCTGAAATTAACAAAAAGCTCTGGGTTTGAAATGCAAAATACCCAAGAAATGATCGTGCGTCCAGGGACGAATCACTTATCTACATGGCGAATCCAGCGGTTGTGGAAGAGGAGCTGATGGACGGTTGCGATGCGGCTCAAAGATGACACGTGGCGCTAATCGGACGGCACGTACCCCTTCGCTCTGAGCGGCTGAGATTAGATCGTGAGAGGATGATCGGGCGGTTGGGAGACGACCCGATCCTACGGCTGCTGAGCGGCTGGAAGAACAAGGCTGATCCGACTGCTGGGAGAAGATGACGAAGAACACCACCTGGAGGTCACTTGGATCGTCGATTCCGGCCGACATACGACCTCTACCAGCCCCAGACCGAGGGCAAAATGGTCCTGGGGCTCGTCCGCATCGATTGAGCTTCTCATCCTGAGCTAAGGTGACCGGATGTGCTCAGACAAGGGGGTTCTCCCGGGGGCTGCTTCCCTGAACTGTCGAGGCTCGATAGAGCCTCCTCTTGCATTCTTTCCTGCAGGGTTAGACGCATGGCAAAAAGGTGGAGCTCGAAATGCTCTCAGATGGTGCGATGGTGGCGAGTCGTGGGTCGGGTGTGGAGCTCCGGTGATCGGCGGAGAAGGAGCTCGAGTATCTCGATCGGAGCAGGATCGAGGTGTATGGAGGTGCGTCATGGCGAGAGAAGATGCAGAGAAAGAGGATGATGGTGGCAGTGGGTCCATTCGAGGTGTGGAACGATCAGAAACGGAGGGCGAAGCTCAGCTCCGTCGTCGGTTCGGTTGATGAAATCATGGCGATGGACTGAATAAAATGTGAAACTGCTACTACCCTAACCTATACTAGAACTAAGCTATCAAATGAAACAAAGAGAAGAGGGAGAGGCTCACCGGAGTCAGAAGTGGTTGAGCTTCAGGCGAAGCTCCGGTGAGGGCTGGATACGCCTCGATTCAACTCCAAACTCCACGCGAATGGGGTCCTTGAGTTGTTGTTGTCACCAAGAACTCGAAGGAGGACCTAAAGGTTCGTGAATGATGGAGGAAGAGGGATCAAACTTCGAAGGGAAGTCGGGGGGTTCTTTTTGTAGGGTTGACGAGGTGGCGTCAAAGATCGATGGAGATAGACCGAATCGTGGGTCCAATCACCTATGTTTCACCTGGGCATGAATCAATGTTTATCGAGGACAAAAAGATGCGAAGGCCTTGACATCAAAGGATGTAAGACGAGGTCTCGAAAAAAGGTCGAAATTGGTCAAAAACTCAGATCTGACAAGGTCCAGACCTCGGTCATAGAGTTGACCAAGGTCAACCAAGGGTGCCTTCTGGTTGGTCCACGTGGACCAACCAGTAAAATCCTTGGAAAAATCCTTGTAGAAAATGACGTAGTTAAAATTTGGTTATAAAATAAAAAAATGTTTATTATTTTATGAATTATTTTATGGTAATTTTTATTTATTTTTTAGAGGCATATATTTACAAGTTACTATTTTAGGCCTATATAGGTATATTTACCTATATATTTTATTATATTATTTTTATTTTGTGAGTTTAATTTATATATTTTTGTTTATTATTTTATAAAATTATAAAATACTTTTATACACTTAAATATAATTTTATTTCATTTTTCTGAGGTGTTGTATGTATTTAATAAAATAGAAGTACACATTGTAAAGGTATATTTATAGGTATAATACCTATGTGTTTAATATACATGCATTTTTTTGGATTTCTTTTGAGTTTTTATTCTGATTTTAGTGTACATATGAATTATAAATAATAATTACATAATTATAAAATTATAAAATTATAAAAATAATGGATAAATAATAAATTGAATATTTTAATCTGTACAAATATACAATAAGGGTCCAAAACTCAACTTTCAGACCATAACTCCGCCAAATGCAAAACCACTGCCATTAAATAGCTTATTTTATTCTATATACAATTAAAGGTTAGTTTGTTGCTTTTGGAGTTTTTATTTGTGAGATACGGGTCTGGGAAGTTGGAATTTTGGATTTTTATTCAGACCATAACTTTTTATTTGTACATGATTTTTGAATGAAATCAATTTTGTATTTTTATTTATTTAATTATCTACAACTTTCATGTACAAAGATTCTTTATTTGATGTATAAAAAGTGGAACCAAAAATAGGTCCCAAAATGAATGAGGAATGAATGAAATAAAAGGTATTTTTATTGGTATTCTGGCCCTTATCTCCCCCTACTTTATTCCTTGTCGACGTATTCATCGAGATGCCTAGGTCTCGGGGTTTCGGGTCATAAAATATTTGCAATATTTTATTCTTTTTCTTTTCTTTTCTTTATTATATAATTTTGGCTTTAAAAACTGCATTTTATACAGTATTTACACCATGATGCATGAATGCTAAAGTGCCTATCTTAAACCTATTTACACGCATTTACTAGGGTTTTTGAGTCCAAAATGATAAAATAAAGATGATGAAATGTGGATTCATCATCCCCCTATACTTTACCTTTACTAGTCCCTATCAAACACTTATGCAATAAGTGCAGAAAGAAAAACGAAGAAAAGAAAAAGAAGAAAGTGGATTAATTTTGATTATCAAACTTGTCTTCACAAAATCAAAGTTTGGAGCTCAAGTCGGACCTTTGGAGTTTTAGTGCGGGCGGAACCTTAATAAGAACCGAATTTGAAATCCAACAGCCCCTGAGAATCCCAAAACTCTGCCCAAGTCTCCTCACTAGCCAGGTCAGAAATATCTCAATTCATACGCAAACCCTTACGACTATGAAACTGACTCGTACAATGTAAGTGATGGTGGCTCTCCCCAACTAGAATGACAAAGAGACTGACTTCTCCAGTATGACAACCCAATGATTCCCCAATCCAACAACTCCTTCCTCGAGGAGCGGGGTATTCCCTTCTAAGTCAAGTAGCAACCAGCTCAAGAGGAGGGGGTGAAGAGAAGAATGGACGGTAGCCAGTGTAGCTACCTATCCTAGGATGCAAGACCAGTGTAGTCAAGTCATCCAGCTGCAGGCTCACATATTTGACTTTGGAACTCAAGCTTGCTTTATTGACTTTACAACATTTGTACATACTTTGGCAGGCATTTTATTTTTGTGCAGGCCTGTCTCTTCTTTTTTTTCTTTTTTTTTGAAATCTTATTCACAACAGCATTTACATAGGGAGTTTTTCCTCTTGAGCCAGTAGACTATCCCTCTTTTGAAGCTTTATCGCAACCCACACTCTCATGTCTTTAGAATTCCTCATCACTGGACGGGTTGGGGTGCACTTCCCTCCCTAGAGGAGGACAAGTGTTTCCACTTGTGTGCGTCTCATACCGGTAAATCCAATCCCCTCACCACCCCAACTGAGTTGAGCCATGTGAAAGGTGCAGGTGTCCAAGTTAGGTTATTATCAACAAGAGTCATGCGTGTGCTCCAAAATACTCTACTTAGGCAGTCAAGAATCCATTGAACCAAGTCTCGTGATCCTCAAAGAATTAATTCAACTAGACCAGAAGTACCTCAAACCCAGTTCCTATAAGGTTCTTGTTATTTAGGTAGATTTTAAGGTCCAATCAAGCTCCAATCTCCGGATTTTACTTAGACTTGTTCAACAATCAAACTCAATCCGAAAAAATGCTCTTGCTATGCAATGCAATGCAGAAAATATTTTTGTGATGCAATTTTCAAAGATTTTGAACTTTTTATGGATTTTCGAAAAGATGGTGATGATGCATAAGCATTTTTGTATTTTATTCGAAAAGTTTTTTCAAATGTTTTTGGATTTTAATTTTTGCAAATATTTTTGGGATTTTTGAAAACAAAATGTTTTTGGCTAAAAGCTAGGTTAAAATATGCACACGGGAGTGCTTCTTATATATACAAGAAGTGGATTTTAGAATTTACAAGGGTAAGTGATCAATTTTATACATATATATAAAGAATTTTGGGTGTGATGTATATATTTCTCAAACTTATTTGACACAGGTTTTTCAAACAATTTTTGAAAACTATAGTCCAAAATAATTTTTACAAACATTTTACAAACATGTACACACATTTGAAAATCATTTTGCAAAGGTTTTTCAAATACTATATATAGATTTTTCAAATATTTTTGCAACCATTTTTCAAACCATTTGCAAATGATTTTTCAAACATTTTATTTCACACAAAGAAAATAAATTTTACAAACTACACATTTTTACACAGGTTGAAAACATGTAACAAAATATTTTCAAAATAGTTTTCAAAATATTTTCCACAAGGATTTTCAAACTATTTTTCAAACATTTTGCAAAAAACATTTTCACCTGATTTATTAATCAGTATATACAAAAAGAATTCAAGGAATAAAGCATCTTTTTATTACAGTTTTTTAATGAATTTTAAAGAATTATTAGCCATATTATTAAGAAAATACGAAAGTATGAGTTATGGCTAAAGTATATATGCAGTATATACGACCCCCCTATACTTAGCGTGAGCTATGTTCTCATAGATCAGAGAGAAAAGAGAAGACATAACTCGTACTGAGTATAGGAAAATCTAAAGAATAAACGAATGAAGAAATGAATGAATCAATGAGAAGTTGACCGTCCCCCCTATACTTAGGATCAAATAATCCTAAGTATAGCAGACTGTACACAAAGCAGGGAGGGTCAAGGGTGGGAATGAACAGATCGTGCTCAGATTGTCTCCCCCTATACTTAGGGTAAGATATCCCTAAGTATAGACAAGAAGAGGAGACAATGGAGAGGATCGAAAAGAATAGAGAAACTCCGGGTGCACACCCCCCTATACTTAGGACAAAGTGCGTCCTAAGTATAGAAGACTGTCTTCAAGGGGGCGAAACTTGTTGATAGATACAGAAGATAGAAAAGGAAAAGAAGAAAAGAGATGAAAGTGTATATGAACAACTCGGGATGCGCATCCCCCCTACACTTAGGATAAAGTACATCCTAAGTGTAGCAATGATGAAAGGGATGACATCATGTTGGTAGAAGAGGATAAAAGAGATTGAAAAGAAGAAAAGAAGAAAAGTCATTCAAAAATGTTTCGCTCTGCTTGGCCTTCCTCTGCCTCTTTGGAGATATCCGACTCATCCTTGTAGATTACTTGAATCGAGTCAACGACAGCCATGAATGTATCATGTTCAAGATATGACTTCAGAAGCTGTCCATTGACTACAAATGGTTGTGCGTCAGCTGACAGATTGGATATCAATACACTTCTGTTGTCATGCACCTGCCTAACCAATAATGGCCCAGTCCATTTACTCTTCAATTTGCCTGAAAAGATCTTTAATTTCGCATCAAATAACTACACCTTCTGACCTGGATCGAAGGACTTGCGGCGGATATGCTCGTCTTGCCATGTTTTGACCTTATCCTTGTACATCAGGCTGTTGTCATATGCATAATCTCTGAATTCTAGTAATCTGTTCAGATCCAATTTTCTATTCTTTCCTGCTTGCTTGGAGTCCAAATTACAGATGTTAATGGCCCATAAAGATTTGTGAATGAGTTCAACAGGCAAATGTCATGGCTTGCTATACCCAAGGTGGTAGTGAGACATTCCCAAGGGTGACTTGTACGCCGTCCTATAAGCCCAAAGAACGGAATCAAGCAGATGAGACCAATTCTTGCGATCCGGACGCACAAGCTTCTGTAAAATAGTCTTGATCTTCCTATTTGAACATTCACCTAAGCCATTGGACTGCGGGTGGTAGGGTGAAGCGACACGATGTTAAATGCAGAATTCCTGAGTCAACTTCTTCACCTCTCTATTTATGAAATGACTACCCCCGTCAGATATGAGAATCTTGGGAATCCCAAACCGTGCTATGATGTGTTCTCTCAAGAATCGACAAATAGTCCTATTGTCAGCGGTTCGGGAAGGAATAACCTCCACCCAGCGACTTACATAGTCGACAGCAAGCAGAATATATTCATAGCCCTGACTGTTGGGAAATGGGCCCATAAAGTCGATCCCCCATGCGTCGAAGACGTCTGATATCTGAATGTATTTCAGAGGCATCATGTCTCTCATTCCTATGGTTCCGCCCATCTTCTGACAGTCAGTGCAGCATTTGACATAATCATCTGCATCTGTGAATAATGAAGGCCACTAGAGGCCACTTCAAAGAACTTTTTCTGCCGTTCGTTTGCATGAATGATGTCCTCCAGAATCTTGGCCATGACATAAAGCGAGGACAGTTGGAACTTCCTCCTGAGGAATGCACCTTCTCCAGATATAATCTGCTCCCTCACGAAACAAATACGGATCCTCCCACTGGTAGAAATGGATTTTAAACAAGAATCTGTCTATTTTCAACTTAGGCCAATCCTGTGGGATTTTCTTGGTCACCAGATAATTCATAATGTCCGCATACCAAGGAAGCGAGGTGACAGACAAAATTGCCTCGTCTTGAAAGGTCTTTGTGATCGGCTGCAGATTCAGCTCAGGAGATTCCGGCTCAGGAAGCCCTGACAGATGATCGGCCACCACATTCTCTACCCCAGGTTTATCTTTGATTTCCAAGTCAAATTCCTGGAGGAGAAGGATCCACCGAATGAGATGTGGTTTGGCGACCTTCTTCTGTTGTAAATACCGAATGGCCGAATGATCAGTGTAAATGATTACTTTGGATCCAAGGAGGTAGGATCTGAACTTTTTCAGGGCAAAGACTACTGCTAGCAGCTCCTTTTCAGTGACAGTGTAGTTTCTCTAGGCTTCGTCGAGTGTTCGACTAGCGTAGTGAATCGCAAATGGTACATTATCTTTTCTCTGTCCAAGTACAGCTCCGATGGCATAATCTAACGCGTCGGTCATTATCTCGAAAGGCTGAGTCCAAATCGGTGGCTGTAAGACAGGGGCCTGTGTGATGAGTTCTTTCAACTAATTAAAGGCAAGGAGCACACAATCATCTACAATGAATTCATTCTCCTTACCGAGAAACTCAGTCAACGGTCTGGCCAGTTTGCTGAAATCTTTGATGAATCGTCGGTAAAAATCGACATGGCCCAAGAATGACCTGACTTGCTTGATGGTTGTAGGTGGCTCAAGTTTGGAAATCACATCCACCTTGGCTGGGTCAACCTCCATACCACGTTTAGAAACAACGTGACCCAGCACGATTCCTTCGATCACCATGAAGTTTCTCTTCTCCCACGAGAGCACAAGATTGACTTCGCAGCACCTCCATAAGACTCGGTCTAAATAATCCAGACATTGGTTAAATGAATCCCCGTAGACCGAAAAATCGTCCATAAAGACCTCGAGAAAGTTTCCCACCATATCGGCAAAAACTACAAGCATACACCTTTGAAATGTGGCTGGGGCATTGCAAAGCTCGAACGGCATCCGTCTGAAGGCATATGTACCAAAAGAACAGGTGAACGTGGTCTTCTCTTGATCTTCAGGAGCAATAGTAACTTGATTATACCCAGAGTAGCCATCCAAGAAGCAGAAATATTCCTTCGC
Organism: Ottelia alismoides; assembly: GCA_037367405.1. Taxonomy (NCBI): domain Eukaryota; kingdom Viridiplantae; phylum Streptophyta; class Magnoliopsida; order Alismatales; family Hydrocharitaceae; genus Ottelia; species Ottelia alismoides. The sequence goes on along the minus strand of JAZKJV010000856.1, from coordinate 1,049,151 downwards.
GGTCAATCTCTCCAAGATCTGGTCGATGAAGGGTAAAGGAAAGTGGTCCTTCTTGGTAGCGAGATTAAGTCTTCTGTAGTCCACGCACACTCGCCAAGAAGTGGGTACTCTGGTTGCGATCTCCTCTCCTTTGTCATTCTTCACAATGGTGATCCTTGATTTTTTTGGCACAACATGCAGAGGGCTCACCCATTTGCTCTCGGAGATGGGATAAATAAATCTCGCATCACACCACTTCTGGATCTCTTTCATAACAACCTCCCGCAGATTAGGATTTAATCTTCTCTAAAGTTCTCGAGAGGTCTTGCAATCTTCTTCCAGAAAAATGCGATGCGAGCAGAGTGACGGATTGATCCCATGGAGATCCGAAGTTTGCCAGCCTATCGCCTTGCGGTTGCATTCAAGAACCTCCATCAGACGAGATTCGTGGTCTTCGGTCAGATGTGCATTGATGATGACCGGGTACATGTTTGGATCTCCCGCAAGGAAGGCATATTTCATGTTGGAGGGCAAGGGATTCAGCTCTGGCGGGGTCTGAGCAGCTTCAGAGGTGACCTCAGCTGTTAGTGTAGGTGGCGATTCTTTCAACTGTTCGGTGTCCACCATACTCGGTTCTACCTCTTCTCTCAAATCCTGACAGAATTCCTCGATGATGTCCTCTTCATCAAAATATTCTTCAAAAATTTGCTCTTGGTTTTGAAGGCACATCACCCCCACGGTAGTCTCTTGCAGTACATCAGTGAGTTCCTCATCCTGATTGATAAGGGGAAATTCGACTGCGGTCTCCACTCCCTCCTCGGGACAGAGGAGTTCATGGATCTCATTATCATCCAAAAATAAGTTGGTGTCTTGAATTTCTACTAGAAAGTCGTAGTCGGCAGAATACTCAATCACTCTTGCACATGCCGCAGATATTCGTTCGGCTGGTGTTCCGTCAGGCAGGGTCTCTACTTTAATTGTTTCATTGCCAGCACCAAAAGTGATTTCTCCCGTCCCATAGTTCACTACTGTGTTCGACGTCCGCAGGAATGGTCTTCCAAGTATAATTGGGGTAAGGAGCAATGGAGCGGGGACGTCCATATCTAATACCACAAAATCGGCCGAGAATGGCTTTCCCTGAACTGTGACTATCACGTCCTCTAACAGGTCCCTAGGCCCTTTAACTGACTTTTCGGTGAACTGCAGAATCATCTTTGTAGGCTTGAGTGGTCCTAGCTTGAATTCCGTAAGTAGCGAAGCTGGCATCAAGTTGATAGAAGACCCGCTGTCGAGAAGTGTTCATTCAAACTCCTGATTGAACATCTAACAACGCACAAGAGGTGCTCCCATATCTGGCTTTTTATCTGGTAGGTTGCTGATGGCATTAACGGTGGCCATTATGAGGATATGCTTTTCGGACTTGCCACCCTTGCTTCTGGAGTTGTGAGGATGCGGCCTGCGCTTGGTTGTGCATGCCTCTTTCCATCCTTTCTTTACAGCTGGTATGTACTCAAGAGCTTTCACTAATGGCATATTCAACACCAAATTCTGGATGATTTCTATAATGATAGGATCAGACAAAGCATTTTTCAAAATTTTCATTTTTTTGTGTTTTTTCATTGCTTCTGGAAAAGGAATATTTACAACATCTTCACCAAATTCATTCAAAATAGTGTCCATACTGTTGTGTACAGGTAGATGGCAAAAAGGAATAGAATCATCTACAAGATGTGGACCAAAAAGGACAGGCTCGGCTTCAGGTGCTGGCGTTGGACTCGCTGCAGGTGAAAAATCCCTTCTATCCGCGGCTGGCTCTGTAGCAGGTGCAGACGTCTCCAATGCCGGCCTATCTCCACCGAGGCTGCTGCTATCTTTTTGTGTTTTGTTGTTTTCTTCATTTTTTGTGATTTTCTGGGTGACGGTGCTGCTCCCAAAATGCTTGATGGCCCCGGTGTTGGCTGGACTGACGATTCCCCGTCAGATGCAAGATGCTTTCTCTTCGCCGTCGTCGCTGGCTGGAGTGTCCTACCGCTCCTGAGAGTAACAACATTAGATAAAAAATAACTTAATTCACCTGATTTGGGTGGGACACTGCCGGCTACCTGCTCCTTGCGTCGGAAGTTGTTCGGATTGGCTTCGACCTGGGCTGGTATGACGGTCTTGGTTATCGTCAGGTCGTCGATCTTCTAGGTCATCTCAGCCATGTTCTTCATTAATTATTCTAAACAGGCCAGGGCTGGATTAACCGGCACAATCTCAGCAAAATCCCCCTGCCGGGGCCTAGAATGCTGATGTGACGACTGAGACTGCGACTGGTATCACTGAGAAAAATGGTGAGGAGGAGGGTTGGAGTAATACTGTGAATTCTGTTGGTTGTATTGAGCAGCCGGTTGCTGATGGTATCCCTGTCCGAGATATCCGGACTGCTGAGGACCGTGCTGGTAATTCTGCCTCCAGGTGTTACCGTGAGATGGAGGCCGGTATTGGTAGGAGGGCTGGAAGGGTCTCCCACACTGCTGCTGCTGGTGATAGGGCATGTTGCCCATGTTCTGACCCTGAGAGTATCCCTGAGGACGGGTCAGTTGTGCTTCATTGTTCCATACGCCATTGATATCCTGAATCAGTGGAGGGGTGGAGAGAACTGCTCGGAGTAGGTTGACTGGGACTCAGGTTGATATACAACCATCTGTGTCTGGGGTTGTGGGGGCTGCTCTGGAACCTGCACGTAATACACGTGCTGAACAGGCTGGGGTTGCGGTGGAGTCGGCTGAGGGTTCTGCTGCATTGTAGGCTCCTTCTTCTCAGCATTCGGCTCGACAGAAGTAGACACAGCATTGCAAATGTTGGCATTCAACGCATGAACAAGCTGCTCCAGCTGTTCGGAAACCTGTCGAGCTTTTCCAGACCCTGGGTCCTCTTCTCGATGATAGATAATTTTTCGAGGTCCTGTGACCTCTTCTCAATGATATCCACCTTAGACAGGTGGCTCCCAATGATGCTCAGGTTGGAGCTCTCATCCTTGTCCTCGGTGTGAGAAGCCATGTTCACTGGCTTGCTGATGGTGGTTGGTACCTTCATGTATGCTCTGGACGAGGATTGGGTGGCTTCTCCTTCAGCCATTTCCTCGAAGACGTTCCATACCACGTCCTCGTCCTTGTAGAAATGCAAACCGCTGCAAGCGACATCTACAAGCTTTTGTCTCTCAAGTGATAGCCCTCCAAAGAAATGCTGCACGAGACTAGTCTTTGGAATTTCATGATGGGGGCATTTCTCATGTAGGTCCTTGAATCTCTCCCACGCTTCATGGATAGTCTCGTGGGGCTGCTGACAGAAACTGGAGATACGGGCACACATCTGATTCAATCGCCCGAGAGGATAGAATTTATGGAGAAATGCAGACTTCAGCTCCTCCCAGGTCGTGACGACCTTTCCAAGATGGTCGACCCAAAATAGGGCCTTGTCCTGAAGGCTGAAGGGAAAGACAGTCATTTTGACTACCCCCAGAGGAATACCAGGGTAGTGAGCAGTGGCACAGATGCGGCCAAACTTCTTGAGAAAGATATATGGTTCCTCAGTGGTATTCCCGTGAAATGTGGGAAGCAGGGACAGAAATTGCGGCTTCAGCTCGAAGTGGGCATGCATACGTGGAACCTGAATCCATTTAGTGATGTGTCCTGCTCCTGGGTTGTATGTTTCCTTGAGCGTAGGCTTTAGCTACGATGGATCTGCTTCCGCTGCGTCGAATTCTGGTCCTCCCACTGAGAACTCATCTCTGACTTCTTCAAAATTGGGCTTTTGGTTCGAATCATCCTCCCTGCGGCCATCTCTTGCATCGGACCTCCTCCTCAGATCATTCAACGTATCTTGGAAGACAGTCTGGGCCGGGGCTTGATTAGTCAACTGTTGCTAGATGGCTTGAATGGAAGACAACAGCTGACTGTTAACTTCGTTCTTCATCGTGTACTGCCCTTCCCTCGTATTGACTTCAGGTTCATGTTGGGGTTGTGGTCCCTTTCATATTCCACCTGCCATCTCAGACTGAACTTGAATTTCTGGCTCGTGATCGGGTGGAGAATCTGCATGATGGAGTAAACCCTAATCAGTATCTTCTTGAGCACCCGTTGTTGAGATAAATCTGGAATTAAGGTCAATCCCCGAATGTTGCGAACGGAGCATAGGATATTGACTGAAATCGATCTCCATCCACAAGGGGTTATTTCGGGGACAAGAGTAATCCCGATTTATTTGAAGGGGAAGAGCTAATTCGGGTTGCGAGTCCATCCCGAACAGCGGATTTATTGGTGACAGGCAAGTGTTGAAAGAAGAGAGAATAGGGGAGTCCAAGGAGAGATTCGCAAGATCCGAACTAACTTCTTGGAGATAACCCCTCTTTATGAAAGATGTTGATGACATGAAATCGATGTGGGCATCGGCGAGGTCCCGACTGAGCCATCCGTGTGACGACATCTTGAGAAGGTCAAAAGGAAAAGATGATGGATGAAGAGCACGAGGGTAAACAAGAAATAAAAGGATTGTAAAATAGTAGAAGGCTCACAATGAGCAAGGGTCAAATGGAAGGGAGAACAAAATTTGCGCAAAGGTATGATATTTTTGATCCTGACCTTAATGCGACTAGCAATCAAACACAAAACAAGGGGATTCACCAACTCAACACGTGAAGTCGTGAAGGTTCGGCTTTTATCTTTGTAATTTTTAGCTTGAATTCAGGAAGTTATCTTTTAACGAGTCCTTAGAGCGCTACGCCTATAGGAGCGAGAGTACTGCCGGAAAAGTATTCCCGTACTTGTCATCCTCCTGTGTATCCTGTAGCCTGTGCTTTTTGAGGTCCTTGTAACCCTTCCTGGATCCCTACTCAGCCAAAGAAAAGAGGGAGGAAGCCGATAGGCGAAACCGATACTTCGGATCTTGCTCGCAACAGAATCACCTGTGAGCGTGCAAGGCCCTACTCGGACGCAGACTGTGAGACAGACACACCCGTGAGGGCGTGGCCTATGCTCGATACTTCGGACAAGGTCAATGCTCAACACAATAGTGAGTCACCAAAGATGACCAAGCCCTACTCGTCTGCGTACGATAGTAGCGCCAATATTTCGGAAATCCAAGCGATACACAAGGCAGCCACAAGCTGGGTTTGTGGCTCTAATCCTTACGAAGCCGCTCAACTCACTTGGAAGGAGACCTTCCCATGCAACCTGAATACAAGTGAGGGTGTTACTCTCCCCAATCAATGAATCCAATTACCAATTTTATTTAAGTCAAATTTTCTTAACAGTCCCTTTTTTAATTTTTTTGGTGTTATCGCTTCTTTTGAGTAGATTCAAACAAGCATTTAACGATTTTGTTTTTTTCTTGATTCCTACTTGATCCAAAAATAGAGGGAGAAAAGAGTCGGAAAAGCCGTGCAAGTCGGCACCAAGATGGAAATCTCACCTTTGTGCCTAAATGATGGATGCAAAGATAGAAAGACTTACAGCACCTCTAGCTCTCTCCATGCGGGATGCAAAGCAGAAATTTTTACACCTAAATTACATGCCGATATGCTAGCGGAAATCATCCTAAGCAGGCAATTCCTACGTGAAGAACCAAAATTCAACTACTACTCTCCAATCCTAGAGTCCGGTCTAGGCTCAACCCTCCTCCTCTCGACACATCGAGTCTAGGAGAAGTGCTTGGAAGGATGAGCTCGCGACGCGACGGATCAAAAAATAGTGATTAACTGTTTAAGTTAACTAAGTCCAAATACGTACTATAGGTACATGCAATGGTTATTAGGGTGTTTGGACCTAATCTACTCGATCAAGCAAAAGCCTAGAACTAAGGGCTCAATCCACAAAAGAACATAAAAAGGAAATCAAAACCGGCAAATGACAGCAGTAAAATGCGAAGAAAGCCATGGTGGGCCCCCAGGTGAACAAACACCTAGAAGTTAGGCCTGAAAGTCCTGAGTGTCCGAGTGTACCTGTATTATTACAAATTTATCAAATTACTCTATCTCATAAAAATAGGAAAAATCTAACTATCTCTCTCTCATGCTCTCATGCTCTCTCCTGCCGGCTAGGGTAGAATAGTCGGCTCCTCCTTCCAAGGCTGCGTAGGATCCCCTAGGTGATCCTCCTCAGTCGGTGGTCCCTCACAAGAAAACAAGAAGAGATGTCAGACAGTTCCAAACAAATTTTGCACTAAAAATAGATAATCAAAAATGGCTAATCAGATAAAAGACACAAGTGTACTCTACAAGCCGATGCTCCCCGGCAACGGCGCCATTTAAAAAACGATAAGACGAGAGCCGCTAAATAATGGTCTGACAAATCAGACTCACTGTCGCTGGGGCGACTACTCACGCCTTCACGTTCGTCAACAATTAACCCACACAATTAATCAAGCAATCAACAACAAGGAATAAATTTATTATTCCCTACTCAAAATGTACAGTGGCAAGCAAGTAGGGGTCGAACACAGGAAACAAAGGTGTAGAGTGTGCAGACAAAAAGCCACTACCTAGGTCTAGTGAACTACTTGGCCAATTTGGATTTTTGTGGGTTTTTAATTTTATATATTTTTTTATTTTTTTATTTTTAATTTTGTATTTTGATTTTTAATTTTTTGATTTTTTTATTTTCTTTTTATATTTATATATTTGTTTGTTTGTTTTTTTATTTTTATAAATAGAATATATAGATAATATAAGAAAAGAGGTGATAAAATATTTATAAAAATAAGGAAAAATGCTCAAAAATCAGAAAAAGAAATGCTTTTTGTCTTTTTGTAGTTTTTACTATTTTTGTGATTTTTGGAGATTTTTCTAAATATCTTTGGTATTTTTAAAAGTGAAAAGACAAGAAAACAATGAATTAATTGCTGGCTGAAATTAAAATGGGAATGAAAAATAGCTAACAATGTCAAAATTTTCCCAAATTAATTTTAAAATAAAGATAATAAAATGGGGCAACTACAGGACCTGGATTTGTATTTTTACGATTTTTCTATGATTTTCTAGATTTTTTGAAGTTTTTAGGTATTTTCTAATTTTTAAGGTTTTAGTTGTGCAATTTTTAATGATTTTTGGTCATTAATTAAAAGACACTAAAATAGACAAAATATAATTTTCTGGAATTTTTGAAAAAGATTTAATATTTTTCTGGTATTTTCTAATGTAAACAGTACTGAAATGGCATGTTTTTTATTTTTAGTAAATAATAAAATGCAATAAAAATGCAATGCAAAAATATGGCGTAAATCTACAACTAAACAGGAGCTCACACTATTTTTTTGGTATTTTTTCGAGTCTTATAAATGCACGAAATAAATAGGGAAAGCACACAAAAATACAAGGCCTGGTAGGGGTATTTATGCAAATAATAGAACATCTAAGGGCCTCATTGCAAATTTCACCAAAAATACATTTGCGATGCACGTGTTCTGCTGTTCACAGGGGTATAAATGCGAATAATAAAAGTCGGCAGGGTCTGAATGCAATTTACTCTAAACATATTTTAATATTTACGCACAGGGGCATATCTGAAATTAACAAAAAGCTCTGGGTTTGAAATGCAAAATACCCAGGAAATGATCGTGCGGCCAGGAACGAATCACTTATTCATGTGGCAAATCCAGCGGCTGTGGAAGAGGCGTTGATATACGGTTGCGATGCGGCTCAAAGATGACACGTGGCGCTAATCGGACGGCCCGTACCCCTTCGCTCTGAGCAGCTGAGATTAGATCGTGAGAGGATGATCGGGCAGCTGGGAGACGACCCGATCCTACGGCTGCTGAGCGACTGGAAGAACAAGGCTGATCCGACGGCTGGGAGAAGATGACGAAGAACACCGCCTGGAGGTCACTTGGATCGTCGATTCTGGCCGACGCACGACCTCCACCAGCTCCGGACCGAGGGCAAAATGGTCCTGGGGCTCGTTCTGCGTCGATTGAGCTTCTCAGCCTGAGCTGAGGTAAACGGAGATGCTCAGATGAGGGGGGTCGCCTGGGGGCTGCTTCCGTGAACTGTCAAGGCTCGATAGAGCCTCCTCTTACGTTCTTTCCTGCAGGGTTAGATGCACGGCAAAAAGGTGGAGCTCGGAATGCTCTCAGATGGCGCGATGGTGGCGAATCGTGGGTCGGGTGTGGATCTCCGACGATCGGCGGAGAAGGAGCTCGGGTATCTCGATCGGAGCGGGATCGAGGTGTATGGAGGTGCGTCAGGGCAAGAGAAGATGGAGAGAAAGAGGATGAAGGTGGCAGTGGGTCGATTCGAGGCATGGAATGATCAGAAACGGAGGGCGGAGTTCAGCTCCGCCGTCGGTTCGGTTGATTAAATCACGTTGATGGACTGAATCAAATGCGAAACTGCTACTAACCTAACCTATACTAGACATAAGCTATCAAATGAAATAAAGAGAAGAGGGAGAGGCTCACCGGAGTCAGAAGTGGTTGAGCTTCAGGCGAAGCTCCGGCGAGGGCTGGATACGCCTCGATTCAACTCCAAACTTCTACGTGAATGGGGTCCTTGAGTTGCTGCTGTCACCAGGAACTCGAAGGAGGTCCTAAAGATCGGTGAATGATGGAGGAAGAGGGATCAAACTTCGATGGGAAGTCGGGGGGTTCTTTTTGTAGGGCTGACGAGGTGGCGTCAAAGATAGATGGAGATAGACCGAATCGTGGGTCCAATCCCTGATATTTCACCTGGGCGTGAATCAATGTTTATCGAGGACAAAAAGATGCGAAAGCCTCGACATCAAAGGATGCAAGACGAGGTCTCGAAAAAAGGTCGAAATTGGTCAAAAACTCAGATCTGACAAGGTCCAGACCTCGGTCAGAGAGTTGACCGAAGTCAACCAAGGGCGCCTTCTGGTTGGTCCACGTGGACCAACCAGAAAAATCCTTGGAAAAAATCCTTGTAAAATCCGTTAAAAATAGAAAATGACGTAATTAAAATTTGGTTATAAAATAAAAAATGTTTATTATTTTATGAATTATTTTATGGTAATTTTTATTTATTTTTTAGAGGTATATATTTACAAGTTACTATTTTAGGCCTATATAGGTATATTTACCTATATATTTTATTGTTTTATTTTTATTTTGTGAGTTTAATTTATTTAATTTTGTTTATTATTTTATAAAAATACAAAATACTTTTATACACTTAAATATAATTTTATTTTATTTTTCTGAGGTGTTGTATGCATTTAATAAAATAGAAGTATACATTGTACAGGTATATTTATAGGTATAATACCTATGTGTTAAATATGCATGCATTTTATTTTGGATTTCTTTTGAGTTTTTATTCTGATTTTAGTGTACATATGAATTATAAATATTATTTACATAATTATAAAATTATAAAATTATAAAAATAATGGATAAATAATAAATTGTATATTTTAATCTATACAAATATACAATAAGGGTCCAAAACTCAACTTTCACACCGTAACTCCGCCAAATGCGAAACCACTGCCATTAAATAGCTTATTTTATTCTATATACAATTAAAGGTGAGTTTGCTGCTTTTGGAGTTTTTATTTGTGAGTTACGGGTCTGGGAAGTTGGAATTTTGGATTTTTATTCAAACCATAACTTTTTATCTGTACATGATTTTTGAATGAAATCAATTTTGTATTTTTATTTATTTAATTATCTACAACTTTCATGTACAAAGTTCCTTTATTTAATGTATAAAAAGTGGAACCAAAAATAGGGCCAAAATGAATGAGGAATGAATGAAATAAAAGGTATTTTTATTGGTATTCTGGCCCTTATCTCCCCCTACTTTATTCCTTGTCAACCTATTCATCGAGATGCCTAGGTCTCGGGGTTTCAGGTCATAAAATATTTGCAATATTTTATTCTTTTTCTTTTCTTTTCTTTATTCTATAATTTTGGCTTTAAAAACTGCATTTTATATAGTATTTACACCATGATGCATGAATGCTAAAGTGCCTATATTAAACCTATTTACACGCATTTACTAGGGTTTTTGAGGCCAAAATGATAGAATAAAGATGATGAAATGTGGATTCATCATCCCCCTTTACTTTACCTTTGCGAGTCCCTAGAAAACACTTATACAATAAGTGCAGAAAAGAAAAACGAAGAAAAGAAAAAGAAGAAAGTGGATTAATTTTGATTATCAAACTTGTCTTCACAAAATCAAAGTTTGGAGCTCAAGTCGGACCTTTGGAGTTTTAGTGCGGGCGGAACCTTAATAAGAACCGAATTTAAAATCCAACAGTCCCTGAGAATCCCAAAACTCTGCCCAAGTCTCCTCACTAGCCAGGTCAGAAATATCTCAATTCATACGCAAACCCTTACGACTATGAAACTGGCTCGTACAGTGTAAGTGATGGTAGCTCTCCCCCAACTAGAATGACAAAGAGACTGACTTCTCCAGTATGACAACCCAATGATTCCCCAATCCAACAACTCCTTCCTCGAGGAGAGGGGTATTCCCTTCTAAGTTCAAGTGGCAACCAGCTCAAGAGGAGGGGTGAAGAGAAGAATGGATGGTAGCCAGTGTAGCTACCTATCCTAGGATGCAAGACCAGTGTAGTCAAGTCATCCAGCTGCAGGCTCACATATTTGACTTTGGAACTCAAGCTTGCTTTATTGACTTTACAACATATGTACATACTTTGGCAGGCATTTTATTTTTGTACAGGCATGTCTCTTCTTTTTTTTCTTTTTTTTTTGAAATACTATTCACAGCAGCATTTACATAGGGAGTTTTTCCTCTTGAGCCAGTAGACTATCCCTCTTTTGAAGCTTTATCGCAACCCACACTCCCCTGTCTTTAGAATTCCTCATCACTGGACGGGTTGGGGTGCACTTCCCTCCCTAGAGGAGGACAAGTGTTTCCACTTGTGTGCGTCTCATACCGGCAAATCCAATACCCTCACCACCCCAACTGAGTTGAGCTATGTGAAAGGTGCAGGTGTCCAAGTTAGGTCATTATCAACAAGAGTCGTGCGTGTGCTCCGAAATACTCTACTTAGGCAGTCAAGAATCCATTGAACCAAGTCTCGTGATCCTCAAAGAATTAATTCAACTAGACCAGAAGTACCTCAAACCCAGTTCCTATAAGGTTCCTGTTATTTAGGTAGATTTTAAGGTCCAATCAAGCTCGAATCTCTGGATTTTACTTAGACTTGTTCAACAATCAAACTCAATCCGAAAAAATGCTCTTGCTATGCAATGCAATGCAGAAACTATTTTTGTGATGCAATTTTCAAAGATTTTGAACTTTTTATGGATTTTTGAAAAGATGGTGATGATGCATATGCATTTTTGTATTTTTTCAAACAGATTTTTCAAATGTTTTTGGATTTTAATTTTTGCAAATATTTTTTGGGATTTTTGAAAACAAAAAGTTTTTGGCTAAAAGCTAGGTTAAAATATGTACACGGGAGTGCTTCTTATATATACAAGAAGTGGATTTTAGAATTTACAAGGGTAAGTGATCAATTTTATACAAAGAATTTTGGGTGTGATGTATATATTTCTCAAACTTATTTGACACAGGTTTTTCAAACAATTTTTGAAAGCTATAGTCCAAAATAATTTTTACAAACATTTTACAAACATGTACACACATTTGAAAATCATTTTGCAAAGGTTTTTCAAACAGTATATATAGATTTTTCAAATATTTTTGCAACCATTTTTCAAACCATTTGCAAATTATTTTTCAAACATTTTATTTCACACAAAGAAAATAAATTTTACAAACTACACATTTTTACACAGGTTGAAAACATGTAACAAAATATTTTCAAAATAGTTTTCAAAATATTTTCCACAAGGATTTTCAAACTATTTTTCAAACATTTTGCAAAAAACATTTTCACCTGATTTATTAATCAGTATATACAAAAAGAATTAGAGAAATAAAGCATCTTTTTATTACAGTTTTTTTAATGAATTTTAAAGAATTATTAGCCATATTATTAAGAAAATATGAAAGTATGAGTTATGGCTAAAGTATATATGCAGTATATACGACCCCCCTATACTTAGCGTGAGCTATGTCCTCATAGATCAGAGAGAAAAGAGAAGACATAACTCGTACTGAGTATAGGAAAATCTAAAGAATAAACGAATGAAGAAATGAATGAATCAATGAGAAGTTGACCGTCCCCCCTATACTTAGGATCAAATAATCCTAAGTATAGCAGACTGTACACAAAGCAGGGAGGGTTAAGGGTGGGAATGAACAGATCGTACTCAGATTGTCTCCCCCCTATACTTAGGGTAAGATATCCCTAAGTATAGAAAAGAAGAGGAGACAATGGAGAGGATCGAAAAGAATAGAGAAACTCGGGGTGCACATCCCCCTATACTTAGGACAAAGTGCATCCTAAGTATAGTAGACTGTCTACAAGGGGGAGACACATGTTTGATAGATACAGAAGATAGAAAAGGAAAAGAAGAAAAGAAGATAAGAGATGAAAGTGTATATGAACAACTCGGGATGCGCATCCCCCCTACACTTAGGATAAAGTACATCCTAAGTGTAGCAATGATGAAAGGGATGACATCATGTCGGTAGAAGAGGATAAAAGAGATTGAAAAGAAGAAAAGAAGAAAAGTCATTCAAAAATGTTTCGCTCTGCTTGGCCTTCCTCTGCCTCTTTGGAGATATCCGGCTCATCCTTGTAGATTACTTGAATCGAGTCAACAACAGCCATGAATGTATCATGTTCAAGGTATGACTTCAGAAGCTGTCCATTGACTACAAATGGTTGTGCGTCAGCTGACAGATTGGATATCAATACACTTCCGTTATCACGCACCTGCCTAACCAATAACGGCCCAGTCCATTTACTCTTCAATTTGCTTGGAAAGATCTTTAATTTCGCATAAACAACTACACCTTTTGACCTGGATTGATGTACTTGCGACGGATATGCTTGTCATGCCATGTTTTGACCTTCTCCTTGTACATCAGGCTGTTGTCATATGTATAATCTCTGAATTTTAGTAATCTGGTCAGATCCAATTTTCTGTTCTTTCCTGCTTGCTTGGAGTCCAAATTACAGATGTTAATGGCCCATAAAGATTTTTGAATGAGTTCAACAGGCAAATGACATGGCTTGCCATACACAAGGCAGTAGTGAGACATTCCCAAGGGTGACTTGTACGCCGCCCTATAAGCCCAAAGAACGGAATCAAGCAGATGAGACCAATTCTTGCGATCCGGACGCACAAGCTTATGTAAAATAGTCTTGATCTCCCTATTTGAACATTCACCTAAGCCATTGGACTACGGGTGGTAGGGTGAAGCGACACGATGTTAAATGCAGAATTCCTGAGTTAACTTCTTCACCTCTCTATTTATGAAATGACTACCCCCGTCAGATATGAGAATCTTGGGAATCCCGAACCGTGCTATGATGTGATCTCTCAAGAATCGACAGATAGTCCTACTGTTAGCGGTTCGGGTAGGAATAGCCTCCACCCAGCGACTTACATAGTCGACAACAAGCAGAATATATTCATAGCCCTGACTATTGGGAAATGGGCCCATAAAGTCGATCCCCCATGCGTCGAAGACGTCTGATATCTGAATGTATTTCAGAGGCATCGTGTCTCTCATTCCTATGGTTCCGCCCATCTTCTGACAGTCAGTGCAGCATTTGACATAATCATCTGCATCTTTGAATAATGAAGGCCACTAGAGGCCACTTTAAAGAAATTTTGTTGCCGTTCATTTGCCTGAATGATGTCCTCCATAATCTTGGTCATGACATAAAGCGAGGACACTTGGAACTTCCTCCTGGGGAATGCACCTTCTCCAGATATAATCTGCTCCCTCACAAAACAAATACGGATCCTCCCACTTGTAGAAATGGATTTTAAACAAGAATCTGTCTATTTTTAACTTAGGCCGATCCTGTGGGATTTTCTTGGTCACTAGATAATTCATAATGTCTGCATACCAAGGAAGCGAGGTGACAGACAAAATTGCCTCATCTGGAAAGGTCTCTGTGATCGGCTGCAGATTCAGCTCAGGAGATTCCGGCTCAGGAAGCCTTGACAGATGATCGGCCACCACATTCTTTACCTCAGCTTTATCTTTGATTTCTAAGTCAAATTCCTGGAGGAGAAGGATCCACCGAATGAGATGTGGTTTGGTGTCCTTCTTCTGTTGTAAATACCGAATGGCTGAATGATCGGTGTAAATGATTACTTTGGATCCAAGGAGGTAGGATCTGAACTTTTTCAGGGCAAAGACTACCGCTAGCACTCCTTTTCAGTGACAGTGTAGTTTCCCTAGGCTTTGTCGAGTGTTCGACTAGAGTAGTGAATCGCAAATGGTACATTATCTTTTTTCTATCCATGTACAGCTCCGATGGCATAATCTGACGCGTCGGTCATTATCTCGAAAGGTTGTGTCCAAATCGGTGGCTGTAAGACAGGGGCCTGTGTGATAAGTTCTTTCAACTAATTAAAGGCAAGGAGCACACGATCATCTACAATGAATTCATTCTCCTTGCCGAGCAACTCAGTCAACGGTCTGGCCAGTTTGCTGAAATCTTTGATGAATCGTCGGTAAAAACCGACATGGCCCAAGAATGACCTGACTTGCTTGATGGTTGTAGGTGGCTCAAGTTTGGAAATCACGTCCACCTTGGTTGGGTCAACCTCCATACCACGTTTAGAAACAACGTGACCCAGCACGATTCCTTCGGTCACCATGAAGTTTCTCTTCTCCCACGAGAGCACAAGATTGACTTCGCAGCACCTCCGTAAGACTCGGTCTAAATAATCCAGACATTGGTTAAATAAATCCCCGTAGACCGAAAAATCGTCCATAAAGACCTCAAGAAAGTTGCCCACCATATCGGCAAAAACTGCAAGCATACACCTTTGAAATGTGGCTGGGGCATTGCAAAGCCCGAACGGCATCCGTCTGAAGGCATATGTACCAAAAGAACAGGTGAACGTGGTCTTCTCTTGATCTTCAGGAGCAATAGCAACTTGATTATACCCAGAGTAGCCATCCAAGAAGCAGAAATATTCCTTCGCGGTCAATCTCTCTAAGATTTGGTCGATGAAGAGTAAAGGAAAGTGGTCCTTCTTGGTAGCGAGATTAAGTCTTCTGTAGTCCACGCACACTCGCCAAGAAGTGGGTACTCTGGTTGCGATCTCCTCTCCTTTGTCATTCTTCACAATGGTGATCCCTGATTTTTTTGGCACAACATGCAGAGGGCTCACCCATTTGTTGTCGGAGATGGGATAAATAAATCCTGCATCACACCACTTCTGGATCTCTTTCATAACAACCTCCCGCAGATTAGGATTTAATCTTCTCTAAAGTTCTCGAGAGGGCCTGCAATCTTCTTCCAGAAAAATGCGATGCGAGCAGAGTGACGGATTGATCCCATGGAGATCCAAAGTTCGCCAGCCTATCGCCTTGCGGTTGCGTTCAAGAACCTCCATCAGACGAGATTCTTGGTCTTCGGTCAGATGTGCATTGATGATGACCGGGTACATGTTTGGTTCTCCCGCAAGGAAGGCATATTTCATGTTGGAGGGCAAGGGTTTCAGCTCTGGCGGGGTCTGAGCGGCTTGAGAGGTGACCTCACCTATTAGTGTAGGTGGCGATTCTTTCAACTGTTCGGTGTCCACCATACTCGGTTCTACCTCTTCTCTCAAATCCTGACAGAATTTATGATGTCCTCTTCATCAAAATATTCTTCAAAAATTTGCTCTTGGTTTTGAAGGCACATCACCCCCACGACAGTCTCTTGCAGCACATCAGTGAGTTCCTCATCCTGATTGATAAGGGGAAACTCGACTGCGGTCTCCACTCCCTCCTCGGGACAAAGGTGTTTATGGATCTCATTATCATCCAAAAATAAGTTGGTGTCTTGAATTTCTACTAGAAAGTCGCAGTCGGCAGAATACTCAATCACTCTTGCACATGCCGCAGATATTCGTTCGGCTGGTGTTCCGTCAGGCAGGGTCTCTACTCTAATTGTTTCATTGCCAGCACCAAAAGTGATTTCTCCCATCCCATATTTCACTACTGCGTTCGACGTCCGTAGGAATGGTCTTCCAAGTATAATTGGGGTAAGGAGCAATGGAGCGGGGACATCCATATCTAATACCACAAAATAGACCGAGAATGGCTTTCCCTGAACCGTGACTATCACGTCCTCTAACAGGCCCCTAGGCCGCTTAACTGACTTGTCGGTGAACTGCAGAATCATCTTTGTAGGTTTGAGTGGTCCTAGCTTGAATTCCGTAAGTAGCGAAGCTGGCATCAAGTTGACAGAAGACCCGCTGTCGAGAAGTGTTCGTTCAAACTCCTGACTGAACATCTGACAATGCACAAGAGGTGCTCCTATATCTGGCTTTTTATCCGGTAGGTTGCTGATGGCATTAACGGTGGCCAATGTGAGAATATACTTTTTGGACTTGCCACCCTTGCTTCTAGAGTTGTGAGGATGCGGCCTGTGCTTGGTTGTGCATGCCTCTTTCAATCCTTTCTTTACAGCTGGCATGTACTCAAGAGCTTTCGTTAATGGCATATTCAACACCAAATTCTGGATGATTTCTATAATGACAGGATCAGACAAAGCATTTTTCAAATTTTTCATTTTTTTGTGTTTTTTCATTGCTTCTGGAAAAGGAATATTTACAAAATCTTCACCAAATTCATTCAAAATAGTGTCCATACTGTTGTGTACAGGTAGATGGCAAAAAGGAATAGAATCATCTACAAGATGTCGACCAAAATGGGCAGGCTCGGCTTCAGGTGATGGCGTTGGACTCGCTGCAGGTGAAAAATCCCTTCTATCTGCGGCTGGCTCTGTAGCAAGTGCAGACGTCTCCAATACCGACCTATCTCCACCGAGGTTGCTGCTATCTTTTTGTGTTTTGTTGTTTTCTTCATTTTTTTGTGATTTTCTGGGTGACGGTGCTGCTCCCAAAATGCTTGATGGCCCTGGTGTTGGCTGGGCTTACGATTCCCCGTCAGATGCAAGATGCTTTCTCTTCGCCGTCGCCGCTGGCTGGAGTGTCCTACCGCTCCTGAGAGTAACAACATTAGATAAAAAACAATTTAATTCACCTGATTTGGGTGGGACACTGTCGGCTACCTGCTCCTTACGTCGGAAGTTGTTTGGATTGGCTTCGACCTAGGATGGTATGACGGTCTTGGTTGTCGTCAGGTCGTCGATCTTCTGGGTCATCTCAGCCATGTTCTTCATTAATTGTTCTATACAGGCCATGGCTAGATTAACCGGCACAATCTCAGCAAAATCCCCCTGCTGGGGCCTAGAATGCTGATATGACGCCTGAGACTGCGATTGGTATCCCTGAGAAAAATGGTGAGGAGGAGGGTTGGAGGAATACTGTGAAGTCTGTTGGTTGTATTGAGTAGCCGGTTGCTGATGGTATCCCTGTTCGTGATATCCAGACTACTGAGGACCGTGCTCGTAATTCTGCCTCCAGGTGTTACCGTGAGATGGAGGCTGGTATTGGTAGGAGGGCTGGAAGGGTCTCCCACCCTGCTGCTGCTGGTGATAGGGCCTGTTGCCCATGTTCTGACCCTGAGAGTGTCCCTAAGGACGGGTCAGTTGTGCTTCATTGTTCCATACGCCATTGATATCCTGAATCAGTGGCGGGGGTGGAGAGAACTGCTCGGAGTAGGCTGGCTGGGACTCAGGTTGATATACAACCATCTGTGTCTGGGGCTGCGGGGGCTGCTCTGGAACCTGCACGTAATACACGTGCTGAACAGGTTGGAGTTGCGGTGGAGTCGGCTGAGGGTTCTGCTACATTGTAGGCTCCTTCTTCTCAGCATTCGGCTCGGCAGAAGTAGACACAGCATTGCACATGTTGGCATTCAATGCACGAACGAGCTGCTCCAGCTGTTGGGAAATCTGGTCGAGCTTTTCCAGACCCTGGGTCCTCTTCTCGATGATAGATAATTTTTCGAGGTCCTGCGACCTCTTCTCAATGATATCCACCTTAGACAGGTGGCTCCCAATGATGCTCAGGTTGGAGCTCTCATCCTTGTCCTCGGTGTGAGAAGCCATGTTCACTGGCTTGCTGATGGTGGTTGGTACCTTCATCTATGCTCTGGACGAGGATTGGGCGGCTTCTCCTTCAGCCATTTCCTCGAAGACGTTCCATACCACGTCCTCGTCCTTGTTGAAATGCGAACCGCTGCAAGCGGCGTCTACAAGCTTTTGGCTCTCAAGTGATAGCCCCCCCAAAGAAATGTTGCACGAGACTAGTCTTTAGAATTTCATGGTGGGGGCACTTCTCCTGCAGGTCCTTGTATCTCTCCCACGCTTCATGGATAGTCTCGTGGGACTGCTGGCGGAAACTGGAGATACGGGCACGCATCTGATTCAATCGCCCGAGATGATAGAATTTATGGAGAAATGCAGACTTCAGCTCCTTCCTGGTCGTGACGACCTTTCCAAGATGGTCGACCCAATATAGGGCCTTGTCTTGAAGGCTGAAGGGAAAGGCGGTCATTTTGACTACCCCCAAAGGAATACCAGGGTAGTGAGCAGTGGCACAGATGCGTCCAAACTTCTTGAGAAAGATATATGGTTCCTCAGTGGTATTCCCGTGAAATGTGGGAAGCAGGGACAGAAATTACGGCTTCAGCTCGAAGTGGGCATGCATACGTGGAACCTGAATCCATTCAGTGATGCGTCCCGCTCCTGGGTTGTATGTTTCCTTGAGCGTAGGCTTTGGTTGCGGTGGATCTGCTTCTGCTGCGTCGAATTCCGGTCCTCCCACTGAGAACTTATCTCTGAATTCTTCAAAATTGGGCTCTTGGTTTGGATCATCCTCCCTGCGGCCATCACTTGCATCGGCCCTCCTCCTCAGATCGTTCAACATATCTTGGAAAACAGTCTGGGCCAGGGCTTGATTAGTCAACTATTGCTGGATGGCTTGAATGGAAGACAACAACTGACTGTTAACTTCGTTCTGCGTCGTGTACTTCCCTTCCCCCGGATTGACTCCAGGTTCATGTTGGGGTTGTGGTCCCTTTCCTCTTCCACCTGCCATCTCAGGCTAAACTTGAATTTCTGGCTCGTGATCGGGTGGAGAATGTGCATGACGGAGTAAACCCTGATCAGTATCTTCTTGAGCACCCGTTGTTGAGATAAATCTGGAATTAAGGTCAATCCCCGAATGTTGTGAACGGAGCATAGGATATTGACTGAAATCGATCTCCATCCACAAGGGGTTATTTCGGGGACAAGAGTAATCCCGATTTATTTGAAGGGGAAGAGCTAACTCGGGTTGCGAGTCCATCCCGAACAACGGATTTATTGGTGACAGGCAAGTGTTGAAAGAAGAGAGAATAGGAGAGTCCAAGGAGAGATTCGCAAGATCCGAACTAACTTCTTGGAGATCACCCCTCTTTATGGAAGATGTTGACGACACAGAATCGATGTGGGCGTCGGTGAGGTCCCGACTGAACCATCCGTGTGACGACATCTTGAGAAGGTCAAAAGGAAAAGATGATGGATGAAAATCACGAGGGTAAACAAGAAATAAAAGGATTGTAAAACAATAGAAGGCTCACAATGAGCAAGGGTCAAATGGAAGGGAGAACAAAATTTGCGCAAAGGCGCGATATTTTTGATCTTGACCTAAATACGACTAGCAATCAAACACAAAACAAGGGGATTCACCAACTCAACACGTGAAGTTGTGAAGGTTCGGCTTTTATCTTTGTAATTTTTAGCTTGAATTCAGGAAGTTATCTTTTAACGAGTCCTTAGAGCGCTACACCTATAGGAGCGAGAGTACTGCCGGAAAAGTATTCCCGTACTTGTCGTCCTCCTGTGTATCCTGTAGCATGTGCTTTTTAAGGTCCTTGTAACCCTTCCTGGATCCTTACTCAGCCAAAGAAAAGAGGGAGGAAGCCGATAGGCAAAACCGATACTTCGGATCTTGCTCGCAACGGAATCACCCGTGAGTGTGCAAGACCCTACTCGGACGTAGACTGTGAGACAGACACACCCGTGAGGGCGTGGCCTATGCTCGATACTTCGGACAAGGTCGATGCTCAACACAATAGTGAGTCACCAAAGATGACCAAGCCCAACTCGTCTACGTACGATAGTAGCGCCAATACTTCGGAAATCTAGGTGATACACAAGGCAGCCACAAGCTAGGTTTGTGGCTCTAATCCTTATGAAGCCGCTCAACTCACTTGGAAGGAGACCTTCCCATGGAACCTGAATACAAGTGAGGGTGTTACTCTCCCCAATCAATGAATCCAATTACCAATTTTATTTAGGTCAAATTTTCTTAGCAACCCCTTTTTTAATTTTTTTGGTGTTATCGCTTTTTTTGAGTAGATTCAAACAAGCATCTAACGATTTTGTTTTTTTCTTGATTCCTACTTGATCCAAAAACAGAGGGAGAAAAGGGTCGGAAAAGTCGTGCAAGTCGGCACCAAGATGAAAATCTCACCTTTGTGCCTAAATGATGGATGCTAAGATAGAAAGACTTACAGCGCCTCCAGCTCTCTCCATGCGGGATGCAAAGCAGAAATTTTTACACCTAAACTACATGTTGATATGCAAGCGGAAATCGTCCTAAGCAGGCAATTGCTACGTGAAGAACCAAAAGTCAACTACTACTCTCCAATCCTAGAGTCCGGTCTAGGCTCACCCCTCCTCCTCTCGACACATCGAGTCCAGGAGAAGCGCTTGGCGGGATGAGCTCGCGGTGCGACGGATCGAAAAATAGTGATTAACTGTTTAAGTTAACTAAGTCCAAATACGCACTATAGGTACATGCAATGGTTATTAGGGTGTTTGGACCTAATCTACTCGATCAAGCAAAAGCCTAGAACTAAGGGCTCAATCCACAAAAGAAAAGAAAAAGGAAATCAAAACCGGCAAATGACAGCGGTAAAACGCGAAGAAAGCCATGGTGGGCCCCCAGGTTAACAAACACCTGGAAGTTAGGCCTGAAAGTCCTGAGTGTCCGAGTGTACCTGTATTATTACAAATTTATCAAATTACTCTCTCTCACAAAAATAGGAAAATCTAACTATCTCTCTCTCAAGCTCTCCTGCTCTCTCCTACCGGCTAGGGTAGAATAGTCGGCTCCTCCTCCCAAGGCTGCGCAGGATCCCCTAGGCGATCCTCCTCGGTCGGTGGTCCCTCGCAAGAAAACAAGAAGAGATGTCAGACAGTTCAAAACAAATTATGCACTAAAAACAGATAATCAAAAATGGCTAAGTAGATAAAAGACACAAGTATACTCTACAAGTCGATGCTCCCCGGCAACGGCGCCATTTGAAAAACGATAAGACGAGAGCCGCTAAATAATGGTCTGACAAATCAGACTCACTGTCGCTAGGGCGACTACTCACGCCTTCACATTCGTCAACAATTAACCCACACAATTAATCAAGCAATCAACAACAAGGATTAAAATTTATTATTCCCTACTAAAAATGTACAGTGGCAAGCAAGTAGGAGTCGAACACAGGAAACAAAGGTGTAGAGTGTGCAGACAAAAAGCCACTACCTAGGTCTAGTGAACTACTTGGCCAATTTGGATTTTTGTGGGTTTTTAATTTTATATATTTTTTTATTTTTTTATTTTTAATTTTGTATTTTGATTTTTAATTTTTTTTATTTTTTTATTTTCTTTTTATATTTATATTTTATTTGTTTGTTTTTTTTTATTTTTATAAATCTAATATATAGATAATATAGGAAAAGAGGTGATAAAATATTTATAAAAATAAGGAAAAATGCTTAAAATCGGAAAAAGAAATGTTTTTTGTCTTTTTATATTTTTTACTGTTTTTGTGATTTTTGGAGATTTTTCTAAATAACTTTGGTATTTTTAAAAGTGAAAATACAAGAAAACAGTGAATTAATTACTGGCTGAAATTAAAATGGGAATGAAAAATAGCTAACAATGTCACAATTTTCCAAATTAATTTTAAAATAAAGATAATAAAATGGGGCAACTACAGGACCTGGATTTATATTTTACGATTTTTCTATGATTTTCTAGATTTTTTTGAAGTTTTTAGGTATTTTCTAATTTTTAAGGTTTTAGTTGTGCAATTTTTAGTGATTTTTGGTCATTAATTAAAAGACACTAAAATAGACAAAATACAATTTTTTTGGAATTTTTCAAAAAGATATAAAATTTTTCTGATATTTTCTAATGTTAACAGTACTGAAATGGCATGTTTTTTATCTTTAATAAATACTAAAATGCAAGAAAAATGCAATGCAAAAATATGGCGTGAATCTACAGGAGCTTAGACTCATTTTTTGGTATTTTTTCGAGTCTTATAAATGCACAAAATAAATAAGGAAAGCACACAAAAATACAAGGCCTGGCAGGGGTATTTATGCAAATAACAAAACATCCAAGGGCCTGATTGCAAATTTCACCAAAAAATACATGCGCGATGCACGTGTTCTGCTGTTCACAGGGGTATAAATGCGAATAATAAAAGTCGGCAGGGTCTGAATGCAATTTACCCTAAACATATTTTAATATTTACGCATAGGGGCATATCTGAAATTAACAAAAAGCTCTAGGTTTGAAATGCAAAATACCCAGGAAATGATCGTGCGGCCAGGGACGAATCACTTATCCACGTGGCAAATCCAGCGGCTGTGGAAGAGGCGCTGATAGACGGTTGCGATGCGGCTCAAAGATGACACGTGGCGCTAATCGGACGACCCGTACCCCTTCGCTCTGAGCGGTTGAGATTAGATCGTGAGAGGATGATCGGGCGGCTGGGAGACGACCTGATCCTACGGCTGCTGAGCGGCTGGAAGAACAAGGCTGATCCGACGACTGGGAGAAGAAGACGAAGAACACCGCCTAGAGGTCACTTGGATCGTCGATTCTGGCCGACACACGGCCTCCACCAGCCCCGGACCGAGGGCAAAATGGTCCTGGGGCTCGTTCTGCGTCGATTGAGCTTCTCAGCCTGAGCTGAGGTGACCGGAGGTGCTCGGATGAGGGGGGTCGCCTGGGGGCAGCTTCCCTGAACTGTCAAGGCTCGATAGAGCCTCCTCTTGCGTTCTTTCCTGCAGGGTTAGACGCATGGAAAAAAGGTGGAGCTCGGAATGCTCTCATATGGCGCGATGGTGGCAAGTCGGGGGTCGGGTGTGGAGCTACGACGATCGGTGGAGAAGGAGCTCGGGTATCTCGATCGGAGTGGGATCGAGGTGTATGGAGGTGTGTCGGGGCAAGAGAAGATGGAGAGAAAGAGGATGAAGGTGGCAATGGGTCGATTCGAGGCATGGAACGATCAGAAACGGAGGGCGGAGCTCAGCTCCGCCGTCGGTTCGGTTGATGAAATCACGGCAATGGACTGAATCAAATGCAAAACTACTACTACCCTAACCTATACTAGACCTAAGCTATCAAATGAAACAAAGAGAAGAGGGAGAGGCTCACCGGAGTCGGAAGTGGTTGAGCTTCAGGCGAAGCTCCGACGAGCGCTAGATACGCCTCGATTCAACTCCAAACTTCCACACGAATGGGGTCCTTGAGTTGCTGTTGTCACCAGGAACTCGAAGGAGGTCCTAAAGGTCGGTGAATGATGGAGGAAGAGGGATCAAACTTCGAAGGGAAGTCGGGGGGTTCTTTTTGTAGGGTTGACGAGGTGGCGTCAAAGATAGATGGAGATAGACCGAATCGTGGGTCCAATCCCCGATGTTTCACCTGGGCGTGAATCAATGTTTATCGAGAACAAAAAGATGCGAAGGCCTCGACATCAAAGGATGCAAGACGAGGCCTCGAAAAAAGGTCGAAATTTGTCAAAAACTCAGATCTGACAAGGTCCAGACCTCGGTCAGAGAGTTGACCGAAGTCAACCAAGGACGCCTTCTGGTTGGTCCTCGTGGACCAACCAGAAAAATCCTTGGAAAAAATCCTTGTAAAATTCGTTAAAAATAGAAAATGACGTAATTAAAATTTGGTTATAAAATAAAAAAATGTTTATTATTTTATGAATTATTTTATGGTAATTTTTATTTATTTTTTAGAGGCATATATTTACAAGTTACTATTTTAGGCCTATATAGGTATATTTACCTATATATTTTATTGTTTTATTTTTATTTTGTGAGTTTAATTTATTTAATTTAGTTTATTATTTTATAAAATTATAAAATATTTTTATACACTTAAATATAACTTTATTTTATTTTTCTGAGGTGTTGTATGTATTTAATAAAATAGAAGTATACATTATACAGGTATATTTATAGGTATAATACCTATGTGTTTAATATACATGCATTTTATTTTGGATTTCTTTTGAGTTTTTATTCTGATTTTAGTGTACATATGAATTATAAATAATATTTAAATAATTATAAAATTATAAAATTATAAAAATAATGGATAAATAATAAATTGAGTATTTTAATCTGTACAAATATACAATAAGGGTCCAAAACTCAACTTTCAGACCGTAACTCCGCCAAATGCGAAACCACTACCATTAAAAAGCTTATTTTATTATATATACAATTAAAGTCAGTTTGCTGCTTTTGGAGTTTTTATTTGTGAGATACAGGTATGGGAAGTTGGAATTCTGGATTTTTATTCAGACCATAACTTTTTATCTGTACATGATTTTTGAATGAAATCAATTTGGTATTTTTATTTATTTAATTTCTCCAACTTTCATGTACAAAGTTTCTTTATTTGATCTATAAAAAGTGGAACCAAAAATAGGTCCCAAAATGAATGAGGAATGAATGAAATAAAATGTATTTTTATTGGTATTCTGGCCCTTATCTCCCCCTACTTTATTACTTGTCGACCTATTCATCGAGATGCCTAGGTCTTGGGGTTTCGGGTCATAAAATATTTTCAATATTTTATTCTTTTTCTTTTCTTTTCTTTATTCTATAATTTTGGCTTTAAAAACCGCATTTTATACAGTATTTACACCATGATGCATGAATGCTAAAGTGCCTATATTAAACCTATTTACACGCATTTACTAGGGTTTTTGTGGCCAAAATGATAGAATAAAGATGACGAAATGTGGATTCATCAGTACTCCGGCTACAATCAGGTGGCCATCGCGCTTTAGGACCAGTACAAGACTACCTTCACCTGTCCCTTTGGGACATATGCCTTCAGACACATGCCATTTGGGCTATGCAACGCCCCTGCGACTTTTCAGAGATGCATGATGTCTATCTTTTCGGGCATGGTAGGGGAGTGCTTGGAGGTCTTCATGGATGATTTCTCGGTCTATGACAATGGATTCGACTCCTGTTTTGACCGCCTAGACCGAGTCCTTCAGCGATGCATTGAGGTTCACCTTGTGCTGTCTTGGGAGAAGAGTCACTTCATGGTGACTCAAGGGACGGTGCTTGGCCATATCATCTCCAACAGGGACATGGAGGTTGATCCGGCCAAGGTAGATGTCATTAGAAAACTCGCATCGCCGTCCAACTTGCGGCAGTTATGGTCTTTTCTGGAGCACATCGATTTCTATCGACACTTCATTCATGATTTCAGTAGGATTGCCCGACCGTTGACTAATCTGCTGACGAAAGACACCGAGTTCCTTGTCGATGACAAGTGTCTTTCATCGTTCGAGACTCTCGGGAGATGTGTTGTAGAGGCTCATGTTCTCCAGTCGCCTGATTGGTCTCTCCCATTCAAGATCATGACGGATGCCTTCGATTTTGCCGTAGGGGCCGTGCTGGGACAGAGGAGGGATGGAGTCCCATTTACCATTTACTACGCTAGCCGTACATTGGATGCCGCACAGCGGAACTACACAGTCACTGAGAAAGAGATGCTAGCCGAAGTTTTTGTCCTAGATAAGTTCAGATCTTACATTATCGGATTTAGAGTGACCATTTACACTGACCATACCGCAATCAGGTACCTCATGGAAAAGAAGGATGCCAAAGCTAGATTGACCAGATGGATCCTTCTACTCCAGGAGTTTGACATAGGTATTAAGGATAAGCCTGGAGTCAAGAATGTGGTGGCGGATCATCTCTCCCGATTAGAGCATCTTGAGGATTCTGAGTAGACTGAGCCTATTTGTGAGACCTTCCCAGATGAGGCAATCCTTTCTATCGCCTCTCTCCCGTGGTACACCGATATTGTGAACTTTCTTGTTACTAAGAAAGTTCCACAAGATTGGCCTAGGCAGAGACTTGAGACCTTCCTCGCGAAGGCCAAGTTCAATCACTGGGAGGATCCCATCCTTTACAATGAAGGAGGGGATAGCGTCTGGCGTAGGTGCATTCCTTAGGAGGAGCACCATAGCATCCTCACTTACTGCCACAAGCTTGAGGCAGGAGGACATCACTCTGGGAGGAGAACGGCACAAAAAGTGCTCCAATCCGGCCTATGGTGGCCTACCCTCTTCAAGGACTCTGATGAGTTCATGAAGAGGTGTACTGATTGTCAGAGGATGGGCACTTGTGGACAGCATGATATGATGCCGATGCAGCCTATTCACTTCTGTGACATTTTTGATGCATGGGGCATCGATTTCATGGGTCCATTCCCTAGGAGTCAGGGATTCGAGTACATTCTGTTGGTCGTGGATTATTTTAGTCGTTGGGTTGAGGCCATCCCCGCCCGAACCGCAGATGCTAGGACTGTTTGCAGATTTTTGAGGAAGCATATCATTTCACGGTTCGGGGTACCTCGAGTGTTGATATCTGACGGGGGTTCTCATTTCGTCAACGATGAGGTAAAGGCCCTTGCTAGCGAGTTCGGCATAGATCATCGAGTTGCCACTCCATACCATCGTCAGACGAATGGTCTTGCCAAAGTGTCGAACAGGGAGATCAAGACTATATTGCATAAAGTTGTCCGCCCTGACCGAAAGGATTGGCCACAGCTTTTGGACTAGGTCTTGTGGGCATATAGGACATCTTTCAAGACACCTTTGGGCACATCTCCTTTTCGCCTCGTTTATGGCAAGCCGTGCCATTTACCTGTTGAGTTGAGACATAGGTCACTTTGGGCTGTCACTGATATACTTTTGGATCCAGATAGTGTAGGATATCAGAGGAGGGCAGAGTTAGCAGCCTTGGAGGAGCTTCGTGATACCGCCTTCTCAAACAGCCTACAGTACAAGGAGAGAGTGAATGAGTGGCATGATTCTCATATCAACCACAAGCATTTTGAGCCAGGCCAGAGAG
Source organism: Ottelia alismoides (assembly GCA_037367405.1). Classification (NCBI taxonomy): domain Eukaryota; kingdom Viridiplantae; phylum Streptophyta; class Magnoliopsida; order Alismatales; family Hydrocharitaceae; genus Ottelia; species Ottelia alismoides. The sequence goes on along the minus strand of JAZKJV010000856.1, from coordinate 1,021,981 downwards.
TATGGATGTTTGATGCTAGGCTTCGTCTATTTCCAGGGAAGCTACAGAGCAAGTGGAAGGGACCGTATTTGGTGAGAAAGGTACACGACAATGGGAGTATTGACATATCTGAGTTGTCTTCTGAGAGTACCTTTCGAGTGAACGGCCAGCGGCTCAAGCCATTTCTAGATCATGAGCCGCGGGTCGTTGATGTTGCCCCGACTCACTTTGCATGAGATGTGGTCTTTTGACTCACATCTATTGCATCTCACGCATGATTATTACTGTTCTTCTGACCTGTATAGATCCAGATGTCCATATCATTCCATTCTTTAGTCCCACATCCCTTTTCTCATCCTATGATTATGCTATACTTAGGGTGTACTTTACCCTAAGTATAGGGGGGATGTAGGACTCTCGGGTATTCTTTTGATTCATTTCTACCTCTGCTTTTGCTGCCTATACTTAGGGATATTTTACCCTAAGTATGGGGGGGTAGACCATGTACATTCTCACTCGGTTTTCCCTTTGTGTACAGCCTACTATACTTAGGATTATTTGATCCTAAGTATAGGGGGAAAAGCCGAGATCCTCTTGCATTTCTATTCTTTCATTCGTCTTTGTATAGCCTTCCTTTTCACTTCCCTATACTAAGCACGAGTTATGTCTTCTTCATCGCTCTTGACCTTGAGGACATCGTTCGAGCTAAGTATGGGGGGGTGTATATATTTCATATATACTTTAGCCATAACTCGTACTTTGTGTGAGTGTGTTAATAAATAAAAATAGCTAAAAACCCAAAAATCCATAAAAATTAAACTTTTTCCTTGTAAATAAACATTCTTTTATTGCACATACATAGCTATTGTACAAATTATTTTTGTAAAAATGTTTTCAAAAACTTTTTGTGTAAATTGTGTGTAAATATGTGCATATCAAAAGTATGTATATAGTACAAAATTTTTCAAAAATGTTTTGAAAATTAAAAGTTTGCAAAAACCTTGTGTAAATTTGTCTTCATATTTTGCAAAACTTGCATTCATGCATACATTCATGATTTCAAAACATTTTTCAATAATTTTGCATAAATGTAAATATTGTGTAAATAGCATCTTTGTATATATTTGTATAGTTTTTCCTGGATTATAGTTGAATTTAAACTAGCCTGGATTAAATTGGAGAATGGAGCTTGATTAAGATCTTAATACACCTAACTCTAAGAGGAACCTTATAGGGCTTAGGGTTAAGGCTTTTCATGTCCTTGGTGACTTAATTCTTTGAGTCCACTAGGCTATGATCACATGTCATCTCAATGAGCCTAAGTAGAGCACTTAACAACACACACATGACTCATATATACAATGGCTTGACTTGGACCCGCACTTTACACCGAGCTCTCTACGGATGAGGTGGTGAGGAGGCAGTCTTCCTTGACTTGGGGTAGCATATGAGGGTAGCACTTCTAGGTGGAACCTCTCTTCTTCTTTTAGTGAAGGAAGTGCGTCTCAACTTGGTCTGGTTACCATGAGGTCTAACGACAGGAGTTGTGGGTTGCAATAATGCTTCAAAAGAGGGATAGTCTACTGGCTCAAGAGGAAAAACTCCTTATGTACATATGCTACACCTTGTAAATATGCTGTATAGATGCACTTGAAAAAAAATGCAAAAAGAAAATAACTCCAAAAAAGTGGTGGGTCTGATAGAAAATGATAATCCCACCGGAGTATGTATATAGTGCAATAAGCAAAGCTTGAGATTCATGTTCCATCTTATGTAGCTTGCAGTAGGGAGACTTAGCTACACTGGTTGAGCTCCCAAGGATACATGGCTACACTGGCCATGGTCCATTCTCTTCTTCCCCCTCTTCTTGAGCTGGTTGAACTTGAACTTAGAAGGGAATACCCCGCTCCTCGAGGAAAGAGTGGCCAGATTAGGGTCATAGAGTTACCTTGTTGGGGAGGGTTGTCAAGTTGCTACTTCTGAGGTGGAGAGCTATACCTCACATACACTGTACAAGGAAAGATTCATGGTCTTCAGGGTTTTTGTATGTAGACTTGTTCTGATCTGGATTGTTGAGAAGTCTTGACTATAGATTAGTGGATCTTGGAGGCTGTTAAGTTTTAAACCTAAGTCCAAATAAGGTTCCGACACATTAGTAATCCAAAGATATGATCGAGCTCCATATTTCAATTTAATGAAGGCAAGTTTAATAATCAGCATTGATCCATGCATTTTTCTCCTCTTTTTCTTTTTCCTTTTCTTTTTCACTTCTTTTTCAAATAAGTGTTTGCTAAGGGACTAGCAAAGTTAAGTATAGGGGGGGTGATGAATACCCATTCATCACTCTTTATTCTTTTATTTTAGCTACAAAACCTATGCAAAACACATGTATATTCTTGTAAATAGCATAAATTGTCAAAGTGCATGCATTGTGTAAATATGTATATTTAACATGTTTATGCATAAATAAAAAAATAAAGAAATAAAAGAAAAAGAGGGAAATATTTAGAATAAATATTGAGCGACCTAATCCCAAGGGAGGGCTCAGCCTGGGCCTGACCGCAAAAGAATCAAAGTAGAGAGAGATAAGGAAGCTCAAATATGTGTACATATACCTATGTATATAAATAAAATTATTTTCCTCTTAATAAAAATAAAAATTGGGTGTGTATTTATTTTTACATATTTGTAAATACAAAATTAAAATAAAAATGGAAAAAATAGAAGAAAAGTAAAAAGAAATAAAATTCCCTTCTTCATTGTACATAGACCATGTGTATAAAACCACATATCTATTTATTTTCCTCTTGTAGATAATTAATAAAAATCTAACAAAAATATTTTCTTATTCCATATTTCATGGTGTAAATAAATAAAATAAAAATGGGAAAAATAAAAATAAAATAAAAAGAAATAAAATCAAAATCAAAATTCACCTTGTACATATACCATGTAAATATATGTATATACCAATTTATTTACCCTATATAAATAATTAATAAAAATAAAATAAAAATACACTTTTATTCCAAATTTTATTCTATAAATAAATAAAATATAAAATTGTATTAAATTTATAAAAATAAACAATTAAAATATTAAAATAAAAAATAAATACATGTATATACCTATATATAATAATACTATATTGTAAATACATTATTTTTATTTCAAAAAAATAAATAAAAATCACTAAAAAATAACTTAAAAATAAAGAAACATTTTTCATGTTTTAAGTTTTTCGAAAATAAGTCATTTATTATTTTTAAACGAATTTCCAAATAATTATTACATGGCGCGTCCTAATTGGCCCATAGGGGATGTTAACCTCCGGTCAACTTCCCCCGTGGATCACTTTTCCTCGTGAATCTCGCATTTGACCCGACTTCGCTTAATTTTCGAGCGATGATCCGAGCTCCATTTAACCAAACCCCAGGTCCTAATCCTCCTTGATACATCTGAGATCCACGCCGTAGCATCCGCTTAGGGATCCATGCTTCACGGAACCCTGCCCAGCCTCTTCTTCTCGGACCTGCAGGGGTATTTAGCTGAACCTCTGCCACACCTTTTCACAAATCCTTGGCGCTGCTCCTTCGTCCCAGGACCTCCATCCCCTTCCATTGAGTGACAGCTTTGCGAGGGTGGTGTTGCAGAGAGGAGAGGACGCCGTTAGCCATTAATCCGGCGACTTCTGCCGCCGTGTGCCGCCGCGAGGAGCGCTCGAGCCTCGGTCCCTGACGACCCTTCGAGGCTACAACCTAGAGCTCACCGAGCTCGTTCCTAGTTGATTGCATCTGCCAAGTAGACCCAATTCCCCTTAGTTTTCTTTAATTTCATCTTTCGCCCAATTCGCTCCGCCACCATCTCACATCGATTCCGGCCACTCCGATCATCCATTCCATTATCCGACCCGACCAACATCTTCGCGAGACTCCTACCCACCTTATGCACCCACTCACTCCCCTTGGTTCGTCCCGGAACCAAGGCTCGACCTTCATCGTCGTCGCGTCGCCGGAGGTCGCCCATGTCGACGTGCCCGATCACCACTCCACCTCTAATCGGGTCGAGGTAGTTTGCCCTCGACCCAGGAAGCTTTCTAGGCTCTTTTACAGGTCAAAGGGACCTCATCTAGAGGTCCAAGGTTCAAGCCTAGGAGCTTCCTCCCTCCGCCGTCGCCGGGCCGCTCCGGTGGTCCCCTGCGTCATCGGAGGATCCCATCTGCTGCGGAGCATTGAGACGAAGCCATTCCACATACCAGTAGCTCAGGAGGAGGTCCCCACCGCGTGCATTGGGCCGGCTAAGTTCGCCGGCGTCGAGTTCTTGGAGGACCCTCCTCTGCCGTTCGTTCAGCCTCGAGCTCTAGTTTTGATCTAGGCCGTCTATTTGAGGAGCAACAGCCCATCGTTCGATCATCTGAGGCTTGATCTGGACCATCCATCAGCTGAAGAGGAGCCCTCGTTCCACAACCGTTCGATTTCACACGTGGCCGCCTTTCAGTCCTCTGATAATAAGAGGGGTAATTTACTCTTAGGCCCCTCCTGTTTTTGTATTTCTTATTTAGTCCTGTAAATAGTTTACTTAGTTGTTTTTATTTTGTAAAAATTGCATTGAGGACCTTCATGTTTCCTTTATTTGCATATCAGTCCTTGTATATGGTAACCACGTGCGTCGACACGTGAGAATCTGGTCATTTTGCACTTTCTACCTTACGTTTCTTCTGTTTTACTGAATGACATTTTATAAATAGAATTTGCATATATGCCCCTCTGTGTCTGGACCACGTGCGTTGCGCATGTTTTGTGGGATTTTTGCATAATTGGCCCTGAGCTTTCTACCGTGTTATTGTTTGGCCCCTGTAACTTGTTTTTATTACATTTAGGTCCCTGTGCACTGTATGCTTTTCTTTGATTTAAATAAAATATCAAATTAAGTCCAAATCACGTGAAAATTGGACACGTGGCTCATGCCACTGTGTAAAATTTTTACCAAAAATTTGGTACATTTTTTAGGCGTTTTTATATTTTTAAAAATTCAAAAACTGTTGTTTTTGTGTCCGTTCAGATATAGAAAATCATAAAAAATATTAAAACTATTCTAAAATTTCTAAAAAAAAGGTTTTGTTAGTATTTGTGTGTTTTAATTTCTGTGCAAGTTTGGCTATTTTTGGATATATTTTTCCTAAAAGTTAAAAAACTATTAAAAACTTATAATAATTCTAAAAAATTATAAAAAAATCCAAAAAAGCACAAATTCTTTTGCTGAATTTTTTTGTTATTTCTATTTTTCATAAAAAAACCTTCAGGCTTTTACAGATCAATTTGGTATTTTAAATTGATCTTCCAAGCCTGACTGGACAGTAGCTCATTATTTCTGCTTTCTTTGATTTTAAAAAATTCTATAAAAATTATAAAAATCTGAAAAATGCACCAAAAATAAAAAACCTAAAAAACATAAAAAAATTTTGTTTGAATTTTTGGAACTTTTTAGAGTGTTTAAATAAATTGTTGTGTGTGCTTGATTTTGGCTTTTTCTTATTTTCCATTATTATTAAAAATCCAAAAAAATATAAAAATAATTAAAAACCACCAAAAATATTTGTTTTTATTCTATTTTCTTTTCTGACTACTTCGTAAGCCGCGAGGCCAACTCGTGCTCCCTAAGTCCGACCTTGGGTGCTACACCGGGCTAATCTCATAGCCAGGGCCACTATTTTTGCTTTTATTATTTTATCTTGTTGATTGGTGGTCTGCTCTCTATTTTTCTTGATTGACCGATTTCGCTATTCGGTTCACAGTGACTCTGACTATTTATATCAGATCCCGAGAGTGAGAATCTAGGTCATCATATATTCATCCCTATATCCCTCCTATATGCCATTCAAATTTCGTCAGAAACAGAGACTCCTACGGCCTCCATCGAGATAGTCATTTTTTAATGGTAACATGATTTTTTAAATCGACACCATCTCGATGGAGGCCGTAGGAGTCTCTGTTTCTGACGAAATTCGAATGGCATATATGAGGGATATAGGGATGAATATACATGACGATATTTTTCAAAAAATAAAAAATAAAAAAAACGCCGAAAACGGCGCAGGGGCAGCCATTGTTGGCTGCCCCAAGGAGGCAGTCCCATTAAACTCATATATATATATAGAGAGAGAGAGAGAGGTTAATGGGGCTGCCCCCTTGTTGGCTGCCCCCGCGCTATTTTTGGCATTCTTTTTATTTTTTTCAGAAAATATCGCCATGTATATTCATCCATATATCCCTCCTATACGTCATTCGATTTTCGTCAGAAACAGAGACTCTTATGGCCTCCACCCAGACGATCATTTTTTAACGGTAACAGGATTTTTTAAATAGATACCATCTCGATGGAGGCCGTAGGAGTCTCTGTTTCTAACGAAATTCGAATGGAATATAGGAGGGATATAGGGGTGAATGTACATAGTGATATTTTTCGAAAAAAATAAAAAAATGCTGAAATAAGGGGGTGGGGCAGCCCCATTAAATCCATATATATATATATATATATATATGTATGTATGTATGTATGTATATATATGTATATATACATATATATATGAGAAACTTCAAATGACGTGGGGTCTCACCATATATGTGGTGAGCCACCCTCAATTTAGGCATCTTCCCAATATATTTTACAATTTCTTGTTTCATACATATAAAAATAAATATTAACACTACATGTATAGTGAAATAAAATTATGAAAATATTATTATATTGGATGAAAATGTTAATTTAAATTTGGATGTTATATTTTACAAAATTCATTTTTTTTGTAATGTGCAGTTTATACTTTTACAAAACTGTTACAGAGTTTTTACTAAATTCATAATGGTCTTTACAATTTCAAAAAAGCCCCCACCTCATTTGAAAGATCCCTTATATATATATATATATATATATATATATATATATATATATATATATATATATGGGGTTGCCCCTATGGTGGGAGCTAACTTGTCTCCCCTGCGTCATTTCACCCTCCTTTTTTTTTGGAATTTCTTCCGTGGATTTTCATTAATATATCCCCATACTATGTCATTCAAATTTCACGTGAAACAGAGACTCCTACGGCTTACATTCAGAAAGGTCATTTTTAAAAATTCTGTTACCGTTAAAAAATGATATATATGAATATAGGTTCGTGATTTGGTTTCATATATGTATCATATATGTGAACTACGTGTCGACCACGAAGATGTGACAACTCGAGGAAGAACGGGACGTACGTACGTTGACTTCTACTCAAACACCAAATGCAAATTTTGCCTTTGTTTTAGTTGATGTTGCTTACGTCTTTGATTATCTCGAGGTTACCGATGCTTCTTCATTTGTTTAAGGAGGCCAATTACAAGGTCCGTGGAGCTTTACCCGTTAATTAATCATCAAAAGTACGCAGGAGAGAACAATGATTATCTCGATCTCGGCAGAGACCGGATCTGTAATCTATGAATAAAACATATGTATAGGAACGGTTATATGCTGTCATAATGTAAACATTGGTCGAATGTCAAAAGGATATCCCTAGATCCATAAGTTGAAACGTCTTATTATAATCTGATCTTCCCGCGGGTCATTAAATGGAGAGCTTCCGATAGTTGCGCTCTCTTTTTCTTTTTTTGGTTATTTGTCTACAGGCACTCGTTGAAGTTAAAATTGTCATGCAAACATTTCCTACTTTACGTAGCTTCTATATCGATATTGCTTTATGCATTGTTTTTTTTTTTTTACACAACCCTTTCCAATTCTAATGCCAATTACGCCATAGTTATGCGATGATCTTTACAAAAATATCCATGTGAATTCTTGCATACTTTCGTTGAACTCCATGGTCAGACCACCGCCACCTATGTTGCGGGAGATCCTAACAAGTGCAAGAATCCCACGAATGCACCTCCCTCTTAATTATATGAGTTTTCGATAGACTTGTTAGGGACTTAGGTTTTAATATCAAAGAGGTAGTTTATACGTTTGTTTTGTGGTATGACTAACCATTCCACATAAGATCGGAGACTCGATGGCGGTTGTGTCGAATCTAGGAAAAAAGAGATGATGTATAGCTGATCGAAGAAGTATTAGTCCATGCATGAGCGTGTATATTTTGATGATAATAAAATTTGTTCATATAGTTAGAAGCTAGGTCAAAAGCAGGAAAGCTACTAAACCAAGAGCAACCTCAAGCCTGATGAGCTAAAGCTTAAGGGAAGAAAAAGCTCAAAAGAGTTCATAGCTAAAGAATCCCCAACTCAAGCTCAAAGAAAGGATCTCAAGCTGAAGAAGTAATCGAAAACCTTCTCTTTTATTGAATCCTGCATTTTGTAATTTTTTTGGATTGTAAACCACCTCAAGCATCATGTATCTTGCGGTATCAAAAACCCTAGACTGATAGATCAACCTTGCTACACTAATTGATCAACCCTGATCGATTAGTAGCCTTGAGTGATCGATCAATTCATGATCGTCAACTTGCCTTGACTGATTGATCAACCTTTGTTGATTGGTCAATCATAACATGATCCAATCATTATTTTCGTATTGATATTGTTTTAAATTTCAAAGTCTATATAATAACTATTTATGATGTATGAATTTTGATCACTAATCGATTATCTTATATTTCTAATCGATCATCAAAATCTATCTGATCGATCAACTTGATTCTGATCGACCAATTTCTATTTCAAGAATATTTTTTAAGGATATTTCATTCTTGAGTTGTCCTCAACATCTACTTTTCAAAGCCAACAACTATGGAGACTGTAGACCTATAAATAGGATCTCATACCTCATTCAACAATACATAATCAAGAGCAACAAGTCTATTCTCTCTATTCTTCACTGTATTCTCTAAGCGATAGTTCTAAGGATAAAATCATTATTTTTTATCCGCGATTCACACCTACAACTCTGAAGCTTTATGATCATCTTACGAGCATGCTCAACACTCTATAAGTTTTGTCTCATATTCATTATCGCATATTTCTTGGATATTAAGGATATTATGTTTTTACTTAACTGTAATACAATTGTAAGTTGTAGGCATAAACAACTTGTTGCAATATGGTTGGGTTGCCCACGTATGCAACTTAAGTTAATGAAAGACATGTGTGGGTTAGGCTAAAAGTCCAAGTTGGGAGATTCTGGTCATAATTTTTACCCAAGAGGGCTTCCACGTTAAATACATATGCACTTATGGTTTGATTGTTTATCTGATGATTGAAAGTGCTACGTAACATTGTGTTTATTTTAGATTATAGTAATTGTATCGATCCACGTAATACATTCAGATCCACCCAAACCCCATCAGCCATGTGGGAACCACTATTTTGTATCAAATATTGATCCTTACAAAGGACGTTATTCTTCGATACATACATGACCAATATTTTAGGATCGCATGCTGAAGGGAACTCCATGATTTGTCCTCCCTACTTCAACAAGATGAATTATTTAAGCTAGAAGACTAAAATGTTTATCTTCCTTTAATCGTCTAACTTTTTTATTTGTAATATGATGTGGATAGTGTACAAAATCATCAGAAAAAAGAAGATATGCTACTCAGCTATCGACTTATCTCAAATTATGCTCGACTCGAAGGCATTGAACTCATTGTATTGTACCATGTTCAAAATAGAATTTCAGTGAGTCTCTCACTTGAAGATTGCCTACGAGATATGTATGTTTGTGGAGACAACTCAAGAAGGCACAACTAAGGAAAAGGAATCCCAATTCAAAATGCTCACTCTTAAGTATAAAACCTTCAAAATACAAAAAGGGGAGAACATCAAGACATGAATATACGGTTCATCACCATCATGAATCAATTGAGAAACTTGGGAAGAACATTCCTAGTCCAAAAACTTACAATTAAGATCATCACCTCTCTGTCACTAATTGGGAGCATAAGATGACAGCTATAAAAGAGTCAACGGACTTCAGCAAGACTTCTCTAGAGGATATCATAACCTTCTTACCTATGAAATAAAGCTAGAGAACATGAAGAAAGGTGAAGAGAAGCATCAAAAGATTCTTGCCCTAACAACAAATAAGGAATAAACTGAGGGATTTGACTGTGATGATGATATCGCATTCATGACCCAATACTTCAAGTATTTTCTTAAGAAGAAGAGAATGGGAGAAAGAGAAATAATGTATTTTCCATGCAATAAAGTGGGACACGTAAAGAAGGATTGCTATCAGCTGGAGAAGAATTTTAGATAAGAGAAGAAGTACGAGAAATATTCTCAAAATAAATCTATGCAACCATCTTGGGGTGATACAAGTAGTAGTGGGGAAGATAGTAAAAGCACGTGCATGAGATTAGTTGGAGTAGTCGAATTAGACTAACCTAAATCAAACGATGAGGTAAGTGAAATTTATTATAGTGAACTTTATAATACCTCTCAATATCTATTTAAGAGAAACATGAAGTATGAAAAAGAAGCTTTTTTGAAAAAGAAAAATGAATTACTGAAAATTGACATTAATAGTTTTAAAGTTAAAATTACTTACATGGAAAAAGAAATTGATGAACTGAAAGTTGAAATTTTTTTTATATTTGAAAAATCTTTAGGTAGATAAATAACAAATTTGATGAAATGATATTTTAATATTTTCTCTATCATTATGTAAATATTTAAATTATCAATTTTTATCAATTATTGGAGTCTTTTATTTCTATATTTCACTAAAAGTTTTCTATAAAAAATTTAAAGACTAATTTACATAGTACATCCAAATATTCTTATAGATATTATAATTCTTCTAACAAAATACGAGTACAATTTACTTTTGTCCCATCTTATGATAGAATCTTGGCTTTCTTGAGTTGGTTGGCAAATAGATGTTCATAGATTTTTGTGAATTGGCGAGTACTCTCCACGTGGTGTCTTTTAATATCCATATCAAAGTTTTCCATTTAATTCAAGAGGGTATTTAAGCCCTCGAAGATGGTTGATGAGCCGGAAAAATCGAGAGACTAAGGTGAGAAGGTATCAATGGTCGTTGCGACCTCAACCTCTCGGGTCGGACTCAATCAAGAAAATCGAAGACCACCAAATATAAAAATAAATCAAGTAAACCCAAATAGCGGTCTCGATATTTTATTTAACCTGGTATAGCTACCAGGGTCGAACACAAGGAGCACGGATTGGCGAAAAACCTACGAAGTAGTCGGGACTTGAAAATAAAAAGGAATGAAATATTTTGGTGGATTTTTATATTTTTAATTTTTTTATTTTTAAATTAATAAAAATGAATAAAAGGGGACACTAAAATAATTATTCCACACAACAAAAAGGGTCAGAAAATTAAAATAAAAATATTTTGGGATTTTATGATTTTCAAGAGTTTGTGGTATTTTTTCAATTTTTTATGATTTTTAGTTGATTTTATAAAAATGAAATAAAGCAAAAAATGCAACTCAATGTGCAGCCAGAATCTAAAGGCTATTTAAAAATAACTAAATAGCCTATAAAGTTCTAGAGACAATTTTATGATAAAGTAAAAAAAACCAACTACTTGAAAAGAACTTGCATTTTTTAAATTTTTAGTGAATTTTTAATAATTTTTATGAGTTTTTAGTGTTAATTTAGATTTTTAAGGTTTTATAAATCCAAATAAAAAATGCATAGAATAAAAAACTCAACAAAACAAGCATAAGATATTTTTTGGATTTTTTGAGGTTTTTAATATTTTTAGTTGATTTTTTGATTCAAACAGAAGAAAATCAGAGGTTTTTGAATTTTTAAAAATAGAAAATGAAAACAAAATGGGCCCAAAAATTCACATAAATCTTTACACAATGATAAGGCCACGTATCAAAATATCATGAAATTTGGGCTAAGTTTGCTATTTATTTCAACCAATCAAACACTCATAGCACATATGGACTATTATGCAAGAAAAATAAATTTCCAGGACTGAATAATAACAGGTTTTAAAAGTCCGAGGGCCACTTGCAATTTTTGCACTAATTCCAACACATGTCCAAATACACTACGCACGTGGGTATGGATGCAAATAATAAAATTAAAACTTCATTTCATAACAACCAAGAAACCTGAGGGCATACATGCAAATGTTCCAGCAAAACACATGACGATACACGTGCACACATACAAGGAGGACTAAATAGCAAATAGTGAAAATAACATGGGTTAATATGCAAAAAGTCCACAGTGTACTAATTTATTTAATAGACTAAACAAGAACATAAAACAAGTGTAGGGGTGGTGACGTAAATTACCCAGCCAAGGGCATGCGAGTCACGTGGGTGGCCAGGTGGTGCTCGCTCAGTGGAAGAGGATCTGCAGCTCTGGCGCTGACACCTGGAGGATCTGATGGTTGTCCTGCGGGTCTGGACGTGGGCGTACGGGGGCCGTTAGATCGGGTATGTAACGGCCTGACAAGGCGCAGACAGCGGACAGTGATGATGTAGACTGGTGCATGGCGTCGATCCAATGGTGGAGGAAGGTCCTGGACGAACACCTCCCTGGCAAAGTTCGTCGGAGGACTGGAGACGCTCCGAGCGGCTGATGAATGATCAAGAGGAGGGGTTCGTCTCGTAACACTCCCCCGCGTCAAGTGGCAGTGGTGGATCAAGCTCCCAGCGGACAGATCTCCGGGAAGGGTGGTACGACCTCGGATGACTCTAGCGAGGGGATTAAGATGCGAACTGGGGGGTAATCTGGCACTCCTTGACCTGCAAACGAAAGCTGATGCTCGGAGGGAGACTACGGCCTAGGTTATTGGATGAAAGACTACGTGAAGTGACGGGGAACAGCGAGAGACGGTTCCGGCGAAGGCGGCAGAAGGAACCTAGCTTTATCTTGGCTCGACTTGCCAAGATCGAGATGATCAGACTATGGAAGGAGGGTGACGATGGAACGCCGAGTCGATCTGAGAGGATGAAAGTGGCAGATGGAGCTCCGACCACTAGGGTGGAGCCGGCGGAGGACAAATGGATGATTTGTGATAAAAGGAAACTAGGGTCGATAAAAAGTTTACCTGATGATCTGAGGTCGATCCTAAGCTCCAAGAGTATGCGACGAAGTGGGTCGTCGCCTTGACCAAGCTGCGACGGGCTGGGAGGCTCTAACGTGGCAGCGCTCCGACCACGTACCTTGAGCTTCGACTACAGGAGCCTATTCCGACCACCAAAGAAGGCTTACGGTCGCTGTCACCGAGGGGAATCTCTCTAGGGTAGAATAAGGGCTTGCGGCGCGAGCTACTGAGCTGGGCAATGAAGTTTAGATTTTATAGGATAACCCAGGTGAAGAGGTTGAACGGGCACGGGAGCGCGAATCGAGGTAGATTCGCTCTCGCCTAGGGGTCTGTGAGGATCGTGGATCCTAGGGGGAGAAGTGGGCGCAAGAATCGGGGCGAATGGGCATCGGATCCATTCCATAAAAATGGAAGAAGTCGAGCAAATGGAACAGATCCGTAAAGAAGGGTCCGAAGGGGAGAGTTGACCGGGGGTCAACACTCCCTCTGGACCAATCAGAAAAAAGGAAAAGAAAAAGATTTGTAAATTAAAAATAAAATAGCAAACAATTTTATTTGAAAATATTTACAAAATAAAAATGTTTATTTATTTTCAAACTATTTTTAGTGATTTTTATTTATTTTTATGAAAAATAAATTATGTTATATACAATATATTATATTATATACATGTATAAAATACCTATGTATTTTATACTTTGATTTTTATTTTCTTATTTTTGTACAATTACCCTAATTTTATATTTTATTTATTTACAACATAAAATTTAGAGTATAAAATAATTTTTATTTTATTTTTATTGCTTATTTACAAGGGTGAAATAAATAGGAGGAGATACATATGTACATGGTATATACAAGGGTGAGAGAGAAATCATTTGGTTTTTATTTTAATTTTATTTTCTCATTTTTATTTTATTTTTAAAAATATACACAAGCTAATACAAACATATTTTTAATTTTATTTTTATTAAAATAAAATATGTACAAGAAGAAGGAGTATATGCAAGGTGAATGGCCCTATCTCTCTCTACTTGTTTTATTTTGCGATCAGGCCCATATTGGGCCCCCTCTTGGGTTCGGCTCACTCAATATTTATTCTAAATATTTTTTTCTTTATTTCTTTATTCTTTTATTTTTGCACAAAAACATGCTAATTATTGATATTTACACAACCATGCCTATTTGGTAACTTATTGTATTTACAGCTATCTACATGGTGTTTTGCAAAGATAAATAGCTAAAATAAAAGAATAAAGAGTGATGAACGAGGATTCATCAATGGTCTCGTCTACTTGATTGGCAAGAGGTTGAGGTAGAGAAGGGGTGCAATAAGTTGATGGTATAGACCCATACCAAGATTTGGATGGGTCATACATCCCCAAGTTGTAAGATTATGAAAATCAAGATCTCGTGTGGGTCTAATGTAGTCTTCAAAAGGTGAGAACTACACTATCGTTGAAGCGTCCGCTCACGAAAGCCTAAGTAATTCAACAATTAACCCACAATAGATATAGAAATGAAAAGCAAAATAAATTTGAAGTTAAAATTTATTATAAGTCTACAAATGTGTGTATAGGTGTAAGTATGTGTAGAATTTCGAACACATGGAGCAAACTTGATAGATCGGGCAAATGAATCCAAATTTTATGTTCTTCTTCTTGTTTCAGTATTTTTGTGTGGGTTTTAAATTTTTATATTTTTTGGATTTTAATTTTTATATTTTTTTAATTATTTTTAGTTTTATATTTTATATTTTTTATATTTTTTATTGTTATATTTCTTTTTCTTTTCAATATATTATATATGAATATATAAAATTATATATACACTATAGGATAATATAATTATGAATATAAATAAAACTAAAAAATATATAAAATAAGATGTTTTGGGTTTTATATTATTTTTTACTATTTTTCTAATTTTTAGGGATTTTTCACCAATTTTTTAAATTTTTTAAGTCAAAAATATCCAAAAACAGGGAATAAATAAGAAGGTCGAATTGATTTAACGATTAAAAATAACAGATAAAGTCAAATTTTTCCAAATCAATTTTAATAAATAATATATAATATAAAGAAAATTCAAAGGTAGAAAGAAATATTTTTGGATTTTTTTGTTGATTTTTTATGTTTATATAAAGTATTTTGGAGCTTTTTATTTTTTAATCTTTTTCTATTTTTAGGGATTTTGTTCTGGAGTTAGAAATGCAATAATAAAAAAATATACTATTTTAGGGAATTTTTCAAAATGTTTTTATATTTTTTGGTAATTTTTAATTCAAATAGGGATAAAAATGTGCTCTTTTTATTTTTGATAAATATTTAAAGTGTCTAAAATGCAAAAATGCAAATATAGCATGAATGTGTATGCTAGCATGCACTTAATCCTATTTTCTGAGAATTTTTGGAGCACAGATAATATTTTTAATACATAGAAAACAATCATGAAAATTAATGAACTAGTAAAGGCATTTATGCAATTAAAATAAAGTGCAAGGTTATTTATGCAAAATACCCAAAATATTATATTCAAACTTTCTGGACTAAACGTAAAATACAAAACCTATAAGGGTTTATATGTAAAATTGCTAAAAGTAAATATCAAATATGGCCGGGGTTCTAATGTAATGTTTACAAAAAAAATAACATTAAAGGTGAAAGTTTATATATTAAATATTAAAATACAAAAATGAGGGGGTGTAAAGTACAAAATACCCCCTACTACACATGATCCAATGGTCTAGGATGGCTGACTTGGACACGTGGGTGGACCACAATGGCCAATACCGCTTCGACGATCAATGCTCCCGATTAGATCTCACTCCTTATCTGACAGCTGAGTGGTGGCGAGATCTACGGCTGCAAAAAGGCCCGAGACGTCCTCATGATCCAATGGTTGCTGCTCTTCACCAAGAACATGGAAGAACAACTGCTTGGATCTCCTTCCCCATGCTAGATATCTGGCCTCTGACCAGATGGAAGCCTCACGGCTGGTGCAAAATGGAGCTGACGTTCCTCTGCGACTGTTGGCAGCATCAAAAGTGGTTGGACCCATCGGTGTGGTCCTTGCTGCTCGGAGAAGAAAGGAGCTCCAAGTATCCCCTTGCTTAATAAAATTCAACCGAGATGGGTCTTAACCCTCCATAACCTGCAATAGAATGCACAAGCACACACAGACGGAGATTCTGGGGGGCTTGTTTGGTGAAATGGGTGAAAGTTGGGGCATGACAGATGTCTCCGACGAGTAGCGGAGTTGGATATGATGACCTCCAGATCCACAAAGGATTTAGGTGAATGGTTGTGCCCGGGATGTAGGGGAAGCGAAGGGGGGATGAAGTGGGGCAGAAAGAGAGGTGAAGGATGGTCGAGGAATAGTGGAGAGCTCGCCAGAGTTGAGCTCCGGTGAACTACGAATGCTCGATTTTAGGCTAAATCTATTAACTAAATTTAAAACCAACGATAGGAAATGAAATCTACAGCTAATGGCTACCTAAAAATTGAAAGAAAACAATCCTCGAGCAGCTGGATCTATGAGATGGAGGCCCTCACGGTGGAGCACCATCGAAGATGGTGGAGATCGTCCTTACACAGCTCCATCAATCCAACCAAGAGCTTGACAAGCTCCCTATCACGGAGCTCAAGACATGAAGAGCAAAAGGTGGAGAAAATCGGAGCATGAGGATTCAAATTCGAAAAATGGGGCGGAGCACGACTATACAAGGGTGGCAAGATCGGAGTGGAGCGCTCGATGCAGGCATGCAATCCTCGAGGAAATGATTTGGCGTGATAGAGCATGAATCGAGGAGAAAAATTAGAGAAGGAATCTCTCCAAAATGATGCATGTATCGAGCTACAAAAATCGAAGAAGAAGAGTTAAAGGCGAGGTTCTGACAGGGCTAGCACATGGGGAGAAGAGATGACCGAGGTCAGCTCTTGACTCCCCTGGTTGGTCCATGTGGACCAACCAGAAAAAAGGTAGCCTGAAATTATTTGAAAAATCAATATTAATTAGTAAATGAATTAATTAAATTAAAGTTATAAAACAAAAAATATTTATTATTTTTGCAGTATTTTAATATGATTTTTATTTATTTTATGGGCTTATTTATTACAAGTTAATTTTTAGGGTTTATTTATAAGTATATTTACCTATGTTTTATATATTTTATTTTTATTTTTGTATTTTTGATTTTATTATTTTATTTTCTCAATATATATATATAACTTATTTTTATATACATAAATAAATTTTTAGTCTGATATATTGTACACTTAAATAAATATGTATACTTATTATATAAGTATAAGTGTAGGTATTTCATCTATGTAGTTTTGTATAGTACTTTATTTTTGTGTTTTCTTTATGGTTTTATTCTATTCTAAAGATTTATATATATTATAAATAATATTTTCAAAATTATAAAAATATAAAATTATAAAACTATGAAGAATAAAAAAATGAATATTTTATTCATTTAAACTATACAATAGGGGTCCAAAATCTACTTTTACATCGTAACTCCAAATTAAATGAAAAACCTTAATTAAATATCTTATTAAGAGGTATACACAATTAAAGGTCATTTTGGTACATTTTGAGTTCATATAGAGAAGATATGGGCATGGGAAGCTTTGGTTTTGGTTTTTATTCAAAGTATGAAAAGTACAATGTGTATTATTTTTGTGTGATATCATTTTTATATTTTTATTTGTATTTTTATCTACAAATTTCATGCACAGAGTTTCTTTATTTGAGGTATAAATAATAAACAGTAAAATAGATCCCAAATATGACTTGTTGATGAATAAAAGAATGGGAATTTTATTGTTTTTTGGCCCTTATCTCTCCCAACTTTATTCCTTATCGACGCAGTCATCAAGATGCCTAGGCATCGGGGTTTATTGTCACAAAATACTTTGGCATTTTATTCTTTTTCTTTTTTTTCTTTATTCTATAATTTTGGCATTAAAATTATATTTTATATACAATAAATGGAATAAATAATGAATGTTAGTTTGTACAAAATAATGTTTATTACATGCATTTAGCTACAGGTTTTAAGGACAAAATGTTAGAATAAAAGTGATGAATAGAGATTTATCATATCTGGCACTTGTATAGGAGAATGGTTGGATTTTTGTAGGGTCTTGAATTTTTTTGGTACTAGAATGGGTTGGGTTGGTTTCCCCAAGTGGGGCAATACATATCAATCAACTTAGTGATATGATTGATCACCTATTAATCTCTCAACTATTTTTCCAAATATATAAACTTGTATTATAAGATATTTTGTATTCGCATGAAGCCCCAAATAATCAAATTCTAATTGATCAATATTTATGACAAGATCTATCAAAAGAATTGTGTTGATCAATCGACATGTGTAGCTAATCAAGTGATGTACATAGGAATCGATGGGCTTTAAATTATTGTGAAAATATAACATGTGTGTCGTTGTGACCCAATAATCCTTAAATCAACCAAAATATATTTATTCTAAAGAGAAAAATGTGATACTATTTATTAACATGGTATAGCTTCTAGAATATAAGGAGGCAACTATTTTAAAACTAGGGTTAATAGTTTTAGAAATTAATAAAGACTTTTAGTTTCTTTTTCTAATTTTTAATTTGTTTGTATTGAATTTTATGAACTTTTATGGAATTTTTACTTGGTTTATATTTTTAATTAATTTTTAAATGTTTTATAATTTTTATCTTTTTTTTTAGTTTTTAGTTGCTTTTATTTTTTGTAACATTTTATTTATTTTTTATTTTCCAAAATCAATTTAAATATAAAGATATATATAAAAGGAAAAGAAGTCTTTTTGTACCTTTTAAAATATATCAAAATACTCAAAAATAAATAAATGAAATGTTTTTTTAATGATTTTTTACTATTTATGTTGATTTTTAAGGTATTCTTATACTTTTTATGGATTTTTTACTGATTGAGATTGAAAACAATTTTTAAAACAAAACAAGGTACTCTTTTGTGATTTTTAAAATAGGAAATATATGAATTAAATATGGAAATAATTTTATACATAAGGGTTTTTATCAAGCTTTAAAAAAGATCAAGTAGATATTTTTGTGTTTTTTTTGTGATTTTATATGATTTTACAAGTTTTAATGTATATTCAAATTTCTAAAGTTTCTGATTAAATGTTTATTTGATTTTTGTATATGTAATAAATGATAGTATATATACTTATAATATTTTTTGGATTTTTTTCAAAGAGTTTTCGAAATTTTTATGATTTTCTAAAGTTCAAACAATAAGAAAGAATGTTGTTTTTTTATTTTTAATAATTATAAATCAAATTAGTTTTCAAAAAAATAGTGGAGTTAAAACAACTTATTAAGAAGCTAACCTAGTTTTGTGGATTTTATAGAGTAAGTTAGCTAATTAAACAAAGTAATTAACTAATTAAAGAAAATTACAGTTTATAGGGACCTCTTAGCAATTTATGGAAACTTTCAAATCAATTTATAACAACGAAATGAAATGCGAGGTGTTCTATGCAAACACTCCAACAATTCAGGTGATCTAAAGCTCCAAATCTCGTTGGAAGAGATCTGGTCTCTACTTTATGGTGATATCTACGGCTATGTTCTAATGATGGAATTCACGCTCCAGAAGCTGATCCAGGCTACCTGTAATGGTGGTTCAATGGTTCGAAGCCTTGTGAGCCTCGGTCGGAGGTTAAAAAACAAGGGGGCATGGTTGGATTATGGAGCGGATCATATCTCTGCGTAAGTGAAGGAATGAGATCTAAAATGCTCAGATCCGATGACCTGAGATGCTCAAATTATGGATAAGAATGCAAAGAAATGGAATCAGTCGAAATGATGTGATGATCAAGTAGATCGAAAGTTGAAATAGTTGATGGTGGACCTCCAATCGTGGTGATTAGAGACCTGGAAGTAGTCTGCTACAGATCTAGAAATCGCAAGATAGTGCACATGAATTAAAAGAGACCTAAGGTAATGCTGAACAAGATTTAGCAGAGGTCGTGTTAATTCACAAGGCGAATAAACAGTCGTTGAGTTGATGATGAATCCACATTTCATCATCTTTATTCTATCATTTTGGCCTCAAAAACCCTGGCAAATGCATGTAAATACCCTTAATTAGCGCATCTTAGCATTCATGCATGTGTGTGTAAATATTGTAAAAAATACAGTTTTTGAAGCCAAAATTATAGAATAAAGAAAAGAAAAAGAAAAAGAATAAAATATTGTAAATATTTTATTATCCAAAACCCCGAGAACTAGGCATCTTGATGAATAGGTCGACCAGGAATAAAGTAGCGGTAGATAAGGGTCTAAATACAATAAAACCCCTTTTAGTTTATTCGTTCCTTATTCATTTTGGGCCTATTTTTGGTTCCACTTTTATACATGAAATAAAGAAACTTTGTACATGAAATTTGTAGACAATTAAATAAAGAAAAATACAAAATTAATTTCACTCAAAAATAATATACAGATAAAAAGTTATGGCCTGAATAAAATCCCAACTTCCCAGACCTGTATCTCCCTAATAAAAGCGCGAAATGCATCAAACTCACCTTTAATTGTATATAATTTTAAATAAGCTATTTAATGAAGGTAGTTTCGCATTTGGCGGAGCTACGGTTTAAAAGTTGAGTTTTGGAACCCTATTGTATACTTGTACAGATTAAAATATTCATTTTATTATTTATTCATTATTTTTATAATTTTATATTTTTATAATTTTGTAAATGTTATTTATAATAAATGTGTATATTAAAATCAGAATAAAAACACAAAGAAAACATGAAAATAAAATACATGTATATAATACATAGGTATAATACCTGTACATATACCTATATAATTACTACTTATATTTTATTAAGTGTACAAGACATTTCAGAAAAATACAATAAAAATATATTTTAGTGTATAAAAATATTTTATAAATTTATAAAATAATAAACAAAATTAAATAAATTAAATACATAAAATAAAAATAAATATTAAAACATATAGATAAATATACCTATATAGGCCTAAAAAGGTAACTTGTAATTATAAACCTCTTAAAAATAAATAAGAATCACCATGAAATAATTCATAAAATAATAATTTTATTTAATAACCAGAAATTTATAAATTAATTTGTTATTTTTAAATGAATTTACAAGGATCATTTCCAGGCTTTTTCCTGGTTGGTCCACGTGGACCAACTAGGAGGGCTGGAGAGTTGACCAGCGGGTCAACTCTCTGACCTAGCACCTGCCCATCTGTAAGACCTTGGTTTTTTCTGCCTTTGCAGATTTATCGAGGCCACTCCTTTCACCATATAGTGTCAAGCTATTCATGACTTTTCAAGCCCGATAATTCATGGTACACGCCCATTGATCGCTTTGGAGATTGGACCCCTGAAACATCTGATACACGTCGATCTTTGAGCCGCTCCGTCAACCCTTCAAAACACCACCCTCCGCCTCCTTTGAATTTTGAACTATCTTTTGGCCAAGCTTAGACATCAGGGTCATTACCAAGGATCCCCGGTGACAGAAGGTCGATCCCAGCACCTCGTTGAGGTACGGCGAAGGCCTGAGACACGTTCCAAATCCCATCTCCGGCCAAGTGGCCGTGAGGTTCATCTCGAGTGTTCCACCCTTGAGGTCGCATTTTCTTTCATTTTCTTGCTTGTTTTTATTCCCTATAGTCGTAGGATCTTTCAGCTACCCTCCATTTCGCCTGAAAACCATCCTATCACCTCCGCCATCACCTCACCGGAGCTAGCTCTGGTGAGCTCCTCCCCTGCCGTTGTCCGCCTTCTTCCACTGCTAGGTGAGGCGGGGCACTTTGCCCTCACCTCCCTTAACTTTTCCCTGCAGGTTTTGGATCACCTGGAGCAATTTTGAGAGGTCGTCGGGGTACCTGGAGGCACTTGGCTCCTCCACCTTCGCTGGTGCGCTCTAGCTACTCCCGCCCCTTTTTGAAGACCCAGGCAAGTAGAGGACACCTGCAGGAGGGGCCCAGGCCCTTTTTGAGCTTCAATCGATCGTGGAGGAGGTGGATCGGAGTAGGGGAACTTTGGCTTGCCGGAGTTCCTCCCTGTTCTTGCGTCACTTCTCTCCACCGTTGGATTCAAGGGCCACCGCAGTTCAGATCTCGACTGTTGGATGCGCATGCCGCATACCGTCGGATCGCCCTCAACCATCTAATCGCCACCGTCCGCATCAAATCATCATCGGGCTCCCTCATGCTGACACGTGGATTAAGTGAAGGAAGGAGCGCCATTCGATTGCGGGAGGGAGTGGGTCGTCCAGATCGCGACACGTGGCACCACTGATATTACATCCATCATCCGATCTATTGCCCTGGGTATTTTGCATATCACACCCCAGCTATTTCTGTATTTAATAATTAGTACACTAAATCTTTCATCTACGTTTATTATTTTTGTAATATTTACGTTTCACCCCTCAGACTTTGTATTATTGCTTTAAGGTCCTTGTCCACGTCACCGCACGTGACCTGTGCACGTGGGTGCGTGGACATTTTGTAAGGACCCCCTGGGGTTTCTTTATTTCCTTTAAGTCCTAGAACATTTTAATTAAGTGTATTAGTTTTGGACATATTGCAACTGCACCCCCTAGTTTTTTATAATTACACATAGGTCCTTCCCATGCGCGTGCAAGGCACGTGTGGGGGTTGGGATTTTTGCAAGCGTGCCCCTGCGAGTTTGTATATTTGCATTTGATCCTGGAAATTGATTTATTAGTTATAAATTTTGTGGAAAATTGCACGTTGGTCTCTAAACTTCTGGATATTTGCATTTATACCCCTGTTAGTAGTGTACTTTCTTTTTGTTGTGTCTATTTATTTCATGCATCTATAAATTTCTAAAAGTCACTAAAGAATTAAGTTAAGCTCATGTTTACTTGCTCTTTCACGTCATATTTTTAGTTTGCATTTTTATTGCATTTTCATATTTATAAAAATTCAAAAATAAACATTTTCAGCACTATTTGCATTAGAAAATACATAAAATTATAAAAAGTTTATGAAAAACTCCAAAAAATTATATTTTTCCTATTTTAGTGTGTCTTAACTTTAATTCAAAAATTATTAAAAAAATACAAAAGAAAACCCATAAAAATATAAAAACCCTAAAAATATTCATAAAAATCCTAAAAATTCCAGAAAATTCCTAAAAATATAATTTTGGTCTCTGAATTTTCTTTGATTTATTATCTTTTAATTAAGATTAGTTTGAGGATTTTTAAACTCTGATTAGTATTTTTCATCCACAATTGAGTTTCAGCCAGCAACTTGTTCATTGTTTTCTAGTATTTTTTCCATTAAAAAATACCAAAAAATTAGGAAAAATCTATAAAAATCACAAAAACAATAGAAAAATACAAAAAGCCCAAAAATACATCATTTCCTAATTTTTGCCTATTTTTACCCATTTTATAAATATCTTACCTCCCTCTTTTCTTATATTATTTATATATTTCATTTTATCTTTTATAGAAAATTAGAAAATCAAAAATCAAAATATAAAAATATGAAATTACAAATAAAACAAAAAAATATAAAATAAAACCCACAAAAACAACATAAATAGACAAATATTCCCATTCACATTTTACGCATTATTGCCCCGTTCTACATGTCTGCTCCCTGTGTTCGACCTCTACACTGCTTGCACACTATACACATCCTTTGTAGAGTTATAATAAATTTTAACTCTGCACCGCTTTTCATTGCTTGATTCTTGTTGTGGGTTAATTGTTGTTTGAATTACGGATTTTGCGTGAGGTCAAATCAGTGACTGTTGATTCGCCTTGTGAATCGACACAACTTCTGCAAAATCCGATTCAACAGTTGACCTCACACGAAACCCTAATTCAAACAACAATTAACATACAATAATGATCAAAAAACGAAAAGCAATGCGGAGTTAAAATTTATTATAACTATACAACAAAGTGTGTATAGGTGCAAGTATGTATAGAGTGTCGAACACAGGGAACAAGCAGGTAGATCGGGGCAATAAATTGCACAAAAATGAATGTGATGTATTTGTCTATAAAAGTTCTATTTTTTGTGGGTTTTTAATTTTATAATTTTTAATTTTATTTTTTAATTTTATATTTTATATTTAGATTTTTTTATTTTCTGATTTTATATTTTCTTTTTATATTATATATATTATATTTTCTATTTCTTTTAAATTATAAAATAAGATATATACATATATATACAATACGGTAAGAGAGAGATAGTATACATATATATATATAAATAGGTAAAAATAACCAAAAATTCATGAAATAAATATTTTTGAGTTTTATATATTTTTACTATTTTTGTGATTTTTCTATATTTTTACTAATTTTTTGTGTATTTTTAAAGTCAAAATTACTCAAAATAAGGAATAGAATTAATAGGTGAAATTAAAATGGATATGAAAAATATCAAACAGTAACAAAAATTCTCCAAATTAGTTTTAAAATAAAGATCATTAAATAAAGAAAATTTAGAAATAAAAACCATATTTTTGTGATTTTTATGGGTTTTTTATATTTTTATAAAGGTTTTTAAAGTGTTTTCTATTTTTTGAGTTTTCTTTAATATTTTTTAGTGATTTTTGGTCTTAAGATAAAACACACATAAATAAACAAAATATATTTTTTTTGGGAATTTTTCAAAGAGTTTGTATACTTTTTATGTATTTTCTAATGTAAACAAGAACAAAAATGCATGTTTTTGAATTTTTATAAATATTAAAAAGGTCCAAAAATAAAAAATAAAAATATGGCATTAAAGTTCAATGAAACAAGAACTTAAGTCTATTTTTGATTTTTTTTAGGATTATATAGATGCATGAAATAAATACTATAAATCAAGAGAAAATTCAACACTAGTAGTGGTATTTTTGTAAATATCAATAAGTCCATGGGCCACAGTGCAATTTTCACCAAAATTTATTACTAAAGTAAATCGTTGCAGGACCAAATATTAAATCCAAAACCCACAGGGGTAATTATGAAAAATTGCCAAAGTCACGTGATGAAGCACGTGCGCCCGGTAGAACTTAAATGCAATTTATAAAAAACATGGGGACTGATATGCAATTTATCCAAAAAGTTAATAACTTAATAAAAAAGTTTCGAAACCAAAGCACAATAATCAAAAGAGATGAGGGCCCCCTCACAAAATGCATGCACCTCATGTGTGCCACGCACGTGAGATGACATGGCCAGGGACTGGAGTGATAATATAAATTGTATGGGGGTCTCATGCAAATTTTACAAAGGTTTAACAACAGTAGATGAATGATTAGAGATTAAATGCTAAATACAAAAACACCGAGGGTAAAAAGTGCAAAATACCCAAAGCGGCGGGAAGCGACGGTTGAGATCTCTTCGATTCTTCCATGTGGCGCTCCCACAGCGGACGATGATGGTTCGCAAGCGATGGCCACGATTAGATCACGGCCGCAGATCGGACAGTGAGGGCTTGTGTGAATCCAATGGCAGCTGTAGCATGAGAGGAGCAGTTCTTGATCTGACGGCGTAGGATGCGGATGGAAGAACCAAAGAAGAACTCAACTGCGTCGAGTTTTGATCAGGTGCTGGGCCCACATCCGACCACCATACCCACGATCGAAGGGCGCATTCGACTCCTACAACTCCTCCTCGATGCCCAGGTCACACAAATGTACCCGGGGGTTGATGATTGAGCCCCTGGAGCTCAAGCTCCTTCAGCCGACCTAGGGCTGTTCCAAAAGGTGGATCCGAGGCTCAGACGCCTCCTTCAGGTCCTGCGAAAAAGATAAAAACACGGCAGCACAAAAGAGCAGATATCCTAGCTTTTATTGGAGAGCGGATGGCGTGCGTGGAGTCGATGATGGTCGCCGGAGCTCAAGAGCTCCAGCGAGGTGTTTGAGAGTGGAATCAACTCTAACTACTTGATTAAATGTTGAAGTAAAAATGCTAAACCAAAGAGGAGACTTACAGCTAACTAACGGACAAGAAAAATCAAAGGAAAAGGAACCTCGACTGGCTTAAACCAGGAAATGGAATCTCAACGGCCACCCTTGGCCGGAGATGATGCAACCGGCCCTCCAGGCCTCACCGAACCACGTACGAAGATGCTGGAGATTCCCCTGTCACGAGAGTCAATCCATAGCACCAGGGCGGAACAAGCTTGGTCAAGAAAGGGTTCAAAATCGAAATGGAAGATAGAGTGGTCTTTTGAACAAACGGTTGGGAGGCTCCAAAGATCGATGATTCTGGAGCACGCTAGTGATCCAATACCCAAGATAGACCTGGGCATGTAAGGTCAATCTACAAAGAGAAAAAGTCAAGAAGACTGCATCGCGAAACGATGCAAGATGCGTCCTCAAAAATCGGCGAAATCGAGGCGAAAATCATTTCTGACACTGTATAGACCTTGGTCAGAGAGTTGACCAAGGTCAACCAACGGGGTGATTTGGTTGGTCCACTGATGAAAGAGGTTTTCCATCGGTCTTGCATTCCACACAAAGCGGGAACGCAGTCGTTGAGGCGACCGACAAAAGACCTCGAATCGATCAACAATTAACCCACAATAATATATGCAATAAATATCAAAAAAATGTGGAGTTAAAATTTATTATAACTCTACATTTAAATGTGTATAGGTGTAAGTACAGGTAGAGGTCGAACACTGGGAGGCGAAGGGATGTATGAGTTGTACAATTATTCAATTCATTGTTCATGTCCAGTTATTGTTTTTGTGGGTTTTGGATTTTGTAATTCTTCATTTTTTATATATTTTTATTTTTATTGTTTTTATTTTGTTTTTATATTTCTTATATTTTTTATTTTCTTTTTATATTTTTAATTATAGAATATAGATATGTATTAATATATAAAGAGATATATATATAAGAAGAGAGAGAGAGGAGTAATACAATATATGGATATACATATATATATATAGATATAAATGCTTAAAATATATAGATATAATAATTTTTTAGCTTTTGATATTTTTCTATTTTTTTGTTTTTTTCTGGAATATTTCTAATTTTTATGTATTTTTAATTTCAAAAATGTCCCTAATATAGGACTAATTAAATAACCGATTATAATTTGGGTTTTAAAAATATAAAATAAACTTCAAAATTACCCAAATTAATTTTAATACATTAATAATAATATATAGATAATTACAAAAGAGAAAAATATATTTTTTGGATTTTTTAAGGGTTTTTCTTTTTTTTGTTGGATTTTGGAGCTTTCTGATTTTTTTCTTTTTCTTTTTCATATTTCTAGGGTTTTTCATTTTCTGGACTCAATTTATATATCAATATATCATATATAACTTTTTTGGAATTTTTCAAAAACATTTTATAATTTTTTTTGTATTTTTTTAATTAGACAGTACGAAAAGGGCTTCTTTTTCATTTTTAATAATTAGGAAAAATGCAAAAAAATGTGAAATAAAATATGGGCATGCAAGAGCATTACATGAAACATCTAACCTAATTTTTCTGGATTTTTAGAATCACCATAGGTATTTTTAATAAATAGAAAAAAGACACAAAAATAAAACAGCCTGGCTGGGGCATTTTTGCAAATAAAATACTTTTTAGGGGCATCAGTGCAAAAATTCTACAGAAATAAACATTTATTTAGATTTTTGGGGCTAATTTCCAATATACAAAAACCGTCAGGGTGTACATGCAAATTTCACGCGCCTCACGTGGGATTGCACGTGAGGCGCGGAAGGACCAAAATGCAATTAAGGAAAGTACAAGGGTCCTATTGCAAAATTTACAATCATATTATAACGTGAAAATTTATTTACAGCATTAAACATTAAACAAAATAAAAAGCGGGGGTACAAGTGAAAATTACCCCCTCGGGCGTGCGATCCAACGGTTGGGCTTCCTTCACTGGACACGCGTCGCTTCCTGGTGAGACGATGATGGTTCGCGGATCCACGATTGAGATTAGATCATCTGGCGTGATCCGACGGCTAAGGCGTAGGCAGATCCGACGGTTGAGGCTCGACCTGGGGAGACCTCCTTCATCTGACGGTGACGAGGCAAGGTGGAAGAACAGGGAAGAAGGCCGGGATGGCCGAACTTCCCCGCCCACAAGCTCGCTTCTCCGGCGTCCTTCTAGGCTTCTGAGGCTCCCACTGGCTTCCTGGCAGGTGGCTCTAGCTGCGGGAGGTGTCTGATCGGACGGAGGGGCACTGGAGCGCCACCACGACGTCGGAGAAGTCGAGGGGCTCCAGGTACCTCCGATGAACTCTGAAAGCGCCTCCTGGAGCTCCTCTTTTCTCCTAACCTGCATGAAAGAACTCACGCTGCTCGAGGGGAGATCCCTCGATCAAAATTGAAGCTGCATCAGCACGAAAAGGCGGGTAGAGGTGTTCGCCGGAGCAGAGCTCCGACGAACTAAGGGTCGGCTAATTTACGCTACACCTACAAGCTAAATACTAATTTAAATGCATAAATAAAACGACAGGAATGAAATCTACCTAAAAAAGTAAAGTGCGCAGCTCGAACTTGGCTGGAGAGCCAAGGAGCAGGACCGCCGGAGTTGGTGGCCATGGGTGCAACCTCCACCATCTCCAGCCGATTCAAGGTGCCGACGACGTCCTCCTATCACGAGGAGCACATCTAGGACCGAATGCAAGGAAGAAAATGGGGAGAGGCTGACCAATTTTTGCGGAGGAGGCGGAGGCTATTTATTTATAAATGAAGGAAGCACCCTTATTTGACCGGGCCGAGGTCGGCGATACAAGCTATGTACAATGGCTCCAGAATTTCGGCGAGAATCTAGGATGATCAGAGATCATTTTGTCAGAAGGATTCGAGGGCGAATGATGGACGAGTCGAGCGGGAAAAAAGGATGAATATAGGGGAAAAGATGGGCCTGACGGGAGTCAGAGGCGTAGGGGGGAGTTGACCGGAGGTCAACTTTCCCTGGCCTCTGATTGGCCCACATCAGCCAGATCTTGACTTATTTATTTAGCATAATAAATGAATTAATTAGATTTTGCATATAAAATAAAAAATGTTTGTAAATTAATGTAGTATTTATTTATGATTTTTATTTATTTTTTTGAAGTACTTTATTACGGGTTTATTTTAATAATGTATTTATAAGTATATTTATATACATTTATTTTTATTTTGCTTATTTTTATTTTATTATTTTATTTTCTTATTTTATAAATTTGTAACTTATTTTTGTGAGTATAAATATATTTTTTTTAATTTTCATGAGTTTATTTACATTTTTAAATAAATAAGTATATGTATATGTAGGTATACTTATAGCCATTTTTACCTATATATTATATATATTTTATTTATTTAATGAATTTTATTTGTTTTTATTTTGGATTTGTATTTTTAATAAGTTATATATAATATATACATTATTATAAAAATATAGATGAATAATGAATAAAAGAATAAAATCTCTTTTTATTTATACACATGTAGGTAGAATATGTCTTTTGTCTATGAATTTTATAGACTTATTTTATTTTACAAATTCTTTTTTGTTTTCTTTTAATTTCAATATGTACATGTATTATATACATTATTTACAAAATTTAAAAAATATAAATTTATAGAAATAATAAATATTGAATAAAATGAATATTTTAATCAATCCTATATGCAAGGTGGGCCAAAAACCAAACTTCTGCATATGAACTCCAAAAATTATGAAACCATTTTTATTAAAAATTTCTTGGGAAGCTATATACATTAAAGGTGAGTTTGGGTGATTTGGAGTTTTTATTTGCAAGATATGGGTCTGTGAAGTTGAGATTTTGGCTTTTTATTCTGGGTATACACTGAGTATTATTTTTACACACACTTAATTTTGTATTTTTATTTACATTATTATCTACAACTTTCATGTACAAAGTTTCTTTTTTTGATGAATGAATAATTATATACAAAATAGGTGTCAAAAATGCATAAATGGATCAATAACTAAATAAGGTATTTATTGTATTCTTGGCCCTTATCTCCCTCTACTTTATTCCTTGTCGACCAATTCCATTCTGGACTTGGTCTCGGGGTTAGGGTCATAAAATATTTGCAATATTTTATTCCTTTTTCTTTTCTTCTCTTTATTCTATAATTTTGGCATTAAAAACCTTATTTTATGTACAGTAAATACAATAAACAATGAATGCTATTATATACAAATTAATGCTATTTACATGCATTTGCTGGGGTTTTTAAGGCCAAAATGATAGATAAAAGGTGATGAAATGTAGATTCATCACCCCCCCCCTATACTTGCCTTTGCTAGTCCCTACCAAATACTTATGCAATAAGTACAAAAAGAATAAAGAATAAGAAGAAAAGAAAAAGCAGAAATAAAGAATTCCAAGAACAAATTGACTTGATCATGATTATTAAACTCATCTGTACAAAATCGTAGTGTGGAGCTCAGGTTAGACCTTGGTGTGAAAATGTGTGCGGAACCTAATCGGGAACTAAATTTAAAACACAACAGCCTTCAAGAGTCACAGAACTTGGTTCAAATTACCTCAATAGCCAGGTCAGAACTAGCCTACATCATACGCAAACCCTTATGACTATGAAGCTGACTTGTACAGTGTAAGTGATAGTGGCTCCCCCTAACTGAAATGACAAAGAGACTAGCTTCTCCAGAATGACAACCCAATGATTCCCTAATCCAACAACTCTTTCCTCGAGGAGCGGGGTATTCCCTTCTAAGTTCAAGTGGCATCCAACTCAAGAGGAGGAGGTAGAGAAAGAATGGACGGTAGCCAGTGTAGATACCTATCCTGGGATGCAAGACCAGTGTAGTCGAGTCATCCAGCTGCAGGCTCACATGGTATAACCTTGATGCTCAAGCTTGCTTATTTTCTATACAACATATATACATACTCCGGCAGGCAATTTATTTTTGGACAGGCCTAACCATTTTTTTTTCAACATACTATATATAGCAGCATTTACATAAGGAGTTTTTCCTCTTGAGCCAGAAGACTATCCCTCTTTTGAAGCATTATTGCAACCCGTACTCTCCTGTCGTTAGACCTCATGGCTATTGGACCAGGTTGGGGTGCACTTCCCTCCCTAGACGAGGACGAATGTTTCCACCCGTGTGCTTCCCAGACTGGCAAATCCAACCCCCTCACCACTCCAACTGAGTTGAGCCAAGTGAAAGGTGCAAGTGTCCAAGTTAGGTCACGGTCGACAAGAGTCATACGTGTGTTTAGAAAAGTTCTAGTTAGTCAGTTGAGGTTACTTGAACCTAGCCCTGCTTTCTCAAAGAATTAAGTCTGAATAGACCTGAAGTACCTTAAACCTAGTTCCCGTAAGGTTCCAGTGTAGTTAGGTGCAGTAAGGCCCAACCAAGCTCCAATCTTTGACTTTATTGGACTAGTTCAATTATCAATACTCAATCAAAGAATATGAATGCTATGCAAATGCTATTTACAAATATGCAAAGAATAATGCAATTTTTCAAAGAATTTTGAAAACAAAGAGAAAAATTTTGCACAAAGAAAGAATTTTGGTATCCAAAGTATAAATATATACAGCTATTTACACGGGTGTGCCGCTTTATTTTACAGGGCTTAAAGAATTTTAAAGAATTTACAGGTTTTAACAAAGTAATTTATTTTAGGTGTGTATACAATTAATAAAGAATTTTATGTATTTTTATTTTTATTTTATTATATTTTTTTATTGTGTTTTATTTTATTTCTTAAGATGCTTTTATTCCTCAAATTTATTTAGAAAACATTTTGAAAACTATAGTACAAAATAATTTTTGCAAATATTTACACACATTTGAAAGCTATTTTGCAAAGATTTTTCAAACACTATATACATTTTTCAAAATATTTTTACAAACATTTTCAAAATCATTTGCAAATAGGTTTTCAAATCCTTTATTTCACACAAATAGAAGAATTTTTGCAATCAACATATGTTTACAAAGGTTGAAAATATTTCACAAGACGTTTTCCAAACAGTTCACACCATTCTTCAAATCATTTTGCAAAACTATTTTTAACCTGATTTATTAATCAGTATATATAAAAAGAATCTGAGGAATAAAAAGCATTATTACATAATGAATTATATCATATTAATAATTATACGAAAGTACGAGTTATAGATATAGTATATACAGAGTATATACAACCCCCCTATACTTAGCTTGAGCTATGTCCTCATAGATCGGAAAAGAGAAAGAGAAGACATAACTCGTACTGAGTATAGACAAGTCTAAAGAATATACGAATAAGAGATGAAGGAAATAGAGAAGTTGACCATCCCCTATGAATAATCAGAACAGAAGCTCACCCTTGCGAGGGTCGTCAAGGAGAGCGGGCTCAAAGGAGCCTGATCCATCAGACGGATCATAGAAATGGTCTCGGTAGGCGACAGATCGACTATCAACAAAAGAGACCGTCAAATCAAGAAAGTGTGGCAGCGTCCCGCAGATAACCCTCTGGGAACATGCTGCCAGCTAGGCATGAAAATAGCAGATATTAGAAGCTCAACCTCGCGAGGACCGTCAAGGCGAGCAGACTCAAAGGAGTCTAATCAGATGGATCCCATGATCCGCAGATCGGATACGCAACTCAAGATAGGACCAAAAATCATATATATCAGACGACTCGATTCCGTGCTCCGCAGATCGGAGACACAATCAGCAGTAGGAACCGAGCGTAAAGAGAGTGTCACAGTCTCTCGCAGATAGTCCTCGGAGAGTACTGCGATCTAGGCAAGGAATAGTCAGACTGTGTCTCTTCCTTGCGAGGGTCGTCAAGGAGAGAGAAGGGCTCGAAGGAGCCGGATCCATCAGACAAACCCACATAGTGGTCTCAGTAGTCGACAAATCGGCTACCAACAGCAGAGACCAATCAGATTGGAAATATGTCATAGTCTCCTGCAGATAACCCTCGGAGAGCTATGAGCTAGGCAATGAATAGTTGTAGTATCAAGGCTCGTCCTTGCGAGGACCGTCAAGGGGAGCGATCAGTCAGTTAGCCTCAGGTCAGGTACACAAGCAGGATGGAGGCCAACCAAGCATATCATCTGACTCGGTTTCGGGTCCCATCAAAATGGCGACCAAAGCAGTGGATGAAACCGGAGTCCTAGAAATTGTCGCATTCTCCAGAAGATAGTCCTCGGGGAGGAATGCGAGCTAGATCAATGTAGGTTGCGGGAATGCTGGCAAGTCATCTCAGGTCCCCGAAATAGTGTAAATCCATCAATCCATAGGAGGGCATAAGATCATGTGAGGGAGCAAATAATCAGGTCAACCACAAAACATCCCTCGAGCTACTTCAATCAGCTAAGATGGCATAAAAGATAATCAGGAATCCTCAAAGTGCCATAGGTGGATCAAAGAGTCAGGAGATCAAGGAGGGTTTAATCAAGAAGATGAGAGATCATGCAGGATCCGCACACCTATATCAAGAAGTCCAAATCAGAATAATCATTCAATCCTCAAAATCAAGATGGGTGGAACCTCAAGATAGATAGATCAATCAATACTCATGAACTCTTCATCGAGTCATCGCATCATATCACATCCTCGATCCGGTGTGCGAGAACTAAATCCTCAATGAAGCATCACACCTATGTTCTATGCATCATCAAAAATTCTCATTATGCACGTATGCATGTATCAAAGACAAATCCATCACATCAATTTCAGCAACCTCAACATCATGCCCGACTTACACCAATAATCTGTATAAATAATCCCCGATGCGAGCCTCATCAATATGCACAGCATTCCTGGGTAAAGGGAGAGGTGATACGGGGTACACGAGGAAGATGGATAAGAAGGGTAACACAATGGGGTGGAGAAGCTGATTGAGCGTGTGTGCCAATATCGCGGGTGGGAGAAGAGTGATACAGAGGGTACGAGGAGGGCGGGCGAGAAGATCGGGACATAGACAAAATTGGGTGTTCCACACAGGGTGGGAACACCGTCAACATGGTGGTCCGAAGAGCAGGCTCTCCTCGAACCGGGGAAGATGAGGATGATACAGAGAATACAAGGAAAGTGATGAAGAAGAAGGAAACAAAGGACTCGGCGAAGAATGATTGAGCTCAAACGCCAATATCATGACTCGATGCAAAATGAAGAGATATATGTATAAGAGGGGGAGAGAGACTCAAAGATAAAAATGCATGACTCACACGGGAGGGACCAACTACTCTAGGAATGAATGAAAACACAACGAACTCCAAGTCACAATCAATACACAAGGCAAAACCCCCGATTCACCTACTCAACACAGTGAAGACCATCAGGTGACAGTCATTTATCTTTTCGATTTTAGAGTGAGGTGAGAATCACAGAGTTGTACAAACACATAGGAGGCTGAATGGGATTTTGGCTCTACTCCTTAGTGTGTACGTAAGCAATTTAAAACGAATACAATGAGGGGGTTGCTCTCCCCAAGACAAGGAAGTCCATTATGTTTTGTTTTTAGGTCCAATAGAGTTAGCAGTCCCGATTTTATTTAAGTTATCACTTTTTTTTGGATATTTTCAATGCACGTGCCTATCAAGGTCCCAATTTCCATTAAGCATCCTAGGTTGGCAAAATCAGAGGGAGAAGATCGGAAAAGCCATGCAAGTCGGAAATTGATGATGCATGCTAAGTAAGAAGACTTACAGTGCCTCCCAGCTCTCTCCATGCGGGATGTAGAACAGAATCTGAAACTTATGCTATATGCAAATGCAAGCCGAAGAAATCGCCCTAGGTTCAGAAATTGTTATTATCGTGAAGCACCACAAGTCGCTCATTCATCTTTAGCCTCAAAAAGTCCAGTCTTGGCTCACCCCTCCTCTGCTCAACACACTTGAGTTTAGGAGAAAGCGCTTTGCGGGGCTCGCTATGGCACAAAGGCTAAGAGATAAATGAACGGCTGTTTAGAGTTTGATCTAGATCCAAAGCGAACTATAGGTACATGCAAATATATATTAGGGTGTTTGGACCTAACTCTACGAGCAAGCAACTCCTAAGCTAAGGCTCATTCACACAAAATAAAATAAAATAAAGAAAAGGAAAATCGTCAGAATCATCAAGGCCCCAAAGGGAACAATCCCTCGGGCAATGGACCTCGGGAGCCGAAGTGTACCTGTGAGAGTCCTGTATTATTACAAAATTCTAAGTGTCACTCTCTCACATGAATATACATAATAAATGAAATAAAATGCATAAAAATAGAGACTGACTTCAAAACTTCTCCTTCATCTCCCTCTGATGCTCTCTCCTGTTGGCTTGGCATAGAAGAGCCAACTCCACCTTGCTTGGGTGCACAGGTCCTCCTAGGAGGTCCTCCTTAGCATGGCGGTCCCTCGCATCAAAGACAAAGAAAGGAGATGGTCAGCTCGGTCAGTCAATAATCTCAATAAAAACAAATAAAGAAATGACTCATGGACATGAACAAAGAATTCAATAAATGAAATAAAAACCACACAAAATTCATACAAAATACGTTGCCTCCCCGGCAATGGCGCCATTTGATGAAAGAGGTTTTCCATTGGTCTTGCATTCCACATAAAGCGGGAACGCAGTCGCTGGGGCGACCGACAAAAGACCTCGAATCGATCAACAATTAACCCACAATAATATATGCAATAAATATCAAAAAAATGTGGAGTTAAAATTTATTATAACTCTACATGTAAATGTGTATAGGTGTAAGTATAGGTAGAGGTCGAACACTGGGAGGCGAAGGGATGTATGAGTTGTACAATTATTCAATTCATTGTTCATGTCCAGTTATTGTTTTTGTGGGTTTTGGATTTTGTAATTCTTCATTTTTTATATATTTTTGTTTTTATAGTTTTTATTTTGTTTTTATATTTCTTACATTTTTTATTTTCTTTTTATATTTTAAATTATAGAATATAAATATGTATTAATATATAAAGAGATATATATATAAGAAGAGAGAGAGAGGAGTAATACAATATATGGATACATATATATATATATAGATATAAATGCTTAAAATATATAGATATAATAGATTTTTAGCTTTTGATATTTTTCTATTTTTTTGTTATTTTTCTGGAATATTTCTAATTTTTATGTATTTTTAATTTCAAAAATATCCCTAATATAGGACTAATTAAATAGCCGAATATAATTTGGGTTTTAAAAATATAAAATAAACTTCAAAATTACCCAAATTAATTTTAATACATTAATAATAATATATAGATAATTACAAAAGAGAAAAATATATTTTTTGGATTTTTTTAAGGGTTTTTCTATTTTTTGTTGGATTTTGGAGCTTTCTGATTTTTTTTATTTTCTTTTTCATATTTTTAGGGTTTTTCATTTTCTGGACTCAATTTATATATCAATATACCATATATAATTTTTTTGGATTTTTTTAAAAACATTTTATAATTTTTTTGTATTTTTTAATTAGACAGTATGAAAAGGGCTTCTTTTTATTTTTAATAATTAGGAAAAATGCAAAAAAATGTGAAATAAAATATGGGCGTGCAATAGCATCACATGAAACATCTATCCTAATTTTTCTGGATTTTTAGAATCACCATAGGTATTTTTAATAAATAGATAAAAGACACAAAAATCAAACAGCCTAGCAAAGGCATTTTTGCAAATAAAATACTTTTCAGGGGCATCAGTGCAAAAATTCTATAGAAATAAACATTTATTTAGATTTTTGGGGCTAATTTCCAATATACAAAAACCGCCAGGGTGTACATGCAAATTTCACGCGCCTCACGTGGGACTACACGTGAGGCACGGAAGGACCAAAATGCAATTAAGGAAAGTACAAGGGTCCTATTGCAAAATTTACAATCATATTATAACGTGAAAATTTATTTACAGCATTAAACATTAAATAAAATAAAAAGCAGGGGTACAAGTGAAAATTACCCCCTCGGGCGCACGATCTAACGGTTGGGCTTCCTTCACTTGACACGCGTCGCTTCCTGGTGAGACGATGACGGTTCGCGGATCCACGGTGGAGATTAGATCATCTGGCGTGATCCGACGGCTAAGGCGCGGGCAGATCCGACGGTTGAGGCTCGACCTGGGGAGACCTCCTTCATCCGACTACGGCGAGGCAAGGTGGAAGAACAGGGAAGAAGGCCAGGATGGCCGAACTTCCCCGCCTTTAAGCTCGCTTCTCCGGCGTCCTTCTAGGCTTCTGAGGCTCCCACTGGCTTCCTGGCAGGTGGCTCTAGCTGCTGGAGGTGTCTGATCGGACGGAGGGGCACTGGAGCGCCACCACGATGTCGGAGAAGTTGATGGGCTCCAGGTTCCTCCGATGAACTCTGAAAGCGCCTCCTGGAGCTCCTCTTTGCTCCTAACCTGCAGGAAAGAACTCACGCGGCTCGAGGGGAGATCCCTCAACTGAAATTGAAGCTGCATCAGCACGAAAAGGCGGGTGGAGGTGTTCGTCGGAGCAGAGCTCCGGCGAACTACGGGTCGGCTAATTTACGCTACACCTACGAGCTAAATACTAATTTAAATGCATAAATAAAACGACAGGAATGAAATCTACCTAAAAAAGTAAAGTGCGCAGCTCGAACTTGGCTGGAGAGCCAAGGAGCAGGACCGTCGGAGTCGGTGGCCATGGGTGCAACCTCCACCATCTCCAGCCGATTCAAGGTGCCGACGGCGTCCTCCTGTCACGAGGAGCACATCTATGACCGAATGCAAGGAAGAAAATGGGGAGAGGCTGACCAAATTTTGTGGAGGAGGTGGAGGCTCTTTATTTATAAGCGAAAGAAGCACCCTTATTTGACCGGGCCGAGGTCGGCGATACAAGCTATGTACAATGGCTCCAGAATTTCGGCGAGAATCTAGGATGATCAGAGATCATTTTGTCAGAAGGATTCGAGGGCAAATGATGGACGAGTCGAGCGGGAAAAAGGGATGAATATCGGGGAAAATACGGGCCTGATGGGAGTCAGAGGCGCAGGGGGGAGTTGACCGGAGGTCAACTTTCCCTGGCCTCTTATTGGCCCACATCAGCCAGATCTTGACTTATTTATTTAGCATAATAAATGAATTAATTAGATTTTGCATATAAAATAAAAAATGTTTGTAAATTAATGTAGTATTTATTTATGATTTTTATTTATTTTTTTGAAGTATTTTATTACGGGTTTATTTTAATAATGTATTTATAAGTATATTTATATACATTTATTTTTATTTTGTTTATTTTTATTTTATTATTTTATTTTCTTATTTTATAAATTTGTAACTTATTTTTGTGAGTATAAATATATTTTTATTTAATTTTCACGAGTTTATTTACATTTGTAAATAAATAAGTATATGTATATGTAGGTATACTTATAGGCATTTTTACCTATATATTATATATATTTTATTTATTTAATGAAATTTATTTGTTTTTATTTTGGATTTGTATTTTTAATAAGTTATATATAATATATACATTATTATAAAAATATAGATGAATAAAGAATAAAAGAATAAAATCTCTTTTTATTTATACACATGTAGGTAGAATTGGACTTTTGTCTATGAATTTTATAGACTTGTTTTATTTTACAAATTCTTTTTGGTTTTCTTGTAATTTCAATATGTACATATATTATATACATTATTTACAAAATTATAAAAATATAAATTTATATAAATAATAAATATTGAATAAAATGAATATTTTAATTAGTCATATATACAAGGTGGGCCAAAAACCTAACTTCTACAGATGAACTCCAAAAATTATGAAACCATTTTTATTAAAAAGTTCTTGGGAAGCTATATACAATTAAAGGTGAGTTTGGGTGATTTGAAGTTTTTATTTGCAAGATATGGGTCTGTGAAGTTGAGATTTTGGCTTTTTATTCTGGGTATAAAATGTACACTGAGTATTATTTTTACATACACTTAATTTTGTATTTTTATTTACATTATTATCTACAACTTTCATGTACAAAGTTTCTTTATTTGATGAATGAATAATTATATTCAAAATAGGTGTCAAAAATGCATAAATGGATGAATAACTAAATAAGGTATTTATTGTATTCTTGGCCC
This sequence comes from Ottelia alismoides, assembly GCA_037367405.1. NCBI lineage: Eukaryota > Viridiplantae > Streptophyta > Magnoliopsida > Alismatales > Hydrocharitaceae > Ottelia > Ottelia alismoides. The sequence continues at coordinate 982,863 of JAZKJV010000856.1, read as the reverse complement.
TTATCTCCCTCTACTTTATTCCTTGTCGACCAATTCCATTCTGGACATGGTCTCGGGGTTAGGGTCATAAAATATTTGCAATATTTTATTCCTTTTTCTTTTTATCTCTTTATTCTATAATTTTGGCATTAAAAACCTTATTTTATGTACAGTAAATACAATAAACAATGAATGTTATTATATACAAATTAATGCTATTTACATGCATTTGATGGGGTTTTTAAGGCCAAAATGATAGAATAAAGGTGATGAAATGGAGATTCATCATCCACGTGGACCAACCAGAAAAAAATCCCCAGAAAAAATATTTATAAATTCACTTATAAATAATAAGCAATTTTATTTATTTTAGGTTATTAAATGAAAAATATTTATTATTTGCTTGAGTATTTTATGATGATTTTTATTTATTTCGAGGTTTAAAATTACAAGTTTCCTTTTAAGGGCTATATACAGGTATATTTATCTATATATTTTAATGTTTTATTTTTATTTTGTATTTTAAATTTTATTAATTTTGTTTATTATTATATAAATTTATAACTTAATTTTATACACTTAAATATATTTTTATTGTATTTTTCTTATGTATTATGTATACTTAAATAAATATAAGTGTCATTTATATAGGTATACTTGTAGGTATTTTACCTATGTATCTTATACAAGTAATATTTTTTTATGTTTATTTAGTATTTTATTCCAGTTTTAATATACACATATATTATAAATACTATTTACAAAATTAGAAAAATATAAAATTACAAAAATAGTGAATAATAAATAAAATGAATATTTTAATCATTACAAGTATATAATAGGGGTCCAAAACCTAACTTTCAAACCGCAATTCCAAAAAATACAAAACCACCCTTCATTAAATAGCTTATTAGAAGTAATATACAATTAAAGTGATTTTGATATATTTTGAGTTTTTATTTGAGAGATACATATCTGGGAAGTTGGAGTTTTGGAATTTTATTCAGATCATAACTTTTTACCTGTATATTATTTTTGTATGAATTCAATTTTATACTTTTCTATATTTAATTATCTACAACTTTCATGTACAAAGTTTCTTTATTTGAAGTGTAAAAATTGGAACTAAAAGTAGGTCCCAAAAATGAATAAAGAATAAATTAAATAAAAGAGATATTTGTTGGTTTTTGGCCCTTATCTCCCCCTACTTTATTCCTTGTCGAACTAGTCATCGAGATGCCTAGGTCTCAGGGTTTCGGGTCATAAAATATTTGCAATATTTTATTCTTTTTTCTTTTCTTTTATTTATTCTATAATTTTGGCATTAAAAATAATATGTTATACACTATGTACACAATAATGCATGAATGCTAAAATGCCTGAATGAAGGGTATCGACACACATTTACTAAGGTTTTTAAGACCAAAATGATAGAATAAAGATGATGAAATGGAGATTCATCATCCTCCTATACTTGCATTTGCTAGTCCCTAGAAAACACTTATGCAATAAGTGTAGAAAGAAAAACAAAGAAAAGAAAAAGAAAAAAATTGGATTAAGTTTAATTATCAAACTTGTCTTCACAGAATCAAAGTTTGGAGCTCAAGTCAGACCTTTGGAAGTTTAGTGCGTGGGAACCCTAATGGGAACCGGATTTGAAATCAACAGCCTTCGAGAATTCCAAAACTCTGCTCAAGTCTCCTTAATAGCCAGGTTAGAATACTTCAATTCATACGCAAACACTTACGACTATGAATCTAACTCGTACAATGTAAGTGATAGTGCCTCTCCCCAACTGAAATGACAAAGAGTGTGACTTCTCCAGCATGACAACCCAATGATTCTCCAATCCAGCAACTCCTTCCTTGAGGAACGGAGTATTCCCTTCTAAGTTCAAGTGACAACCAGCTCAAGTGGAGGAGGTGAAGAGAAGAATGGATGGTAGCCAGTGTAGCTACCTATCCTAGGATACAAGACCCGTGTAGTCAAGTCATCTAGCTGCAGGCTCACATGATATACTATATACAACAACATTTACATAAGGAGTTTTTCCTCTTGAGCCAGTAGACTATCCCTCTTTTGAAGCTTTATTGCAACCCACACTCTCCTGCCTTCAAAATTCATCGTCACTGGATGGGTTGGGTGCACTTTCCTCCCTAGAGGAGGACAAATGTTTCCACTTGTGTGTGTCTCATACCGGTAAATCAAACCCCCTCACCACTCCAACTGAGTTGAGCAAGTGAAAGGTGCAGGTGTCCAAGTTAGGTCATTATCAATAAAAGGCGTGCGTGTGCTCCGAAATACTCTACTTAGCTGTCAAGAATCCATTGAACCAAGTCTCATGATCCTCAAAGAATTAAGTCAACTAGACCTGAAGTACCTCAATTCCAGCTCCTATAAGGTTCATGTTATTAGGTAGATTTTAAGGTCCAACCAAGCTCCAATCTCCGGATTTTACTTAGACTTGTTCAACTATCGAACTCAATCAAAAAAATGCTCATGCCATGCAAATTCTATGCAGAATGTAGAAAATATTTTTTGTGATGCAATTTTCAAAGATTTTGAACTTTTTATGGATTTTTGAAAAGGAAGACGCATATGCATTTTTGGTATTTTCAAAAAGATTTTTCAACTGTTGTTGGTATTTTAATTTTGCAAATGTTTTTGGGATTTTTTAGAAACAAAAGATTTTGGATAAAAACTAGGTCAATATATTTACACAGGGATGCATGTTATATTTACAAGAAGTAGATTTTAAGAATTTACACGGGGTAAGTGGTCAATTTTATAAGTATGTATTAATAAAGAATTTTAGTGTGATGCATATATTCCTCAAACTTATTTGAAAAAGGTTTTTCAAACAATTTTAAAAACTATAGTCCAAAATAATTTTTATAAACATTTTTACAAACATGTACACACATTTTAAAGTCATTTTGCAAAGGTTTTTTCAAACAGTATATATAGATTTTTCAAATATTTTTGCAACCATTTTACAAATATTTGCAAATAGTTTTTCAAACATTAAAGAATATAAATTTTTCAAACAAAATATTTTTTTACAAAGGTTGAAAATATGTAACAAAACATTTTCCAAATAGTTTTCAAAAGATTTTTAACATGATTTTCAAACTATTTTTCAAACATTTTGCAAAAAACATTTTCACTTGATTTATTAATTAGTAAAAAGAATTTGAAGAATAATAACATCTTTTTATTAAGTGTTTTTAATGAATTTTAATTAATGTTTTTAGCCATATTTATTAATAAAAATACAAAAGTACGAGTTATGGCTAAAGTATATATGTAGTATATACAACCCCCTATACTTAGCTTGAGCTATGTCCTCATAGATCAGAGAGAAAAGAGAAGACATAACTTGTACTGAGTATAGAAAAGTCTAAATAATAAACGAATGAACGAATGAATGAACAAATAGGAAGTTCACTGCCCCCTATACTTAGGATCAAATAATCCTAAGTATAGCAGACTGTACACAAAGCAGGGAGGGTCAAGGGTGGAATGAACAGATCGTACTCATACTGTCTCCCCCTATACTTAGGGTAAGATATCCTTAAGTATAGACAGGAAGAGGAGACAATGGAGAGGATCTAAGAATGAAGAACTCGGGGTGCACACCCCCCTATACTTAGGACAAAGTACGTCCTAAGTATAGAAGACTGTCAACAAGGGGCGACACCCTTTTGGTAGAAAAAAATAGAAAAGGAAAAGAAGAAAAGGAAGAAAGGAAGAAAAGAAATCTAAAGATGGAAGAAGATAGAAGAGAGAATGTACACATCACTCCCCCTATACTTAGGGTGAAAGAGGCCCTAAGTATAGGCAACAACAAGAGTGATGAAACAGAATGACGACTGAACACTCGGCTCATCCACCCCCCTATACTTAGGACAAAGTACATCCTAAGTAAGGCAAACACGAGAACGGGGTGGATGAGTAATACGGGAGAGGTATGAAGATGAACAAAAGCAGATATACAATAGAGACAGATGTGTAGGTCGACATCGGGGTTCTCAGATGTCACTAACCGATTAGGGTCGACATGGTGAGGAACCTTAGTGGTCCTAGGGTGAAGAGGCACAGACGGATCAATGGAAGTAGTACGGCTAGGTCTGGCCTTGGGAGTCTCACTGATATCAAAGTGGAATGGGATGAACTCATCATCATCGAAAGAAGTAAGGTTAGTGTCATCTTGCGAGGTCTCGTCCAGGTCAAAACCAAAAGGAACAAACTCATCAGTGGAAGTAGTCGAACTATGTTCATCCTCTACAATCTCAACCGGATCATCTTTTTCATCAAAAGGCCTGAATTCCTGAATGAAAGCAGTAAGATCAAATTCAGCCTTAAACTCATCAATATCTGCCCTCCGCTCAATGGTATTAATCGTGTAAATCCTGCAGATGTCATCAACGCATCGCCAATCATAGGAAGTGGAAACTCCAAGGTCTATTCTTTCCGAGTCTTCCTCCTTGGAGAGGAATTCTCGGGTCTCATCATCAGTCACAAAGAAGGTCTCTCTGATATCAGCATATAGATCATAGGCCTCAGGGTCAGCTAACACAGGAACACTCTCGTAGGATGTGGGTCTCTGATCCGTGTTAGGTGTGGTGATCAACTCATCGCTCCCAACATCAGAATGGAAGCGAAACTATGATGATCCGTAATATAGAACGCCTCTTGCAAAGGCGAGAAAGGGACGTCCCAAGATGATTGGAGGACACTCCACATGGGTAGAGGTCTCCATGGACAAGACAACGAAGTCTGTTATGAAGCTCATGCCCTGAATCAGAATGACGACGTTCTCAAGAATACCCTTCGGCCTTTTTATTGATCCATCAGCAAATTGTACTATCATCCTAGTTTTCTTGAGAGGCCCAAGATGAATAGACTGTACCAACGAGAAGGGTATTATATTGATCGATGCACCGTCGTCGAGGAGAGTGTTATCACATAAATGGTCAGAGATGGTGCAGCTCACAAGATGTGTGACGGTGTTCTTTTTCCGAGGAATAGGACTGTGTGTGATGGCATGGGCAGTGGCCATGGTCAGAATGTGACGCTCAGATCTACTCCTCTGCTTTCTCTTCTTATGATGAGGAGCAGATAATTGGGTCATGGTCTGCTGAAGTGGGGTACAGATGATCTCAAGAATAGTGGCCACCACTTCAGGTTCAGTCAACAATTTTTTGAATTTTTGAACCTCCTCCATACAAGGGAGGAAGTCGAACTCAGCATATACACGAGGAATGCCAAGAGTAGTCTGTACAGCGGCATCCTCGGGGTCAAAGGTGGGACTAGATGTGAGTGAATGTGGGGTCAAGGGATCTGGCAAGTGAACTCTCTCCTCACTGTCTGAATCAACCAAGTGTCTCCCGAATTCTTTTTGTATTTTTAAAATTTTCTCATTTTTTGTATTTTGGGAGATTGCAAGCTCTCATGGAAATCCTCGAGTGAACCCATATCATCAAATGGTGGAGAATCTTTGTTGCTCTTATTTATACTAGTGAGGTTGTTAAGCCTCTATCTCATATGATCCTTCATTTGGGTTAAGTTCTCAAGGGTGGACTCCATGAAAGGTGACTCCAACAGATCAGTCTCGGGTGGATGTGATGGTGGAAAATACGGGGGTGGAGGTGGGTGTGGGTAGAAGCCCGAGGTCTGATACTGTGGCTGCGGCAGGTATGTATAAAAATCAAAAGAATAGGAGGGGGATCCTCCTGATAAAAGGGAGGTGACCGGCTGGAGGGTACGAGGGATCCACAAAGTCCGTATAAGAAATGCTCCAGTCGGCCATCTCGAAGCAAAAGGAAAATGATCGGGAGAGCATGATGGTCAAGCCGAGAGAAGTGAAGAAAAAGGTGCAAATGTGCAGAGGTGATCTAGAATACACACAAAACAATCACAAACAAAACTGACAACAAGACAAACCCCTCAATTCACCTATTCAACTCGATGAAGATCGCAAATGCGGTCTTTTTATCTTGTCTATTTTAGAGTTAGGCGAGAAGCCCAAAAATTGCATAAACACTTAGGAGGATGAATAGGATTTGGGAACTAGTCCTTAGGGTGTGTGCGAGCAAGAAAAAGCGAAGACGGTGAGGGGATTGCTCGCCCCAAGACAAGATTTTTCATTTTAGTGTATTTTAGGGTCAAGTAATTTTAACAGTCCCAATTTTATTTGATCATCATTTTTTTGTATTTTTGTTAAGAATGCACGCGCCTATCGAGGAGTCAATTCCTTTAAGCACCTAGGTTGGAAAAATTAGAGGGAGAGTCAGAAAAGCAATGCAATCGGCAAATCAATGATGAATGCTAAAACGTAAATGCTCATCTTGCCTCCAACACTCTACATGCAAGGATGCTCAACAGAATTGAAACCTACCTATATGCAATGCAAGCCGATGAAACCGCCCTAGGATGAGGAACTACTATTAGCGTGAAGCACAGTTTTTTAAAATTTGACTAGATCCAAACATTTTCTATAGGAGCATGCAATGGTGATTAATGTGTTTGGACCTAATACTATCGACAAGCATATCCAAAATCTAAGGGTCAATCACACAAAAGAAATAAAACAAAACCGAGAAACAAAATAACAAAGAAAACGCAATGAAAACCGATAAAAACTACAGTGAGACCCCAAGTGAACAATCACTTGGAAATTGGGCCTGAATGTCCAAGAGTCCAGAGTACCTGTATTATTACAAATTAGAGTCTCTCTCTCACTTCAAATTACACAAATAAATAAATTCACAAAAATGCTCAAAAGGTGACTGTCTTCTCAAGTCCTCCAAGCTTCCTTTGATGCTAGGTCAGAAGCTCACACCGCCTTTACGTGGGTGCGCAGGCACCTTGGGTGAAGCGCCTCCCTTGATCTGCGATTCCTCGCACAAAGTCAACAAGAGAGGATGATTAGTCTAGTCAAGCAATTATAGCAAATAAATAAAGCCGCAAAAATAGACAAATAATCACCAGCACAAGTAATCCCAATCTAAGTGTTGTTGCTCCCCGGTAACGACGCCATTTGTTGAACAAGATTATGTGGAGGTCGTGTTAATTCACAAGGTGAATCAACAGTCGTTGACTTGACCTCACACGAAACCCTAATTCAAAAAACAATTAACCCACAACAACGATCAAAAAATGAAAAGCGATGTGGAGTTAAAATTTATTATAACTCTACAACAAAAATGTGTATAGGTGCAAGTATGTGTAGAGTGTCAAATACAGGGCACAAGCAGGTAGATCGGGGCAATAAATTGCACAAAAATGAATGTGATGTATTTTTCTATAAAAGTGATATTTTTATGAGATTATTTTATATTTTATATTTTATTTTTTAATTTAATATTTTTATATTTTGATTTTTTAATTTTACAATTTTACAATTTCTTTTTATATTATATATATTTTGTATTTCCTTTTTCTTTTAAATTATAAAATAAGATATATATATATATATATACAATATGGTAAGAGAGAGATAGTATATATATAATAATAGGTAAAAATAACCAAAAATTCAGGAAATAAATATTTGTGGGTTTTATATAATTTTTTACTATTTTTGTGATTTTTCTGTATTTTTGCTAATTTTTGTGATATTTTTAAAGTCATAATTACTTAAAACAGGGAACATAATTAATAACTGAAATTAAAATGGAGATGAATAGTAACAAAAATTCTCCAATTAATTTAAAGTAAAGATAATAAAATAAAGAAAATTTAGAAACATAAACTATATTTTTGTGATTTTTTATGGATTTTTTATATTTTTAAAAATGTTTTTAGAATTTTTTTCTTTTTTTTTAGTTTTCTTTTTTATTTTTTAGTGAGTTTTGGTATGAAGATAAAACATACATAAATAAAAAAAATTTATAATTTTGGGAAATTTTCAAAGAGTTTTTATAATTTTTATGTATTTTCTAATGCAAACAGGAACGAAAATGCATGTTTTTGAATTTTTAGAAATATTAAAAAGTTCCAAAAATGTAAAATAAAAATGTGGCATTAATGTTCAATAAAACAGGAACTTAAGTCTATTTTTTAGGATTTTTTTCGAATTTTATAGATGCATGAAATAAATACTAGAAACAAAGAGAAAATTCAACACTAGCAGGGGTATTTTGTAAATATCAATAAGTCTGAGGGCCACCGTGCAATTTTCACCAAAATTTATAACTAAACTAAAACATTATAGGACCAGATATTAAAACCAAAACCCGTAAGGGTAATTCTGAAAAATTACCAAAGTTACGTGATGAAGCACATACGTTTGGCTGGACTTAAACGTAATTTATAAAAACATGGGGACTAATATGCAATTTATCCAAAAAGTTAATAACTTAATTAAAACGTTTCGGGACCAAATCACAATAATCGAAAGAGACGAAGGCCCCCTCGTAAAATGCCCGTACCTCACGTGCACTAGGCACGTGAGATGATGTGGCCAAGGACTAGAGTGAGAATATAAATAGTACGGGGGTCTCATGCAAATATTACAAAGTTTTAACAACAGAAGATGAATGGTTATAGATTAAATGCTAAATACAAAAACATTAAGGGTAAAAAGAGCAAAATACCCAAAGCGACGGGAAGCTACGATTGGGATCTCTTCGATTCTGCCACGTGGCGCTCCCACAACGGACAATGACAGTTCACAAGCAGCGGTCATGATTAGATCCTGGCCACAGATCGGAATGTGAGGGCTTGCGGGAATCCAACGACAGCTGTAGCATGGGAGGAGCAGTTCTTGATCCGATGACGTAGGATACGGATGGAAGAACCAAAGAAGAACTCGGCCATGCTGAGTTTGATCAGGTGCTGGTCTCGCATCCGATTGCCATACTCACGACCGAAGGGCGCGTTCGACTCCTGCAACTCCTCCTCGACGCCCAGGTCGCATAAATGTACCCGAGGGCTTATGATTGAGCCCTTGGATCTCAAGCTCCTTCAGCGAACTGGGGCTGTTCCAGAAGGCGGATCCGAGGTTCAGACGCCTCCTTCAGATCCTGCGAAGAAGATAAAAACATGGCAGCACAAAAGAGCAGATATCCTGGATTTTATTGGAGAGTGGATGGTGTGCGTGGAGTCGATGATGGTCGTCGGAGCTCAAGAGCTCCGGCGAGGTGTTTGAGAAGGGAATCAAATCTAACTACTTGATTAAATGTCGAAGTAAAAATGCTAAACCAAAGACAAGACTTACAACTAACTAACGGACAAGAAAAATCAAAGGAAAAGCAACCTCGACTGGCCTAAACCAGGAAATGGAACCTCGACGGCCACCCTAGGTCGGAGATGATGGAACCGGCCCTCCAGGACTTGTCGGACCACACACGAAGATGCTGGAGATTCCCCTATCTTGAGAGTCAATCCAGAGCACCAGGGCGGGCCAAGCTTGGTCAAGAAAGGGTTCAAAATTGAAATGGAAAATAGGGTGGTCTTTTGAACAAACGGTTGGAAGGCTCCAAAGATCGATGATTCTGGAGCATGCCAATGATCCAATCCCCAAGATAGACCTTGGGCGTATAAGGTCAATCTACAGGGAGAAAAAGTCAAGAAGATCGCATTGCGAAACGATGCAAGATGCGTCCTCCAAAAATCGGGGAAATCAAGGCGAAAATCATTTCTGACACTATACAGACCACGGTCAAGGAGTTGACCGAGGTCAACCAACGGGGTGATCTGGTTGGTCCACGTAGACCAACCAGAAAAAATCCACAGAAAAAATATTTATAATTCGCTTATAAATAATAAATGATTTTATTAATTTTAGGTTATTAAATGTAAAATTGTTATTATTTTCTAAAGTATTTTATGATGATTTTTTTATTTTTTTCGAGGTTTAAAATTACAAGTTACCTTTTAAGGGCTATATATATGTATATTTATCTATATATTTTAATGTTTTATTTTTTGTATTTTAATTTTATTAATTTTGTTTATTATTTTATAAATTTATAACTTAGTATTGAACACTTAAATATATTTTTATTTTATTTTTCTGATGTATTACGTATACTTAAATAAATATAAGTGTCATTTGTATAGGTATACTTGTAGGTATTTTACCTATGTATCTTATACAAGTAATTTATTTTTATGTTTTATTTAGTGTTTTATTGCAGTTTTAATATACATATATATTATAAATAATATTTACAAAACTATAAAAATATGAAATTATAAAAATAATGAATAATAAATAAAATGAATATTTTAATCATTACAAGTATACAATTGGGGTCCCAAACCTAACTTTCAAACTGTAACTCCAAAAAATACGAAACCACCTTCATTAAATAGCTTATTAAAAGTTATATGCAATTGAATGTGATTTTATACATTTACAGTTTATATTTGGGAGATATAGGTCTGGGAAGTTGGAGTTTTGGAATTTTATTCAGATCATAACTTTTTATCTGTATATATTTTTGTATGAAATCAATTTTGTTTTTCTATATTTAATTATCTACAACTTTTATGTACAAAGTTTCTTTATTTGAAGTATAAAAAGTGGAACTAAAAATAAGTCCTAAAATGAATAAAGAATGAATTAAATAAAAGGGATTTTTATTGGTTTGTGGCCCTTATATCCCCCTACTTTATTCCTTATCAACCTAGTCATCGAGATGCCTAGGTCTCGGGGTTTCGGATCATAAAATATTTGCAATATTTTATTCTTTTTTCCTTTCCTTATTCTATAATTTTGGCATTACAAACATTATTTTATACACTATGTACATAATAATGCATGAATGCTAAAATGCTTGAATTAAGGGTATTTACACGCATTTACTAGGGTCTTTAAGGCAAAAATGATAGAATAAAGATGATGAAACGGAGATTCATCAGGTTACCTAATGGATGTTGTAGATCGGGATGTGTTTTTGCCTCATATAAGCTGCAGGAGGCTGAAAAGGCTCATCGTGGCAGCAGAGCTCTGGTCAGTGATGGATCATGTCAAATCATCATCGCCTCTCATTCCTGATCCATAAATCGAGCTCATGTCATGAGTAATAATCTCCAAGTGATGATTTTATGGGGATTCAAAGATAAAAGATGGATCATATTGAAGAGGATGACCCGAAGAGGTATTTATAAGCATGAAAGGGGTGAGATTTCAAATTGGGAATGCACACGAACTGAGGCAACATTTGGGCGAATTCAACTTGGGCATGGATCTAGGATCCACGCTTGCTAATTGGGCAAAGAATTTGGAGTAAATGGATAATGGAATCGGGTGAAATAATTCATAGAATAGAGGCTGGTTGGCAAGGCTTATTTAGGGCAAATGGAGAATTAACAGTTAACTAGAGGTCAACAACTCTTGTTGAACCAATTAAAGGTGACTGAAGAAAAAGACTAATTAGGCAAAATGATAAAATAACAACATTAAATAGGAAATAATTAAAATAAATTAGAAAATTAAGTTAAATTAAAAAATATTAACATAAAAACGTTTACAATTTAATAAATTACTTTTATTGATGTCTAATAAATTAAATAAACTAATTTATAAGGTTAAATTGTTAAAATACATGTAATTAAATTAATTAAATACATTATGTACAATGTATATATAATGTTAATTAGTTAATTTTGGAAATTTACACGCTAATTTATATTTTATTTATTTACATAATAATTTAACTATTTTAAGTAAATTTTTATTTTATTTTTATGAATTTATTAAGTGGAATAAATAAATACACATAGCTACATTATAGGTCTATTATACCTATGTAATAAACACAATTATCTATTTTTGATTATTTTTATTTTATGTTTTATTTGTATTTTATATAGTAATATAAATTATTTATAAAAACATTAAAAATATACTATGTTTAAAAATATAAAGGAATAAATAAATAAGTAAATAAATAAGTAGAACATACACAAACATATACAGTAACACTCTAAAAAGTTGACTTTGACATCTTAACTCCAAATTTTATGAAATCACTTTCATTTTAAAACTTAATTTGTTCTAAACACAATGAAAGTGAATTTGATTCATTTAAAGTTCAAATGGAGTAGATATTGATATTTCAGTTACGATTTTATGGTTTATTCTTAGTGTTGTTCCTTTCCTTCTGTACATGAATTATTTCTGCAATTATTTTTATTATTTAAAACATATTTTTATATACAAAGTTTTACGAAGAAATTATTTTTATTTGATATTGAATTATGATACATAAAATAGGTGAAGGTATGTGCATAATAAACAATGATGAATATGTACAATGTAAATTTGGCTTTCTTGGATTTTTATAAGTTATTGAACTTATCTCCCCCTACTTTATTCCTTATCGACCATGTCAATGCTTGACTTGATCTTGGGGTTTCGAGTCAGTTTGTATCTATTACATATATACAACTTCTTTATTCTTTTTCTTTTTTCCTTTATTCTTTTATTTTGGTATAAATAAGTTCTAAATATACACTCTTAATAAATGATTCTAGATTGTTAAAAGATGAGATTTAGTATTATTTACATGTGTTTTACTACGGATTTAAGCTAAAACGAAAGAATAAAGATGATTAATTGGTGATTCGTCATCGATAAATTGTAATTTCTTGAGATATTCTTTGAATGATGAATATTCCTATTTTCGACCTCAATGACCATCTCATGACCCAATGGATATATGTCTCTATAATAGTTATACTCTTTCTATAAATATGATTCATTCTCTCAATACAAAATCCAACTTACTGTACTTCATTTCCCCATTTTGTATCATTGAAAAGAACATTTTGGCATTCTATATTTTGAAAGCATCAACCTCAAGCCTCAATGGCCCTTTAAGATACAATATGCACAACACATTTGGGAATCTTCCTCAAGTAGTTCAACTCCATCTATTATTGACATTTCTATAACCTATTCAATTGTTTGAATTCTGATCTTATTGGTACTATTCATGTTGTTTATATCTTCTGCATAGCATATAAGTTCTACAACTCGAAAAAAAGAAAATATAATTGTACAATAACATATTTTATCATGAACCTGGTGTTTAATCCAATGTATGTGGATGACTTGGTGTTAGATGCAAGTAGTGCATTTATCTTGGTGTTTGATCCAAGCGCAAGAATGTTAGTGTGTGATCCAAAATATAAGCTTTTAGTGTTTGATCCAAAGTAATGCACTATTGTATGAAAATTTAGTACATCATCCAAAGTGTGAGAGTCTTTGATGTTGGTCCAAATCATTTGTACAAACAGTTGTATCATCCATGGTAAATAACCAAATATAGTGCATGAATTGATCAACACGACTAATTAGGAATCCCGAGTCTAGGACTTAGGTCATGATTTTTGCCTAATTGGATTTCCACATTAGCATCATCATGAAAGTAGTCAATTATCTGGTTTGATTTCTTTAATCATTTGTGATTGTTACTTATTTGATATTTATTTGGTTTTTATCTGTGATACCTACTATTCAACAACACCCTGCCCCTCAACCCCACCCCATACCATAGTAGTATACTGATCGTGTATGTATCCACATAATGTGTAGAACAAAGGAACATTTGTGCAACTATTCTAGACACTCTTAATAGGCTCTCTAGCCTTATAGATGTCTTACTGATGACATAGAAAACTCTCAATATGTGAAGGAGTTTGATGCATACAAGATAAATAAAATTTGAACAGAAAGACCATTAAGTAATACGTTGATATGTTATTTCTTGAATCCTAACCATTTATTGGGTTGGCTTGTTGATGTGGTCGATCTTTACACTGCATTCTGATTAATTGAGAGTTATTGAGATAAATTGCATATGCATGATATGCCTCCTGAATATCGATTGGCTAAGAGCAGTTGGGATAGATTGTTGAATACAAATGATATTCTTCTATTGTAGTATATAAGAGGACTTGGGGCTACCACATACTGCATCCACATACCATCATTATATATTCTCAGTATCCTCTCTACATCCTATGTATTCTTCTCCGCTAAATAGTGAAAATCGATCGTTGTCACCTAAGGATGTAGCCCAGTTAGGGGTGAACCTTGTAAATTTGTTTCTTCATGCTTGCATGATTGATCGTGTTTGTGTGTGTGATGAATACACATTCAATCACCTTTATTCCTTTATTTTGTCTTCAAATCCCTAGATAAACACATGTAAATATATCTAACTTGTTCAAATTAACACATTAACTGTTGAGTGTAAATAATACATAAATACATGTATTTAAATGCAAAATAAATGACTAAAGAAAAGAATAATAATGGAAGTATTGTAAATACTTACTGATCCTGAACCCTGAAACCAAGTCAATATTAACTTGGTTGACAAGGAATAAAGTATGGGGAGATAAGGATAACATAACACAGACAAAATGACACAGACACCTAGAAACCCTAGGTGCTCACTACACTGCATATAACCAAACTTACACTAATTTATACACACTCATAAACAGCTCAAAAAAATAAATTTTCAACATAAATATATGTGCATATTAATGTAAAGAAAAATACAAAAATAGTTGTAGATAAAAATAATGCACTATGCAACTGGGATACATATAAAAAACTTGTAAACCAAACTACACATAAATATATTCTCATATGAACTCAAAATTGACCAAACTCACCTCTATTGTATTCTAAATTAAATTATCTATCTAATGAAGGTGATTTTATTTAAATAGAGTTAAGATACAAAAGTTTGCTTTCTAGGGTCTCATTGTCCTATATACATACATATTTTATTCCCATAGTTGATTCTTTATATTTTTACTCTTCTTATACTTTTACTTACTTGTATATAATATCGCAATTATAATAATAATATGCATACTAAAGAAAGTATTAGAAGTACATTCAAATAAATAATGTATTATAATACATATGTACACTATATCTATAAAGAACATATATACAATTATTCATGTATATAAATAACATTATAAAAATAAAATATATAAACATGTATTTAATTATACTTTAAATAAATTAAATATGAAAATAGGATAATAAATAATAAAATACGAAATAAAAATAAAATATATCAAATATATGTATATACACACCTATAATTACACTTCTAAAAATTAACATATAATGAAATAGCCAATAAAAATAAACAAAATAATCTAAAATAACACATTAAATAAGGAAAAACTCTCATGTTTTGAATTTTAATTACTAAAATCATTTTCTATTTTATTTCAAAATTTCTTTGCATTTCCTTCCTATTTTGTCATGTAGCAGCTGGTGACACCCTTTGTAACTCGAGTTAAGTAATCAGATAAATGAAATGTCATTGTGACCCACATCATAAAGCTAAGTCAACAAGAAAAATCAAGACCACACAAATCATACAATCAAAGCGCAGAATCAATGTAAGCGGTCTCTGCTATTTATTTAACCTGGTATAATGACCTGGGTCGAACTCAAGGAGCACGAGTAAACCTACAAAGTAGTCGTGATCAGACAAATAAAGGCATATTTTGATAATTTTTATTTTTGCAATTTTTCATATTTGTAAATTAAGGAAAAGACAAACAAGAGAATGAGGGAATCAAACACACAAGCAAGCCTTTACAATTTTCATTAAGGTCAAAAATGCTTAAAATTCAGAAATAAAAACATTTTTTTTTCAAATATTTAGATGTTTTTAGTGATTTTATGGATTTTTTTCCAATTTTTATATGATTTTATAAAAATCAAACAAAGGCGAAAAGGGGAAACAGTGTACAGCCTGGATTAAAGGGCAAATTTAAAATATTAAAAGTGCCCTAAAGTCCTGGTTGAGATTTTTGTGAAAAAGAAAATAAAAATACATATCAACAGAAATTGAAATCCTATTTTTTTGAATTTTTCAGATTTTTTAGTGATTTTTATAAGTTTTTTTAGAGTTTTTAGATTTTTAGGGGTTTTATAATGATTTTTAAAACAAAAATGCTAGTGGAATTAAAACACACAAAGACAAGAACACCTTATTTTTTGTATTTTCTAAAACAATTTTTATATTTTTTAGGTATTTTAGAAAATAGAAAGAACTGTTTTTAAGTGTTTTTTATTTTTAGAAAATATCAAATAAAACTATATTAATTCACAAAATTACCATAAATATTACGTGTTAGCAGGAGCTAACAATAATTTTTTATGGAATTTTTGGAATTAATTAGGTATTTATTTGATTAAAAACAATACACACAACAAGTAGGGGTTCCAGACCAATAGATAACGTGTCTAAAAAGCTCAGGGTCTCGATTACAAAATGTCCAAGATATTCACGTGCATGCTCAAAATCTCACACATAGGGGCATATTTGCAATTATTAGAAAAGTTCACTCCAAAACATAGCATTCATAAAGTTCAGGAAAAAGCATGCAAATAGCCCACAAACTCACGCGAACATGCATGTGTCTCAGGTTTGGAAGGATAAAAATGCAAATATTGAAACTATAAGGTCCAAAAAACAAAATCATTAAACTACCACTTTATTTACATAACTATATAATAAAACATAAAAGTACGAGGGGGTAAAAGAGCAATATTCCCCGAGGAGGCACATGGCACGCGTCGGAGGCATCGTAGGCGTACGACTCTGATCGTGTCTGGGGGAAGATCTGACGGTTGCAGAGGATGTCGTGGACGTACGTGGCAGATGCGTCAGACCCTGATCCAACGACCATAAAGATGGGCCTGTCGGGCGGCTTTGATGTAATCTGGCAGAGAAGGGGCCAATCCGATGATAGAGGGATAAGCTAGAAGATCAGCCTCCATGCGACCTTTAATCAAGCGAAGATAAGAATCCGCCAGCCCAATGAAGGATCTGAAGGGCTCATCGTGCTCGACTATGCTCTGTGTGTCAAGTAGGCAGCTCCGATGTGAAGAGGAATGACCGGATGCCCGTAGCGGTGGAGGTGCACCTGGAGCTGCTTCGCCTGAGCAGTCGGGGGCCAAATGTGGGTCTTCTTTATGAACTAGTGCGTGCAATGGGAAGTCCGCTCGGAGGCGTAGCTCTGGCGAGGGTTTATTGAAAAGAAAGATAGGAGAAGCGGAGGGGAATGGAACTTGACTCCCAGCGGGGATGAAGGGAAGGAGTCGCGACATTAATCTCAACCTGGGTGTTGAAGCTAAGGGGGGTCAAGTTGCACACGAAGGTGAGCAATGGAATAAGGGGTCGATCCGAACGGATGGAGGTGGTTAACGCGGCTTCGACCGACTGGTCATAGCAAGTGGATATGCGAAGAGCTTAATGGAATGGATGGAACCCAAAAAAGGGAAATGCAAGGGATAGGATAGATACATGAAGGGTGGAATACATTCCTAAACTTCAGGCGGAGAAGAGCGTCGTGGTGATAGCCTCAATCGGGCTATGGCTGGCCAAGGAGGCTAAACGCGGTGGCAGTCCGGCCATGTAGCTGAGCTGCAAGATTCACGCCACCAAGCTTCGATCCAAAGGTGCTCTCCAATCTCTATCACTCAACTGGAGGTCACTAGGGGTGGAAGAAGGGGCAAGGCACGAGCTGAGTGACCGAGGAGGCGGAGGAGATAATTTATAGGCTTCCCAGGAGGATGGAAAGATCGGGTGAGAGCGCGCAAACCTAGGAAGATCCGTGCCTTCCTAGGGATTCGCGATGTTGATGGATCCTAGGAGAAGGCTCGGGCGAAGAACCAGATCGAGAGGAGGTATGACCCGACCGGGAAAAAGGGAGAAAAAGCTCCGGTGGAAGGAATCGGGTCAGGTCAGCCTTGGAAGAAGGTGTTGACTGGAGGTCAACATCCGACTGGACCAATAAGGAAAATGGAATTTGCAAATTATTTATAGAATCAATAAAAAAATATAAATGAATTCAAAGTAAAACATATATATAATAAAAAATGTTTCTTATTTTTCAAGGAATTTTTCTACGATTTTTAGTTATTTTTATGAAACATAAATTAGTGTATTTACAGTATATAGGATTATATACAGGTGTAATATACATATGTATTATGTATAATAATTTTTATTTAATTATTTTTACACAAATACCCCCAATTTTATATTTTATTTATTTTCAACATAAATTTAGGAGTACAAAATATTTTTTTATATTTTTATGGGTTATTTACAAGTACAAAATAAATGATGATTGTGCTATATATACATGTGTCTTTGTACAAGTGAGAGAGGATTTTATTTTTGTTTTTATTTAATTTTTCTGATTTTTATTTTATTTTTTTTATTTCTAGGGATATGTACAAGGAGGTAAATATAATAATTTAAATTTATTTAGATGTAAAATAGTTATTTACATATATGGGTTACATGTACAACACATAATAGACCCTATCTCTCTCTATTTATTTTATTGGGTGATCAGGTCAAGGCTTGACCTTCTCTTTGGGTTCGGGTCAGTATGTATTTATTCTAAATACCTCCTTCCTTTTTCTTTTCTTTTATTTTTTTTTGCACAAATACATGCTAATTATATAATATTAACACATGCATGTTGATTGCTATGTTATTGTATTTACACCTATTTACATGTTGATTTGTGAAGATAAATAGCTAAAATAAAAGAACAAAGAGCGAGAATCAGGAATTCATCACGCTCCTATACTTTACCTTTGCTAGTCCCTTATCAAACACTTATTTGAAAAAGAAGTGAAAAAGGAAAGAAAAGAAAAAGAAGGAGAATCAAAGTTGATTATTAAGATTGCCTTTATTAAATTGAAGTATGGAGCTCAGTCAGACCTTTGGATTATTAGTTTGTTGGAACCTTTTTTGGATCTAGGTTTAAGACTCAATAGCCTCTAAGTTACACCATTCTATGGTCACGACTCCTCAATAATCCAGATCAGAACAAGTCTACAAATGCAAACTCTAATGACCATGTATCTTTTCTTGTACGGTGTAAGTGATATGTAGCTCCCCACCTCAGAAATGACAAGGCAACATTCCTCCTCAACAAGGTAACTCTAATTCCCTAGTCTAGCAGCTCTTTTCTTAAGGAGCCGGGTATTCCACTTGATAATCATACAACTATTGATTCATTGATTGACTCATAGAGGATGATGCTTGGATGAATATCTAAGGAGTTAGATAGAGGACTCATCAAGCATCATCAAATGATTATCAAGTGATGATCTCCAGCCTGAGTAGGAGATGGCAATCCTTTCTCATTTGGCTGATATCTGACCGACCTCTTGATGCAGGTCCTCTGCATGGGAATAGTGATTCGGAGGTGTCATATTAGTTGAGTCAATGGGTTGACTTAACGAGATCGAGATAGCCAAAGACCTATGTTGAATACTATCACAGCATAGGCATGCATCCTCTGACCAGAGACAGATGTGTTACTATATGTATGAGTATGTACATTTGGCAGACCAATAGGTTGATGACCTAACCAAGGTCTATACACCGGCGAGCTGGTGTGCATGTAAGGACATATGAGTAATACGATCTCACAAAGGGATCATACAGGTTCACTTGTGAACCAGGAGACATGAGCTGACTCATGAGGTATTGGGACTGATCAAATTCCATGCATGGTCGTCATGCTTTGGAAGCATGACATGAATTTGAAGGTAAGATATATGCTTTGGGAAAGCATATGATCTATACCAATTCTCAATGACAAGGATTGAGAAACTTGGTGATCAAGCCTTGAAGATGACAGCGTAAAAGTGATCTATATCTTTTGGATGATCATAGGTCTTCCAGTATGCTGGATGTACAGGTGTTGGGAATAACTAAGGGTGATGTGATCATAAACGATTGTATAATCATGACTCTTCCATTCTGAGGGAGTGATGAAATAGGTTTGGATTTTAGTGACTCCTCTCAGTAGAGAAGCGACCTAATCTTAGTCCATGTATTAGACATCGATCTGAATGAGATTTAGATGCAATGAGAAGATTAGATTTATGGCCTTGATTTAATAAAGCATCTATGAAAGGTCCATGAGATCTAGATTTAAGATAAGATCTCAATATCCAAGTCACTATACGTGGAACAATACAATCGCCCAGTCCTTATCTCCAAGTATCTGAGGAGAAATCGCATTATTCTTGAAAGGGTTCAAGAATAATTCCATAGTTGAATTATATCTGAGCATTAAGAGAATGATAATTAAATGTGATTTAATTATCTTGATGTATGTGGAAATTGTCCAATATAATTAAATGTGATTTAGTTATTGTGGATGAGAATAATGTGGATAACAATATCGAATTATTCATAATATATTATAAATGTCATTTATAATGTACTAGAGAGAGCTTATTATAATTTATATTTGTTAATTAATTATTGATGTGTATTGGATACACACTGTGTAATTAATTGAAAATGTAAATTATGTTTTGTTTTGGGTTGTGAATGTGATTCACAAAATTTCAATGGTAAGATTGCAATATTCTCAAAATTAATAATGAATTATTTTTTAAGAATAAATCCCAACAAAAGTTTTTGGAAAATTTATGTAGATTTTCATGGAGATATGCAATCTCATGAGATTTCATGAGATTGCCTCCACATGGAAATATGTGGACGGCTACCAAGTCATATAAGGAATTGGTGGCCATCCACCATATTTCATGGGAGATGATTATCTCCATGATAATTATCTCCTTAATTATTTGATTTAATTTAGGATTGAATTGTATTTGATTTATCAAATATATTTGATCGAAATTAGATTATTAGTTGTTGGCTTTTACCAACAACAATCTTGACCATTGGATTAAACATAAATTAATCTCATCCATTGATTTTATGTGTCCCATGGATTGAGATCCATGGATCCCAAAACCCTATAAATAGAGAGGCATACCATGCTCTCTAGGGTTAAGCTTTTGAAGCACATCTCTCTCTCTCTCTTATTCTACACGTCAACCTCTCTCTCCTCTCCATTGGCGGCCGCCCACCAAACCCTAGAGGAGAAAGCCGTCATCGCTTCGCCACCGTATCGTCGCTTCGATGTTCTTCAGTTCTCCATCTTCTTTGGAGTGCTACGCTCACGAAGAATGTGTTCGATCTCGGACGATGAGATAAGGAGTTCACCGTGCTTGGATCAACTCGTTGGATTGCGAGGATTACGCGACTCATCCCCGTGCTCGCAAGCGTCTTCTCCAACGATCGGACTTGAGACAGGAGGTCTCTTTTCGTAGAGACTCGATCAACCATGCTTCAAGAGTTATTCCTTTATACTTGTTGTGGTTCTAGATGAAATGATCCGAGAATCGTTCTTGGATCATGTGGTTTCATCGCTTGAAATTTTTTAAACTCCGCTGCATAAAATCACCAGTTCGACTAGTCGTTCTTCGTCGTATTCAATACGACGCTCATGCTTCCATGATGCTCTTCAGGATCATACCATATCCTTCAAGTGGTATCAGATCCAGGTTTGAAGGTTTTGTATATGATCCGTAAACCTAGGACGACTTGGGTTCGTTGAGGTTGCGAAAGTTTTTTGTCGCATTTGATTTTCGCACATCTGTTTAGTGAATAAATTCGGACCTGTTTAAAATGTTTAAAAACGAATTAATCACTTTAATTTTTTTCCATATTAAGTAAGGAAACCATAGGATCTGAGTTTACGTAATTTGGATTCCGTTTGCTCGAGATATGGTCGTTTTAATGAACATGTATTCACTGTTACGGAAACTGCGAATCTTAAAATGATTAATGAGTTAATTACTATTTTTATCCACCTCAAAATGCGTGAAATATCACTTAGGTTCTGTCCTAAATCAAATTAGAAATCTTTGAAAATTGATTTTATCTAATTTGGATTTAAATTGATTGAGATATGTTAATTTTAGTAAGTAGGGGTCACTGCTGAAATTACATTCCTAATCAAGAACCATGTAATTGTCAATTAGTGAAATTAATTGTTAATTTCATGAAATAATTATTGAAAATAATTGAGAAATATTTAATGATAATTATTTCCTTAATAGGCTTAGCCTCAACCAATAAATTGATTAGATTTGATCTAGATCACAATTGGAAGGTGATCAATCTCCATTTCATCACCTTTATTATATCATTTTGGCCTTGAAAACCCTAGCTAATGCATGTAAATAGCAATAATTTATCCATAATAGCATTTATGATTTATTGTATTTCTTGTATATAAAATAAGGTTTTTAATGCTAAAATTATAGAATAAAGAAAAGAAAAGAAAAAGGAATAAAATATTGCAAATATTTTATGACCCTAACCCGGGACCAAGTCCAGAATAGAATTGGTCGACAAGGAACAAAGTAGGGGGAGATAAGGGCCAAAAATACAATAAATACCTCATTTATTCATTCTTGATTTACGCATTTTTGACACCTATTTTGTATCTAAGTATTTATTCATCAAATAAAGAAACTTTGTACATAAAAGTTGTAGATAATAATGTAAATAAAAATACAAAATTGAGTTTGTACAAAAGTAATATACAGTGTACATTTTATACCCAGAATAAAAAGCCAGAAATCAAATTCACAGACCCATATCTTCCAAATAAAAGCTCAAAACATGGCAAAATCACCTTTAATTTTATATAACTTTTCATGAGCTATTTAATGGTGGTGGTTTTATATTTTTTGGAGTTACTGTGCAAAAGATAGGTTTTGGGCCCCTATTGTACATAATACCGATTAAAATATTCAATTTATTTATTACTTATTATTTTTACAAATTCATTTATTTATAATTTTTTAAACATTATTTATAACATAAGTGTACATTAAAATTAGAATTAAACCTAAAAAAAGGAGAATAAAATAAAACTATGCCAAACCATAGATGAAATACCTCTGTATATAAATAAAAGGGAACTATATTCTTTAATTACTCTATTCTTTCATATTTTTAGAATATTGTTAATATCATATATATTCTATTAAAAATACAAAACAAATATAAAACTCATTAAAATACATTAAAATAAAAAGAAGTATACAAAAATAGGCAAAATACCTATACATATACCTATACAAATCATATACCTATTTCAATGTGCAAATAAACTCATAAAAATCAAATAAAAATATATTTAGACTCACAAAAATAAGTTATAAATATATAAAATAAGAAAAAAAAATAATAAAATAAAATATACAAAATAAAAAATACACAAAGCATAGGTAAATATACCTATAAATACACTCATAAAAATTAATTACTAATGAATAAAGCCAAAAAAATAAATAAAAATCATACTAAAATACTACATAAAATAATAAACATTTTTTATTTTGTACTCGAAAAAAAATAAAATCATTTACTATTTTAAATTAATTATATTAGAATAAAACCCTCTGTTTTGTCCTTTAGCGGCCGACGTGGACCAATCCGCGCGCGGCCTTCGTTGACCTCTAGTCAATTGTCCCATCTGCTGCTCTGAGTCGTCAGACCTGTTGAATCCCCATTTTTCTTGTCTTTTTCGTGGGCGTCTCGTCCATCGATCGAACTCGCTTCCTCCACAAGAGTTGTGCCTGGCACATTGTACATACACGCCAACATCTTATATTACTTGTACATATGCCTAGTCAATCGATAATCGCCGGTTAATAAGGGTGCCCAGTTAGGTTTATAAATAACCCAGCTCCCCCACCTTCGCAAATTTGGTCAATTTTCATTCTTCTCCCTTCCTCGTATTCGGTCTTGGAGGCTTCCTCGTGACAGGGGGAGGTTGTTGGCGCCTTGAATCGGTCGGAGGAGGTGGGAGCTGCACCCATGGCGGCACTCCGACGATCGCCACACTCCCTTGTTCCCACCAGGTATTAGAGCCTCTTTATTGCTTTTCTAGGTAGATTTTACTTCCGACATTTCATTCCTGCAATTAGTTTCATGTTTTGCATATCAGTTTAGCGTAGTTTAGCGATTTCGTAATTCGTCGGAGCAGCCGTGTTCCACCCTGTTTCCGACCACTACTACGCCTTCATTCCGTTCCCCATCGCCTTCTCCACCTCCCAGCCACTTCCTATCAACCGGAGCCTCCTTGGTTCCGCGAATCGAGGCTTCTCCACCACCCTTCGCCGGAGCTTTCTCGCCCATCACCATCCCCATGCTAATAGCTTTAAACCCTGGTCGAGGGAGACGCCCTCGACCCGTGTGAGCTTCCTGTGCAGGTTAGGCGCCATGAAACGCGGCAGGAAGCCGGCGGAGGAACCTGGATCCCCATTTCTTCCCCGAGCTTGTGGGTAGCGTACCTCAGGCTGACCCAAAACCTCCCGCAGTTAGAGGATCCTCCCCGAAAGCTATAGAGACCTTCAGGAGCGGCAAAGACTGACGGAGACGCGAGATATCACCGGAAGAAACTCGCCCCGACGAGCGTTCTTCCCTGTTCTTCCAGCCATCGTCACTGCCGTTGGGATGAAGAAGTAGGCCCAGATTGAAGATCAGCCGTTGGATGGAGCTGTCATCGACCGTCAGATCATGACCCGCAATCTAATCTCACGCGTCCATTGACGAAGCATCATCGGCAAACGTGGAGGCACCATGTGGATAAGTCAAGAACATCAATCGTCCGATCCAGCGCCTTAAGGGGTAAATTGCACCTTTAGCCCCTTGCATTTTTTTATTTATTATTTAGTTCTATAAAACAAACGTAACGTTATAAATAAATGGGATTTTTACATGGAGCCCCCTGTATTAATAGGATATTACATAGAGGTCCTTCCCAGCCGAGTCATGTGTTATCCCACGTGATGTTTTGTGAATTTTGCACTTATGCCCCTGGCAATTTTGTATATTGTAAAAAGGTTCTAAAATATTAAATAAATGTTTATTCTGTTGGGATTTTTACACAGAACACCCTATCTTTATTTTATTTGCAAAAATACCTCTGCTAGGGTTGGAATTTCTTTTTGCTTTCCCTATTTATTGTATGCATCCATAAAATTCCAAAAATTGCCAAAAAAATACCATAGGTTCCTGTTGCATTGTATTATCACGACATGTTTTTATTTTGTATTTTTATTGTATTTTCATATTTATAAAAATTCAAAAACATGCATTTTCAATACTATCTTCATTAGAAAATACATAAAAATTATAAAAACTTCTCGAAAAATACCCAAAAAAATATATTGTGTGTCTTTTAGCGTCTTTTATATCCAGACCAAAAATCATTAAAAATTACAAAAGGAAACTCCTAAAAATGATAAAACCCCAAAATCCTTCATAAAAAGATTAAAAATCCCTTAAAATCCCAAAAATATAATCTCTATTTATCAACTTTCTATATTTTATTACCTTTAAGTTAAAATTAATTTGAGGAATTTTTGATTCTGTTTGATATTTTTTATCCTCATTTTAATATTGGGTTTGTATTTTAGTCACTGTTTTCAGTGTTTTTGGCCTTTAAAAATACCAATAAAATCAGGAAAAATCTAGAAAAATCATAAAAACATTAGAAAAATATAAAAATCACAAAAATATTTTATTTACTGTATTTTGAGTATTTTTTCCTATTTTCATCTCTCTCTTATCTCCCTTTTATTATATATTCTATATAGCCTTTATATCTTATTTCAAAATGAAAATATAAAAACATAAAATATAAAACCAAAAAATTAAATTTAAAAAGCAAATAAAAATTATAAAACCAAAAATCAAATAAAAAATATAAAATTAAAAACCCACAAAAATAATAACATGGATAAGATAAGAATTGAATAATTTTGTGCATTTATGTTGCTCCCAACCATTTGCCCCCAGTGTTCCACCTCTACTTGTGTTTACACCTATACACATTTGCATGTAGAGTTATAATAAATTTTAACTCCACATTTTCGAAATTTAATTGCTTTATTCTAATTGTGGGTTAACTGCTGCTTAAATGGGATTTATTGAACGGTTACCACATCGACTATCGACCCGCCTTGTGGATCAATACGACCCTTGATTTTCCCTTTCATCAGATGGCACCGTTATCGGGGAGTAACGTCGTTTGGGATACTTATTATTTATTTGATTCTTTACTCTTGTCCATATTTATTTGATTATTTGCATTATTGATATTATTGTGACTGTTCTGACCCTCTTCTTTATTTGTCTTCGATGCGAGGGACTGCCAAGCGAAGGAGGACTTCTTAGGAATTCTGGTGCACCCGAGTGAGGCGGAGCTGGCTCTTCTACACCACCCAGCAAGAGAGAGCATCAAAGGCAGATGGAGGAGAATTTTGGAAGGCAGTCTAATTTTAGCATTATTTATTAATATGTAAATTTATGTGAGAGAGTGACACTTGGATTGTAATAAAACAGGACTCTCAGATGCTCCGACTTCCCGAGGTCCAGTGCCCGCGGCATTGTTCCCTTGGGGGCCTCGATGGTTTTGATGCTTTTTTCCTTTTTTATTTTATTTTTATTATTTTGTGTGAATTAGCCCTAGCTTAGGAATTGCTTACCGATAGATTAAGGTCCAAAGCCCCTAATATATTTTCTTGTACCTATAGATGCGCTTCTGGACTTAGTCAAATTAATAATTGTTGGTTATTTAATTTCGAACACGCGCACCGTGAGAGACGTCATACAGCGCTGGCAGGACCTGTTGTGGCGGGCATCGAGACGTCTCCCAGATCGGACTTTAGGGTTTGACTTTGAATAACTAACATTTGGTGCTTCACAACAATAGCAGTTACTATCCTAGGGCAATTTCATCGGATTGCATCTCATGTAGCATAGATTTTAATTCTGTCTCGCATCCCACATGGAGAGAGATGGAGGCACTATAAGTCTTCTTACTTAGCATGCATCATCGATTTCCGACTTGCATGGCTTTTTTGACCTTCTCCCTTTGTTTTTGAAAACCTAGGATGCTTAATGGAAGTTGAAACCTCGATAGGCATGTGCATTGAAAATATCCAAAAAAAGTGATAACGAAAATAAAATCGAGACTACTAACTCCACTTGAACCTAAAAATAAAATATAATGGATCCCTTGTCTTGGGGAGTGCAACCCCCTCCTTGTTTGAGCATTTTATTTCTACATACACACTAAGGATTAGTGTCCCAATCCCAAAGCACAATTCTGGTGTGTACAACTTTCTATGGTCACCTAACTCTAAAATAGACAAGATAAAAAGACCACATCTTGGTCTCCATTGTGTTGAGTAGGTGAATCAGGGGTTTGCCTTGCGTATTGATTGTGACTTGGAGTCTGTTATGTTTCCATCTTTCCTAGAGCCATCAGTCCCGTCCGTGTGAGCCATGCATTTTTCATCTTTGAGTCTCTCTACCTCTCTTATACATATACCTCTTCATTTGCATTAAGTCATGATATTTGCGCTTGCGCTCAATCACCTTCGCCCAACCTTTGTGTTCCTCTCCTTGTCCACCCTCCTCGTGTTCCCCGTTATCATCTCTTCTATCACCCGGGATTACTGTGCTTCCAGAGATCGCCCGCATCGAGGATTTTGACTTACATTGATTATTGGAGTAAGTCGGGCATGATGTTGAGGATGCTGAGATTTATATACCACTTTTTGGTGGATCTGAGTTGAGACTTGTGTCTCAGAGCCTATTGAGGATTTCTTTTATGATGCACGATGATTAGGTATGATTCTTTATTGAGGATTTAGATCTCGCACATTGGATTGAGGATGTGATATAATGTGATGATTATTTCATGAGCATTGATTGAACTATCTATCTTGAGGTTCCACCCATTTTGATTTTGAGGATTGACTGATTATTCTGATTTGGACTTCCCGATAAAGGTGTGCGGATCCTGCATGATCTCTCATCTTCTTGATTGAACCATCCCCGATCTCCTGATTCTATTATCCACCTATGGCACTTTGAGGATTCCTTATTGTCTTTCGTGCCATCTCAGCCAGATTTGATTGATCCGAGGGATGTTTTGTGATTAACCTGATTATTTGCTCCCTCACATGATCTTATGCCCTCCGGATGATTGAATGATTGAATGCTTTTGAGGACCTGAGATGACTTGCCAGCAATACCATGATTTCATTGACTTAGCATACATGACTCCCCGAGGACTATCTGCGGGAGCATGTGATACATTCTTTATGATCGATTTCACTCACTGCCTGTACTGCCACTCTGTTGCGATACGAAACCGTATCGTCTGATATGATTATTCGGCCTCACGCCTGATTGTGTGCCTGATTTGTCAGTGCACGAGGCCAAGGGCCCGGACTCCTTTGAGTCTTCTCTCCTTGATGATCCTAGCAAGGATGAGTGTTACATTTCTGATTATTCCATTCCTAGTACATAGTGCTCTCCGAGGGTTATCTGCAAGAGCCTATGACACCTTTCTAGATTATGCGGTCTCTTTTGTTGATCGATGATTTGTCATCTATCGAGACTATTCTGATTGACTCCTTTGAGTCCTCTCTCCTTGATGACCCTCGCAAGGATGAGATCGGATCTGACTATTCACTGCCTAGTTTGCATTGTTCCCCGAGGACTATCTGCAGGAAAATGTGACACATTCTTTATGCTCGGTTCCCCTTGCTGGTTATGTCTCCTTCTGTTGGAGCATGGAGCCGAGTCGTCTGATATGCTTTTGGTCCCCATTGCTTCGATGATTACCCGACCTGTTGGATCTTGGAACCCATCTGACTAGACTCCTTTGAGTATGCTCTCCTTGATGGTCCTCGCAAGGATGAGCCGTCTTTCTCTTATTATTCTCTGCTCAGTCGGTTGTACACTCCCCGAGGGTTATCTGAGGGACGCTGCCACATTTTCTTGACTTGATGGTTTCTTCTGCTGGTAGTCGATCTGTCACCTACCAAGACCGCTACTATGATCCGTCTGATGGATCCAGCTCCTTTGAGCCTGCTTACCTTGACGACCCTCGCAAGGGCGAGCTTCTGCTTTTATTATTCATTGCTTAGCATGTACTACTCCCCGAGGGTTGTCTGCGGGAGAGTACGTCATATTTTAGGTACTCGGCTTCACTTCTGGTGTCTCCTCTCTGTTGCAGAATGAAGTCGAGTCATCTGATTTTGGTACTCGGTCTCCTCCCTGGTTGTGCCTCCTTTATGTGGAGCACGGAGCTGAGCCTTCTGATTATTCTCGGATCCTGTTCACTTTAAGGACCCTCACAGGGTTGAGCCATATCTTGTGTTCAGTGTAGTCCTTTGACTTTCTTACTCTATGACCACCGGACATCACACAGTCTCATGTCCTTCAATTTTCATATCTTTTTGAGACCTTGATTGACTTGGAGGAGTCTGTACTGCTCTTTCTTCTTCCGCGTCTTACGGTATCGGATCCGCTCACTCATTCACTCCTTTTGAGCCGATCATCAAATTTACGCTACCGGTCCCTGCTTTACTTTCCGATCTGTTTGTCCCCGGTAGCTGACACCCACTTGATTGCAGATTCGGGTGTATTTTCACATTCTGACTACGTCCTCGTTCTCACAGGGAGACGACGACGAGAGCACGGTAGTCGCTTACCAGATACCGTCCTGTACTTCTTATGAATCCGAAATTCGTAAAGTTAAAAAGATGTTTTTAATTATTATTGCGTAAAAATTAATGTGTTGTTGTTCGTTGTAGGCGGCAATCGGAATCGGTCAAGAAAATAATCACACAAAATATGCGTCAATTTTAATCAATGAGGTTTTATGTTTATTTTACTTGGGCAAGTCCCAAGGTCGATCACAAGGAGGCAAAGGAACAACCTAGAATTATGTCTATCAAAATCTGTACGTGGTTTTCGAGGCGACCTTTTTTTGGAATTTTTTGATGCAATTAAGGATGCAATATGCAATTTTGGCCTATTTAAGGGACTAAAATGTAAAATTTCATCAAATGATGTCCAACAAATACGAAACTTGGCCACAATGTAAATTATGATGAAATGAATGCACTGTAATTTTTTTTGAATGCAATATGAATTTGTTATGAATTTTTAAATGCAAACAAAATGAATTCCAATATTTAGTTATAATAATTATTAAACCTAATTATTTTCAAGGAATAAAATTATCTAAGGTCTATCACTAGGTGATGGACCTAAGAAAAATCCTAAACCTTGAAAATATGAGATTTAATACCTATTAAAAATTAAACACTGAAATATACAAAATGATTTTTACAGGGCAAACTATGCATGCAAATGTAATTCTTTTTCGCACAATGTCAAGCATAATTAACTCTACAATATTTGATTTTTCGGGAATTTTTAGAACAATGGTTAATCAAATATAAATTTAAGAGCATACACTAGGCAAAATATGTAATTTCCCACAAAACAATTAATTATTAATTAACCACTAATCACAAAAATATACACAATATTTCAGAATGTAGAGAATTAAGTGTAGAACAAAATGCTAATTTTTTATAAACAAAATCATGCAGAAAGAGGTCCAAAATTACGAGGGAACACAGGGGTATGACTGTAATAACTAATAAATAAAATAAAAAGGCAGAGGGGTTGTAATTAATTACCGATACCCGTGGGGGTATTCTTGCAAAATTCCCAGAGGTCACGTGCTCTGCAAGTGCCTCTGGCTGGCTGGGGTGGAAGCGTGAATATAGAGACCTTCGGGGGTCCTTCTGTAAAATTACCAAATGGTCACGTGTTGTGCACGTGACCTTTGGGCTTCTGCATAATTGGGAGGGACTCCAGGGGCGTTGATGCAAAACGTCCCCTCGCTCACGAGTGAAACACGCGAGGAGGGTCTCGGCCCTGGGGACCGGGGGCGAGATCGGCGGAGGTTGGCCGCTCCAGGCGGAGGTGCTGTCGGAGCTTCGGGCTGGCGGTGGAGGGGCGGCTGGCCTCCGGCGCTACGGAAAGGTGGGGGGAAGGCCAGGTGTCGAGCGAGGTGTGGCCAGCGAGAAGCTCGGAGGTGTCGACGTTGATGCGTTGAGTGGCTGTTGGATTCGAAGTTGGTGAAGCTTGGAGAAGATGATAATGGCGTTCATTAGCTTGATGAGGCAGAGAAGACGAAGTCAATAGTGGTGGAGTTATCGATGAAGATGGAAGCGATGTGTCGGTGGCTATGGTCGGAGTTGGATCAATGGCCGACACACGGCCGGCGGACGTCGGGGAAGAGGAGGGTCGGCAGCGAAATGTCAGAGAGAGAAAGAGAGAGAGAGGGAGAGAGAGAGTACTTGGGAGAGGGCTCGACGACGAGCAAGCCGGAGCTGAGCAGCGGCGAGGATGGCTGAGCTGTGACGAGGCTCTGGGCCCCGGATCATGCCAAAGGAGGAGGCTTACTGGCTATCACGACCAAAAGAGGTTCCTTGAAGGTTGAACGGCGGATGGGTTGGCGATATGCGGTGCTTGTGTTTAAATAGGGGCATCGGGGGTGGTCGGACAAGGAAGGTGGTGCGCGTGATTGACGAAATCGAGTTTTGGGATTCGATGAGATTCGCCAGGAGGAGGAGATTGGAGGATGATTGTGATATCGAAGATGGGATACGCGACGATCGGAGATGGCGAGATTCGCGGCGGGCGACCGCGAAATCGAGGGCGGTGGCGGTTTCTAATTAAGAAAGGTGATGGGTTGAGGACGATGAGCGGGGGCCGTCCGATCGGCCGAGATCGGACGACCGAAAATAAGCCACGTGGCAGCAAGGAGAGGGAGAGGCGGAGGCACGTGCGACGCACGTGCGTCTTTTTTTATTTTATTTTTTTATTTTTATTTTTATTATTATTTTAGATAAATGAATAAAAAATTAGGCCAAAAATGGCTGACACGTGGCAGCCCCTGGGGGCTGCCACGTGGCAGCACCACAAAAATCGCCAAATAAATACTTTAAGAAATCAATAATAAATAGTAAAGGACCTCGGATCGAAAAAGTTTCTTCACGAAAATTTCTCTTCTCGATGAGTTCTACAACTTTCATGAAGACATTAAAACCAAAATCGATCAAATGCACAAAGTGATATTTTTGGGGTATCCCATGTACATAGAATACCTTGATTTTTGGGTTTTGTAATTTTTTTGGTCATTTTTAAAACATATAAAAATCCAAAAAAATATGATAAAATCAAAGATAAGTAATTACACATTAATCTAATTTTTTTGGATTTTTATTAATTAAGAAAGAGGAGAAATAAAATAAAATGTGAAAAAGACTCATTTTGTATTGTTGGTTAGTGAAGACCTGGACTCAATTTGTTTCTTTGATTTAAAGCTCAATTTGGATTTGGATTTTTGCATATTTTAATAAAACTTTTATCAAAGAAGACAACTCAAAAAGAAAAGAACTAAAATAGGTTAAATATGTACATAAAACAATAGGTCAAAATCAGCTAAAATACAAAATGTACAAAAGAGGCCCAAAACCCAATTTTCACAAATGAGCTCTGATTCACTTGAACTTGGTCTTGTTTTGAAGGTAGTTCAATGTACATTAGTTCAAAAGTGAGTAGGATCAAAATGGACACTGGATGGAGAAGATATGGGGCTTTTAGTTCAGAAATACTGAAACTAGGGTTTGGGTTTTTGGTCCATTTATTTGGGTTAGTGATTTTTTTGTATTTTTCATTTATTTTTGTTAGTGATATGTACCCAGTGGAGGTAGTTCTGTGTCATTCGGAGTTAGTATGAAGGAGTTAAAAATATGGGAAATTAGGCTATTTACAGGTCAACTTTGGCTTGGATTTTTGGCTTCTTATTTTGTGCAAAAATGATGGATAAAATGTCATTCTTATGCAAACATGCATGAATGCTAATTATGCAGATTAAATGCAGAAATGCTGATGATTTTGAGAGAATTGAGCTTACTAAATGAGGCTTAGAGTGATGAATCCGAGATTCATCATCCCTCTATACTTAAACCATGCTCGTCCCGGAGCATCAAAAAGAAATGCCATGAGGTGAAATGAGATTGGGTTACATACCAAGACCATGAGCTGAAGGTGAAAATGAAACTAAACTCGACTTTTGGATTAATAGTGTGGCGGAACTTCTATGAGACTTAGAATTTTAAAATCAACAGCCCTCAAGTTCTACACATCATTGTCACAGTTTCGGCTCAGAAGTCATCTTAGATCAATCCTCTTCCCAAAGTATACCCTATGAACATTGAACAACCGACTCATGTGTGTGAAGGGTTTTAGATCTTCCCATCCAGAATGCCGGACTACCATGCTCCTCTCCTCTCTAGTAACTCGTCCTCGGGGAGTCAGGTATTTCCTTCTAAGGTCTGTCGCGATGTGTTCACAATCGAATTGGGGGAGAAGATAGAAGAAGGGGAAAAGGACTAGAGGGTGGCCAGTGTAGTCACCTCTCCTTGTGAAGATGGCCAGTGTAGCCGAGTCTCCACCAAGATCTGCAGGTTTCTTGAAGCTTGGACCTTTTTGGTCGGATTTTATTTGGTAGTTGCTTCTTTGTATTTGGAATTTTTTGGTGGTTCTGCTTGGATCTTGTTGTGCCCCTACGGATATAGAATCTTTTTGTTCCGTACATTTTTTGGGGTCTTAGAAAAAATTGTGCCCAGCCGTCCATTCCTTTTCCGAAGCTTTATTTCAACCCGTGCTCCGGTCTTTAGATTTCCATGCTACCAGAAAAGAGACTCGCACAGTCTTCCAACATCCCGTCTGAGTTGAGCTAAGTGCATAGTGTGAGAGTATAAATTAATTCCCTATTCCAGAGTTGTACCCAGAATGAAGAGACCAAGTTAGACACTAAGAGTCAAACGTTGTACATTGTCATGTGGAACTTAAAGAATTAAGTCAAAAGACCTGAAGCTCTTAAAATCCTATTTCTCGGTGAAGTTCCTCTAAAAATTAGGTGGATTAAGGTCAAGTCCAGACCACTCTCATTTTCAGCTCATAACTCGGTTCAGAACCCAATGACTTTTCACAGATGCAAATGAATGAAATGCTGGATGAAGTGCATGTGTGTGAAATGCATACACGTTTTTTTATTTTCTCTTTTCTCTTTTTTTTATTTTTTTCTTTTTTTTTGCAAAAATGAATAAGAATCCATTTTTTCAAAAAAATTTGGCACAGTTAGTGTTAGTAGCAAAACTCTCTTTTTTGTCTCTTTTTTTTAATTATCCACCCCGTAAATACATATAGACTTACGCGAAAGTATGAGGTATGGCTAAAGTATATACACAGTATATATAGAGATCCCCTATACTTAGCGAGTGATGTGTCCTCAGAGCACAAGAAGCGTAAAGAAGATATAGCTCGGGCTAAGCGTAAGAGAGTAAAATTTTGATATACAAAGGTCCGCCCCCCTATACTTAGACTGTGAATAGTCTAAGTATAGAAGAAGAGCGCAAAAAGAGGTGGTCGGGATACGTAAATGAGGAGAGCATATACAGGTGGGCGTCTGTTCCCCCTATACTTAGGCTCTGGTCAGCCTAAGTATAAGAGGAGGGTGGAAATGGAATGATCGAGAGATAGAGTGTGATGCAGGGAAATGGTATGTACAGATGGAATCGGTCCCCCCTATACTTAGGCCTTGGCCTAAGTAGAGGAAGAAGCTGTACAAGGGGATCGATGTGGTTGGGAGGGAGGGTGGGACTGATCTGATAAATCTTCAATGTCCTCGCTCTGCGTGAAGTAGATGACCTCAACTTGCACTGTATGCTCTTTGGATGATTCTATATATGGATTTAGTAATTGTCCATTCACTGAGAAAGGTTGTGCATCATCTTTGAGTTCGGCAATATCCACACTTCCATTGGTATGCACATCGATGACAATGTAGGGACCCGTCAATTTTGATTTCAGTTTCCCATGAAAAATCTTCAACTGAGCATTAAACAACCATACTTTCTGCCCAGGGACGAAGGCTTTATCTCGAATGTGTCTATCATGCCATCTCTTGACCTTGTCCTTATAAATCACACTGTTGTCATATGCTCGATTTCGGATTTCAATTAGCTCATTCAGATTTAAGTCTCGACATAATTTCCCAAGGTGACAACTCCAATTCAACTTTTTGATTGCCCATTCTGATTTGTGAATCAATTCTGTTGGTAGATGGCATGGCTTGCCATAGATCATCCTAAAAGGTGAAGTAACGAGTGGAGTCTTATAGGCTGTCCCATAGGCCCACAGGACCTGGTCCAACAGTTTCAACCAGTTCTTCCTATCTGGACGAACCAACTTCTGAAGAATACCCTTCACCTCTCTATTAGAAACCTCTGCCATGCCATTAGATTGTGGATGATATGGGTTGGCTATTCTATGCTCAAATTTATACTCTTTAGCCAAAGATCTCATTTTCCTATTCAAGAAGTGGCTTCCTCCATCAGAAATCAAAACTTTTGGTATCCCGAACCTTGCAATGATATTATCCTTGATAAACTTACAGACGGTTTTGCTATATGCGGTTCAGGTTAGAATAGCCTCTACCGATCTAGATAAATAATAAACCGCTAACAAGATGTACTCAAATCCATTGCTATTAGGAAAGGGACCCATAAAATCAATCCCCCATGCATCGAAAATATCATAGAAAATCATTGGTTGTATGGGCATTTCATCTCTATAACCAACAGTCCCTCCCATCTTTTGGGAAATTGGGCAAGACCGTATAAATTCATTAGCATCTCGAAATAGGGTCTGCCAGTAAAATCCACATTGGAGTACCTTGTGTGCGGTTCTCTTTCCCGAATGGTGTCCTCCAGCCTTGAGAGTATGACAATGTGTGAGGACACTCTGGTATTCCTCCTGAGGAATACATCTTCGCCAGACACAATCCACTCCTTCATAGAAAAGGAAAGGATCGTCCCAATGGTATTTTCTTGAATCCGATGTCAATCGATCAATCATTCTCTTGGTCCAACCAAAGGGAACTTTCTTGGAGACAAGATAGTTCACGATGTTGGAATACCATGGGGTTGAATCAATATGGCAAACAGATTCGTCTGGAAAAGTTTCCTTAATAGGTCCAGTGTCAGGATAATCATTTTGCTCAATTCGGGAAAGGTGATCAGCAACAACATTCTTTATTCCAGGTTTATCTTTGATTTCCAAATTGAATTCGTGAATTAACAAGATCCATCTCAAAAGCTGTGCTTTGGCATCTTTCTATCCATAAGATATCTTATTGTTGTATGATCAGTGAAAATTGTCACCTTGGAGCCCAATATGTATGATCTGAATTTTTCAAGGGCCCAAACAACTGCGAGCATTTCCTTTTCAGTTACCGTATAATTTCTCTGTGCAGGATCTAATACTTTGTTCGCATAGTGAATCGTATAAGGGATTCAATCCCGTCTTTGTCAAACCACAGCTTCGACAGTGAAATCCGATGCATCAGTCATGATCTCAAAGGGAAGAGACTACGGGAGCTTGTAATATTGACGATTCACATATTTTCTTTTTTAGGAGCTCGAAGGCCTCAAGACACTTGTGATTCACAATAAACTCGGTGTCTTTTCCTAAGAGCTCGGTCAATGGGCGGGCGATCTTTGAAAAATTAGGGATAAACCTTTGATAAAATCCAACATGCTCTAGAAAAAACCTCACTGACTTGACGTTGGTTGGTGGCTCAAGTTTCTTGATCACATCCACCTTGGCAGGGTCTACCTCCATTCCCTTTTGGAGATGGCATGCCCCAACATGATACCCTCAGTCACCATAAAGTGACTCTTCTCCCAGGAGAGTATCAAATTAACCTCCCTACATCTCTTGAGGACTCGGTCCAAGTGCGCTAAACATGTATCAAATGAATCACCATGAACCGAGAAGTCATCCATGAAGACTTCCAGGAAATCACCCACCATTTTGGCAAATACGGCAATCATGCACCGTTGAAATGTGCCTGGGGCATTACAAAGCCTGAATGGCATGCGCTTGAATGCGTAGGTACCGAAGGGACATGTAAATGTGGTCTTTTCCTGATCCTCGGGAGTGATAGCTACTTGATTGTAGCCAAAGTACCCATCAAGAAAACAGTAGAATGCTTTCCCTGCAAGTCTCTCCAAGATTTGATCAATAAATGGCAGTGGAAAGTAATCTTTCTTGGTTGCAGCATTCAAGCGCCTGTAGTCGACACAGATGCGCCATGACGTGGGTACTCGGGTCGCGATCTCTACCCCCTCCTTGTTGGTGACCATCTGGATTCCCGACTTCTTCGGGACGACATGAAGGGGAGACACCAACTTGGAGTCAGAGATGGGGTATATAAAACCTGCTTTGCACCATTTCTCTATTTCTTTCTTAACTACTTCCCAAAGATTGGGGTTTAATCTTCTCTGAAATTCACAGGAAGGCCTTGCGTTATCCTCAACATAAATTTGGTGCGAGCAGAGAGCGGGGTTGATTCCTACGAGATCTGACATAGTCCAACCGATGGCTTTTCGATTTTGCTCAAGGACTTCTAGTAGTCTAGATTCTTGGTCCATGTTTAATGACGAGCTAATGATCACAGGGAATTTATCTTTGGGTCCTTTAAGAAATGCATATTTCAGTGTGGGAGGGAGAGGTTTCAGCTCTGGCAAATCTAAATCATCAATCAAGTCTGGCTGAATGTCTTTTAAATCTGGCTCTGTGCTGGTTGGTGATGAATCATTCTGTAATATGCTAGCCACTAATCCTGAAGGAATGTGAGTCAGATCGCAAAAGTAGTGCTGTAATTCAGCCAAAGCCGCGTCCGACTTGTCATCAATTTTTCTTGATTTTCCCAAAGAAGATGGGATTGACAAATCCGAAAGGATTTCTGTGTCATCAAGATGATAAACATCCGGGTGTTTATATTTATCTGACAATATCTCGCATACTGACTGGTGCATTATTTCTTCTTCCGTTGTGGTGTTAGCAATCTGAAGGTCTGGCAGTTGGTCCCATAATGCAGAAGTGCTGATGAGATTACACTCGGATGTTTCGGCATCTTCAATGGTAGAATCAGAATCTGGTCTTTGCCACTTTGTTTGTTTCATCTCCAGATCCACTTCTCCATCTAGGGAGCGGAATTTCATCTTTCTGGTGTCGTAATCGAATACAGCCTTGGCGGTTCTTAAGAATGGTCTTCTAAGAATGATTTGCGATTCCTTCCAATGGTTCAGAGTCTCCATATTAAGGACAGTGAAGTCCACTTTGTATTCTGTACCCTCGACCATAATGATAACATTTTTCACTTCTCCCTTAGGTCTTTTAGTGGATTTGTCAGCGAATTGGAGTAAAGATAATGATTTCTGGAGAGGACCTAACTCCAATCTGTAATATAAGGCTAAGGGAAGAAGATTGATGGAAGAACCATTGTCGAGAAGTGTGCATGCAAACGCAATGCCTCCAATGCGACTTTCCACATAATGAGCACCCAGATCCCTTTTCTTCCATGGTAAATGCTGATTTCTGACGCATTTGGTAGTGGCCACTGTCAGGACATGAGTCTCCACAAACTGATTTATTTTCTTTGTATGAGTCCTGGTGGGAGTACATTTCATTTTCAAGTATTTCTGAAATACTGGATTACTGGCCACATATTGATCAAAGGGTACTTTGACTGTGATATTCTGTTGGCAGAATTTTTCCATCACTGGGTCATTTTGAATGTTTTTCTTTTGTTTTTCTTTTGTTTTCCGTTCTTAAGAGCATGGGGGAAAGGAATGGAAGCATTTGAGATAGGAGAAAGAGAGTCAGAATCATAAATAAGAGCATCTTTATTAGATTTGGAGTTCTTATTACAATCATAATAATTATCTTGCTGAAATGGTGACAAATGTATTTTTGCAGCAACTAGAGGTTCATGGTCCTCTGCAGTCTCCATAGATGCCTTTCCTCTATCTCGTGCTCAAATCTTCGGGCGTCCTTCTTCTTCATCCTCAGTCGTATCCTCCGGTTGATCTTCCGAGTCTTGATGGTCTGATTCCCTTGCCCGGTCAGGTATGACCACGGTCCTTCTGTTCTTGAGTGACATGGCATTGATATTGTCAAACGAAAGGATCTCATGCTCAGATGTGGAGAAATCTGAATAGTATACCTGGCCATTGTGTTGAGATGATTGAGACATGTTCAAGCTATTTGGGTTAGCTTGAACTTGGGCGGGAATGGTTGTGGCTGGGGCTGTCTGTTCATCCTTCCAGTGGGACAAGCAATTAACATCAACCCGTAGATCGTGCAGCTCATTTCGGAAGCTGCGAATTTCTTCAAGCATTTGCCTCTGGATATCGACTGGTTCTTCTGGAGGGTTGGATGATTGAGTTGATTGTCTAGGAGCTTGATATTGCTGACGGTATTGTTGAGGTTGGTTTTGGCAATTGTAGGGCTGTTGCTGCTTTGGATGCTGGAAAGATGTAGTGTTCTGAGTGTGTTGTGGAGCTGGAGGAAATGCGGCATTATAAAAAGTGGACGGACGTTGATTTTGTTGACGCTCCCCCATATTACCCTGTCGGGTAGTGTCCTGTGTGTACCAAATGCCGTTTACTTCGAATGTCAGAGGTGGGGCTTCTTTGACTGTCTCTGCCGGTGGAGGTGGCTGCTGGGAAGGTTGGGCATAGGAGTGGTCCTGAGCCCATGGTTGTTGTTGTTCTAATTCTGGCTACTTCTGGACATGATGCACATGATAGATTGAGGTCGTGGGTATCCCTATCTTGGATACCTTCTCAGTTAGCTCCTCCATTTGCTTTGGAAATTGGGAGATCCTGTTGTCGATGTCGTTCATCCTCTTATGAATTTGATCTACAACTGTTAATTTATCAGCAATGATGTTCATGTTGGGAATCAAGTCCTCTGCTATCTCTGCGATAGTTTGCTTTCCTCCTTTGGCTTGAAAGGTGTTCAGGGAATCAGTGTAAGCTCTACTGGCGATTTGTGAACGGCTTGTCTCCGCCATCTGCTCCATTATTTTCCAGACGGTATCAGCTCCTCAGGATGTATAATTGCCTCCACAGGCAGCACTGACTAAACCCTGAGTCTCATAGTTGAGACTAGAGTAGAGTGACTGAACTAGGATGTTATTATCCAGGTCATGGCAGGGACATTTCTGCAGCAGATCTTTGAATCTATCCCATGCATCACAAAGTGGTTCATTAGGCAGCTGAGAGAAACTGGTGATGCGAGTCCTCATTTGATTGGTTCGACTCAGAGGGTAGAATTTCTTCAAGAATAGGTTTTTGAACCTGTCATACGTAGTCACAGTCACTCCTAGATTTTTCACCCAGTAATCTGTCTTACCTTTCAAGGTGAAAGGTAGTGCGGTGAGACGAATGTAGTCCTGGCTGACTTGTGTGTGCCTCTGATTAGAACTTACCAGCTCCAAATCACGTAAAAATTCATATGGTTCTTCATTTGCATTACCATGAAATTGTGGTAATTGACTCAGGAAGTGTGGCTTCAGTTCATGGTGAACCTCTGGCTGAGGTGGCTGCAAGTAATTTCTAACTCTGTATTGTCCAGGATTGTATGCGGCTTCCATTGGTGGTTCTTCCTCTGCATTCAACCGTTCTAGTTGTTCCCTCATTAAATTTTGTTGCTGCTTAGACGCGGCTAGTCTTGCGAGAATCATTTGCATTGGATCTTCATTGAGTTCATCTTCATGATTGCTCTTCTTTGGAGGCATCTTTTGTGAGTGATTCTTTTCACCTTCAGATTGTGAAAAATCAGAGTCAATAGTTTGGAAAGGATTATAAGAGGAGGATTCAAGGGGAAGGTGTCCCTGAACCCAAGGTGGTTCTGAGTAAGAGTGACTCAAAATGTTTAAGACTGGAAAGTTTGTGGTGGTCAAAAAAGGGTTTGCGGAGTCCGAACAGAAATTATCACAATCTTCCATTCTCGAATCCAAGAGATTAACAAGAGGTATAGGGTTTATGATCTAGGCACAAGTGTACGGTATTCGATGATCATCTAAGTTTTACGCACAAATCAAACACAATACAAAGTTTTGTTTCACCAATTCACTCAGTGAAGGTCGTAAGAGTTCACCAGTTATCTTGTCGAATTTTAATTGGTGAGAAGTCAAATCTTGCAAACCGTTTAAACGAGCTGTTAGGTGCCTGTATTTTCTGACCGACTATCCCAAATTCTTATGACTAGTTGCACCTACTTTCAGCCAGTATGGGAGTAAGTAAGGACCGTAGAACGGCTACCTTTACTTGAGGACGGAGCCTTACGCAGTATCCTTTAAACCACCCACTCTGCTAAGGAAATCCGGACTGTTTACCGGCTACCCGTTAGATCCTCACTGAGAAGTAGCTAATCATTTTTTGTAGAATCAGTAGTCAGTATGAAAATCCTGGCTTGGCTCTATCTTAGTGTGCATCTCTCTCCTCGCTGCAAGATAAAATCAAACAATGTCGGGGTTTCTCTCCTGCAAGAATTCTTGATTTTATGAGTTCTTAAAATCGGCTATATTTAGCAGTCCTAGTTT
This sequence comes from Ottelia alismoides, assembly GCA_037367405.1. Classification (NCBI taxonomy): domain Eukaryota; kingdom Viridiplantae; phylum Streptophyta; class Magnoliopsida; order Alismatales; family Hydrocharitaceae; genus Ottelia; species Ottelia alismoides. Next base: position 941,625 of record JAZKJV010000856.1, on the reverse strand, counting down.
TAATTTGGTGATCACTGAAGAAATTAAGTGAGTAGAAATATACGTCTACCGTCCAGTCCCAATTTCCTTTAGAATTATGTGATAAAAGAAGAGGGAGGAGTTAGGGAAAAGCTGATGCACGCAAAAATAATGATGTATGCTCAGTTAGAAGACTTACAGTGAATCCTTGCAATCTCCATGTGGGGTGCTAGACAGAAATTGAAAATTATTCTATATGAAATGTAAGCCGATGAAAAACCGCACCTAAGCAGAAAGTTCTATTAGCAGGGAAGAAATGAGTTAAATTTTGGCTAAATTGAACGATCTATGTGCGTCTCGATTAATGTGCAGTGTGGCCTTAGATCCTACGGGCACAATCAAAAATATAAATGCTCTCAGAGCCGTATGTGCAGGTCTATCCTAATCGCCACTCAACTCGGGCCCTACCCTCACCGGAGAGTGAAACAGGCCACGACACACCACAGAAAAGTTCAGAGTCTTTTTTTACACACGCGAGAGTCCAATCGGGCACCGCTGTAAATGAACAATTAATTGCAGAACTAAAATTGCAGACATTAAAAACCTAGACTCTAAGCTCTCTCACGACTCGACTCGATCTTAAATTAATTGCGGCTTCTTCAGATGTCGGTGAAGATGCTTCAGTTTCTTGAAAAACCGCTCCACGTGCGTCGGATACCTCGCAAGAAAAATAAGAGATTTGTGTAAGAGAGTGACTCAGAAAATAATCAAAAATAAAATAAGCACAATAAATGCTGAAAAATAAATGCAGGAAATAAAATGAAATTTACAATGAAAAATTCGGGGGTCAGACTACCCGAATGCGGAAAAACCGAACAAAAATTTTCAAGACAAAATATAAGTCGTTTGCCTCCCAAGCAATGGTGCCATCTGATGAATCCGAAATTCGCTAAGTTAAAAAGAAGTTTTTAATTGTTCTTGCGTAAAAATTAATGTGTTGTCATTCGTTGTAGGCGGCAATCGGAATCGATCAAGAAAATAACCACATAAAATATACATCAATTTTAATCAATGCAGTTTTATGTTTATTTTACTTGGACAAGTCCCAAATTCGATCACAAGGAGGCAAAGGAACAATCTAAAATTATGTTTATCAAAATTCATGCGCAGTTTTCGAGGCGGTCTTTTTTTGGAATTTTTTAATGTAATTAAGGATGCAATATGCAATTTTGGCCTATTTTAGGTACTAAAATGTAAAAGTCGATCAAACAATGTCCGACAAATACGAAACTTGGCCACAATGTAAATTATGATGAAATGAATGTACTGTAATTTTTTTTTGAATTTTTTGGATGCAATATGAATTTTTTTAGGAATTTTTAAATGCAAACAAAATGAATTTCAATATTTAATTATAATAAATATTAAACCTTCTTATTTTCAAGAAATAAAATTATCGAAGGTCTATCACTAGGTGATGGACCTAAGAAAAATCCTAAACCTTGAAAATGTGAGATTTAATACCTATTAAAAATTAAACACTGAAATATGCAAAATAATTTTTACAATGCAAACTATGCATGCAAATGTAATTCTTTTTGGGTACAATGCCAAGGACAATTAACTCTCCAATATATGATTTTTTGGGAATTTTTAGAACAATGGTTAATCAAATATAAATTTAAAAGCACAAACTGGGTAAAATATGCAATTTCCCACGAAACAATTAATTATTAATTAACCACTGATCACAAAAATATACACAATATGTTAGAATGTAGAGAATTAAGTGTAGAACAAAATGCTATTTTTTTATAAATAAAATCATGCAGAGAAGAGGTCCAAAATTATGGGGGAACACAGGGATATGACTGCAATAACTAATAAATAAAATAAAAAGGCAGAGGGGTTGTAATGTAATTACCGATACCCGTGGGGGTATTCTTGAAAAATTCCCAGAGGTCACGTGCTCTGCACGTGCCTCTGGCTGGCTGGGGTGGAAGCGTGAATATGGAGACCTTTGGGGGGCCTTCTGTAAAATTACCAAATGGTCACGTGTTGTGCACGTGACCTTTGGGCTTCTGCGCAATTGGGAGGGACTCCAGGGGCGTTGATGCAAAACATCCCCTCGCTCACGTGCGAAACACGCGAGGGGGGTCTCGACCCTAGGGACCGGTGGTGAGATCGGCGGAGGTTGGCCGCTCCAGGCAGAGGTGCTGTCGGAGCTTCGGGCTGGCAGTGGAGGCGTGGCTGGCCTCCGGTGCTGCGGAAAGGGGGGAAGGCCAGGTGTCGAGCGAGGTGTGGCAACGAGAAGCTCAGAGCTGTCGACGTTGATGCGTTGAGTGGCTGCTGGAGTCGAAGTTGGTGAAACTTGGAGAAGATGATAATGGCGTTCCTTAGCTCGGTGAGGCGGAGAAGACGAAGTCAATAGTGGAGGAGTTGTCGATGAAGATGGAAGCGGTGTGTCGGTGGCTGTGGTCGGAGTTGGATCCAATGGCTGACACACGGCCGACGGAGTCGGGGAAGAGGAGGGTCGGCGGTGAAATGTCGAAGAGAGAAAGAGAGAGAGAGAGAGAGAGAGAGGGAGGGAGAGAGAGTACCTGGGAGAGGGCTCGACGGCGAGCAAGCCGGAGCTGAGCAGCAGCGAGGATGGCTGAGCTGCGACGAGGATCTGGGCCCCGGATCATGCCAAAGGAGGAGGCTTGCTGGTTGTCACGACCAGAAGAGGTTCCTTGAAGGTTGAACGGCGGATGGGTTGGCGAGATGCGGCGCTTGTGTTTAAATAGGGGCGTCGGGGGTGGTCGGACATGGAAGGTGGTGTGCGCGATTGACGAAATCAAGTTTTGGGATTCGACGAGATTCGCCAGGAGGAGGAGATTGGAGGATGATCGTGATATCAAAGATGGGATACGCGACGATCGGAGATGGCGAGATTCGTGGCGGGCAGCCGCGAAATTGGGGGTGGCGGCGGTTTCTAATTGGGAAAGGTGACAGGTTGAGGACGATGAGCGGGGGCCGTCGGACGGCCGAGAATAAGCCACGTGGCAGCAAGGAGAGGGAGAGGCGGAGGCACGTGCGATGCACGTGCATCTTTTTTTTATTTTTATTTTTTTAATTTTTATTATTATTTTTTTAGATAAACGAATAAATAATTAGGCCAAAAATGGCTGACACGTGGCGGCCCCAGGGGCTGACACGTGTCAGCACCACAAAAATCGCCGAATAAATACTTTAAGAAATCAATATTAAATAGTAAACGACCTCGGATCGAAAAACTTTCTTCACAAAATAGCTCGTCTCGATGATTTCTACAACTTTCATGAAGACATCAAAACCAAAATCGATCAAATGCACAAAGTGATTTTTTTGGGGTATCCCATGTACATAGAATACCTTGATTTTTGGGTTTTGTAATTTTTTGGTCATTATTAAAATAGATAAAAATCTGGAAAAAATTTGATAAAATAAAAAATAAGTAATTACAAATTAATCTAATTTTTTTCGATTTTTATTAATTAAGAAAGAGGAGAAATAAAATAAAATGTTAAAAAGACTCATTTTGTACAGTTGGTTAGTGAAGACCTGGACTCAATTTGTTTCTTTGATTTCAAACTCAATTTAGATTTGGATTTTTACGCATTTTAATAAAACTTTTATCAAAGAAGAAAACTCAAAAAGAAAAGAACTAAAATAGGTTAAATATGTATATAAAATAATAGGTCAAAATCAGCTAAAATACAAAATGTACAAAAGAGGCCCAAAACCCAATTTTCACAAATGAGCTCCGATTCACTTGAATTTGGTCTTGTTTTGAAGGTAATTGAATGTACATTAGTTCAAAAGTGAGTAGTATCAAAACGGACACTGGATGGGGAAGATATGGGGCTTTTAGTCTGGAAACACTGAAACGAGGGTTTGGGTTTTTGGTCCATTTATTTGGGTTAGTGATTTTTTTTGTATTTTTCATTTATTTTTTTTAATGATATGTACCCAGTGGAGGTGGTTTTGTGTCATTCGGAGTTAGCATGAAGGAGTTAAAAAATCGGGAATTAGGCTATTTACAGGTCAACTTTGGCTTGGATTTTTGGCTTCTTATTTTTTGCAAAAATGATGGATAAAATGCCATTCTTATGCAAACATGCATGAATGCTAATTATGCAGAATAAATGCAGAAATGCTGATGATTTTGAGGGAATTGAGCTTAATAATTGAGACTTAGGGTGATGAATCCGAGATTCATCAACCTCACACTATGTGCTAGTTGTATATAGGTGTTTTGTCTTCTATTCCTTCTTTCTCCCGAATGTTATGTGTGCCCCAGATCTATCGCCATATCTTTGTGACTATACCTAGGACGTACCTTGTCCTAGGTATAGGGGGGTACACACCACGTGGTTCTATGTCCTGTTTTGTCACTCCTGTTTTTACCTATACTTGGGGATCTTTCACTCTAAGTATAGGGGGAGTGATGTACATTCTCCAAGATCTTTTCATCTCTCTGTATATATTTATCTTTTCATCTTTTCTTCTTTTCTTCTTTTCCTTTTCACTTTTTCTGTATCTACATAAAAGGTGTTGCCCCTTTGTGTCAGTTTCATGTACTAAGGATGTACTTTTTCCTAAGTATAGGGGGGTTTACCCCTGATTCGTTCATTCTTTTGTCTGTTTATCCCCGCCCGTGACCCTCCCTGCGTTGTGTACAATCTGCTATACTTGTTCCTCCGCCCAATAAAATGTTGCCGCCAGAAGCAGAACCCCGTATTTCTTCCAGAGAATCTCCTAATTGTTCCAGAGCAACTAGAAATAGATTCTTTAACCAGAAAGAATTAAGTTCAGATGTAGGATACCTATCCAGAAGTTTTCGCAACTCAATCATGTATGATGGAATCATCAAAGATTTGATCTTTTCTAACTCTGTCTGTAATTCACTAGAGGCTCGGGAAACAAAGAGAAGATGTATACGAACGAAATATCCAGCAACAAGAAGAAAGAAAAGGATTGAATAGAGGAACTCCCAAGCATTTGTTGATCTCAGACGTGTCCATATCAACGGAAGGGGTGACTCGTTATTTCGATGAATCATTTCTTCGGACAGAAAAAGATTCTGTAACACTTACTCGAAATCTCACTTATAAGATTCCATTGTGGAAGAATCGCCCACCATTTTTTCTGAGGAATTGGCCGTGATATACCTGATCCATGCATAATATCATGAAAAATAGATACAAATTTTGGACTGCTACTTAGTATCGGCAATGAGTTTGAAAAGGTATCTAAAAGGGTGAAATTTAGATATTTGCACCCTGTCGAAGTAAGGAACCATGGCAAATATGTTTGGAACAGATTCCATTTTGAGAGATTTGAAAAAGCACTATCTCCTTGAAAGGTTCTATACATCCGCCATTTCTCAACACATTTCTTTAGACAAAGACTCTGTTTTTTCCTCTTTCCGGATGGTAAATATTTCTCAGAACATGGAGTGTGAATCAAACCCATGTTTGAATTGAAACTGAGATACTGATGCAAGTTCTTCCCTTCTGAATCAGATAGATTCATATCGGAAAAAGGCTGACAATAAGTTCTTTCTAAATTGACTATTTGTTCCTCTGTTAGAGGTGTTTCAGAAATATCTGCGATCGAGTAAATAGCCCTACGAACGAATGGATCGAATCGAATTGGAAAATGGAAAGATTTGTACAAGTTATACGTTCCGTCACCACTTTGTGGAAAATCGTTAGATATGAATATGTCAGATACCCGTAACTCGATTGGTGAAATAGTCTCTCTCTCCAAAAAAATATGTTTTCTTTTACCGACACACAAAGAAAATATTTTGTTGCGAATGAACAAGATATTGAGGAATTGTCCATATGTAAGATCATAATTATTGATACGGGTCTTTTCCCTTTTTATTTGATCCTAAGTATAGGGGGAAGGTCACCTTCTTATTCATTTATATCTTCATTCTTTCATTCTTTCGTCAGTCGTTGTAGTATAGGCTTTTCTATACTCAGTATGAGTTATGTCTTCTCTTTCTCTTCTTGACCTATGAGGACATAGCTAATGCTAAGTATAGGGGGCGTATATACTATATATATACTTTAGCCATAACTCATACTTTCATAATAAATATGGCTAAATATATTGTATATATAAACACATAATCCATTAATAAACAATAGTCATTCCTCAAATTGTTTTTGTATTTACTGATTAATAAATCAGGATATTAATATTTTTGCGAAATGATTTGAAAAATGGTGTGAACTGTTTGGACAACTTTTTGTGAAATATTTTCAACCTCTGTAAAAACATTTTGATTGCAGAAATTCTTTCTTTGTGTGAAATAAAAGTTTGGAAACCGATTTGCAAATGATTTTGAAAATGTTTGTAAAAATATTTTGAAAATTGTATATATATCGTGCGAAAAATCTTTGCAAAATGACTTTCAAATGATTGTAAAAATTTGCAAAATTATTTTGTACTATAGTTTTAAAATTTTGTTTTCAAATAAATTTGAGGAATGAATGTATCATTGAAATAGGAATAAAATATGTATTGTATAAATATACCCTAAATAACTCACTTTATTAAAACCTGTAAAATCTTTAAAATTCTTAAATCTTGTAAAATAAAGCGGCACTCCCGTGTAAATAGTTGTACATACTTTTTGTGTGCCAAGATTATTATTTGCAAAATTCATTGTGTAAAAATTTTCTCTTTGATTTTTAAATTCTTTGAAAAATTGCATTGCTTTTCTGCATTGAATAGCATTTGCATAGCATTCATATTTTTTTGATTGAGCTTGATGATTGAACTAGTCCAATAAAGTTGAGATTGGATCTTAGTTGGACCTTACTGCACCTAACTACACTGGAACATTATGGGAACTAGGTTTAAGGTACTTCAGGTCTAATAGGACTTAATTCTTTAAGACTCAGGGCTGGGTTCAAGTCTCCTCAACTGACTAAATAGAACTTTTCGAGACACACGCATGATTCTTGTCGACCGTGACCTAACTTGGATACTTGCACCTTTCACTTAGCTCAACTCAATTGGAGTGGTGAGGGGGTTGGATTTGCCAGTCTGAGACTCACACGGGTGGAAACATTCATCCTCGTCTAGGGAGGGAAGTGCAACCCAACCTGGTCCAGTTTCAATGAAGTCGAATGACAGGAGAGTGCGGGTTGCAATAAAGCTTCAAAAGAGGGATACTTTTCTGGCTCAAGAGGAAAAAGTCCTTGCGTAAATGCTGATGTAAATAGTATGTTTCAAAAAAAATCTCCAAAAAAGTGGACATGATTGAAAATAAAAATAAAAGTGTCTGCCGGAGTATGTATATGTGTTGTATAGAAAATAAGCAAGCTTGAGCATCAAAATTATACCATGTGAGACTGCAGCTGGATGACATGACTACACTGGTCTTGCATCTCGGGATAGGTAGCTACACTGGCTACCGTCCATTCTCTACTTCCCCTCCTCCTCTTGAGTCGGATGCCACTTGAACTTAGAAGGGAATACCCCGCTCCTCGTTGACAGAGGGATGGATTAGGGAATCATTGGGTTGTCATTATGGAGAAGTTAGTTCCTTTGTCATTTCAGTTGGGGAGACCCACTGTCACTTACACTGTACAAGTCAGCCTCATAGTCATAAGGGTTTGCGTATGATGTAGGCCAGTTCTGACCAGGATATTGAGGTGGGTTGAACCGAGTTCTTTGACTCTCGAAGGCTGTTGTGTTTTAAAGCTGGTTCCCGACCAGGTTCTACACACATCCACACTCAAGGTCTAACAGAAGCTCCAAATTCTGATTTTGTAAGGACAGATATTGCACTGAAAGCAATCCTATTCAGACTATCTTTTTCAATCTTCTTTTTATTTCCTTCTTATTCTTTGCTCTTTTCTGTACTTATTGCATAAGTATTTGCTAGGGACTAGCAAAGGCAAGTATAGGGGGTGATGAATCTCCATTTCATCACCTTTATTCTATCATTTTGGCCTTGAAAACCCTAGCTAATGCATGTAAATAACATTAATTTGTCCATAATAGCATTTATGATTTATTGTATTTCTTGTATATAAAATAAGGTTTTTAATGCTAAAATTATAGAATAAAGAGAAGAAAAGAAAAAGGAATAAAATATTGCAAATATTTTACGACCCTAACCCCGAGACCAAGTCCAGAATGGAATTGATCGACAAGGAACAAAGTAGGTGGAGATAAGGGCCAAAAATACAATAAATACCTCATTTATATATTCTTGATTTATGCATTTTTGACACCTATTTTGTATCTAAGTATTTATTCATCAAATAAAGAAACTTTGTACACAAAAGTTGTAGATAATAATGCAAATAAAAATACAAAATTGAGTTTGTACAAAAATAATATACAGTGTACATTTTATACCCAGAATAAAAAGCCAGAAACCAAACTTCACAGACCCATATCTTCCAAATAAAAACTCAAAACATGGCAAAATCACTTTAATTGTATATAACTTTTCATGAGCTATTTAATGGTGGTGGTTTTATATTTTTTGGAGTTACTGTGCAAAAGATAAGTTTTGGCCCCTATTGTACATAATACCGATTAAAATATTCAATTTATTCATTACTTATTATTTTTACAAATTCATATATTTATAATTTTGTAAACATTATTTATAACATAAGTGTATAATAAAATTAGAATTAAACCTTAAAAAGGAGAATAAAATAAACTATGCCAAACCATAGATGAAATACCTATGTATATAAATAAAAGGGAAATATATTCTTTAATTATTTTATTCTTTCATATTTTTAGAATATTGTCAATATCATATATATTCTATTAAAAATACAAAACAAAAATTAAACTCATTAAAATACATTAAAATAAAAAGAAGTATACAAAACATAGGCAAAATACCTATACCTATACCTATACAAATCATATACCTATTTCAATGTGCAAATAAACTCGTAAAAATTAAATAAAAATATATTTAGAATCACAAAAATAAGTTATAAATATATAAAATAAGAAAATAAAATAATAAAATAAAATTTACAAAATAAAAATAAAAATACACAAAACATAGGTAAATATACCTATAAATACACTCATAAAAATTAATTACTAATGAATAAAACCAAAAAATAACTAAAAAACATATTAAAATATTACATAAAATAATAAGCATTTTTTATTTTATACTCGAAAAATAATAAAATCATTTACTATTTTAAATTAATTATATTCGAATAAAACCCTTTGTTTTGTCCTTTAGCGGCCGACGTGGCGCGGCCTTCGTTGACCTCTGGTCAACTGTCCCATCTGCTGCTCTGAGTCGTTGGACCTGTTGAATCCTCATTTTTCTTGCATTTTTCGTGGGCGTCTCGTCCATCGATCGAACTCGCTTCCTCCACAAGAGTTGTGCCTAGCACATTGTACATACACGCCAACATCTTAGATTGCTTGTACATACGCCTGATCAATCGATAATCGCCGGTTAATAAGGGTGCCCAATTAGGTTTATAAATAACCCAGCTCCCCCACCTTCGCAAATTTGGTCAGTTTCCGTTCTTCTCCCTTCCTCGTATTCAGTCCTGGAGGCTTCCTCGTGATAAGGGGAGGTTGTTGGCGCCATGATTCTGTCGGAGGAGGTGGGAGTTGCACCCACGGTGGCGCTCCGGCGATCGCCACACTCCCTGGTTCCCACCAAGTATTAGAGCCTTTTTCTTGCTTTTCTAGGTAGATTTTACTTCCAGCATTTCATTCATGCAATTAGTTTCATGTTTCGCATATTAGTTTAGCGTAGTTTAGCGATTTCGTAATTCATCGGAGCTCTGCTCCGACGAGCTTTTAACCGTGTTCCACCTTGTTTCCGACCACCACTACACCTTCATTCCGTTCCCCATCACCTTCTCCACCTCCCAGCCACTTCCTATCAACCGGAGCCTCTTTGGTTCCGCGAATCGAGGCTCCTCCACCACCCTTCGCTGGAGCTTCCTCGCCCATCACCATCCCCATGCTAATAGCTTCAAACCCCTGGTCGAGGGAGACGCCCTCGAGCCGTGTGAGCTTCCTGTGCAGGTTAGGCACCTTGAAATGCGCCAGGAGACACAATAGAAGCCGGCAGAGGTACCTGGAGCCCCATTTCTTCTCCGAGCTCGTGGCGGCGCTCCAGCGTACCTCAGGACGACCCAAAACCTCTCGCACCGGTGAAGACGCGAGATATCACCAGAAGAAACTCGCCCCGGCGAGCGTTCTTCCCTGTTCTTCCAGTCATTGTCCCTGTCGTTGGATGAAGAAGGAGGCCCAGATTGAAGATCTGTCGTTGGATGGAGCCATCATCGACCGTCAGATCGCTACCCGCGATCTAATCTCACGTGTCCATCGACGAAGCGTCATCGGCAAACGTGGAGGCGCCACGTGGATAAGTCAAGAACATCAGCCGTCCGATCCAGCGCCTTAAGGGGTAAATTGCAACTTTAGCCCCTTGCATTTTTGTATTTATTTTTTAGTTCTGTAAAATAAATGTAACATTATAAATAAATGGGATTTTTTGCATGGAACCCCTTATATTAATAGGATATTACATAAAGGTCCTTCCCAGCCGAGTCACGTGTTGTCCCACGTGATGTTTTCAGAATTTTGCACGTATGCCCCTGACAGTTTTGTATATTGTAAAAAGATTCTAAAATATTAAATAAATGTTTATTCTGTTGGGATTTTTGCACAGAACACCCTGTCTTTATTTTATTTGCAAAAATACCCCTGCTAGGGTTGGAATTTCTTTTTGCTTTCCCTATTTATTGCATGCATCGATAAAATTCCAAAAATCACCAAAAAAAATACCATAGGTTCCTGTTGCATTGTATTATCACGCCATGTTTTTATTTTGCAATTTTATTGCATTTTCATATTTATAAAAATTCAAAAACATGCATTTTCAATACTATCTACATTAGAAAATACATAGAAATTATAAAAACTACTCGAAAAATTTCCAAAAATAAATATTATGTGTCTTTTTGTGACTTTAATATCTAGACCAAACATCACTAAAAATTACAAAAGAAAACTCCTAAAAACAATAAAACCCCAAAATCCTTCATAAAAAGATTAAAAATCCCTTAAAATCCCAAAAATATAATCTCTATTTAGCAATTTTCTATATTTTATTACCTTTAATTTAAAATTAATTTGAGGAATTTTTTATTCTGTTTGATATTTTTATCTTAATTTTAGTTTCGAGTTTGTATTTTAGTCACTATTTTCAGTGTTTTTGGCATTTAAAAATACCAAAAAATCAGGAAAAATCTAGAAAACTCACAAAAGCAGTAGAAAAATATAAAAATCATAAAAATACTTTATTTACTGTATTTTGAGTATTTTTTACTATTTTCATCTCTCTCTTATCTCTCTTTTATTATATATTCTATATAGCCTTTATATCTTATTTCAAAAAGAAAATATAAAAACATAAAATATAAAACCAAAAAATTAAATTTAAAAATCAAATAAAAATTATAAAAACAAAAAATCAAATAAAAAATATAAAATTAAAAACCCACAAAAATAATAACATGGTTAAGATAAGAATTGAATAATGTTGTGCATTTATGTTGCTCCCAACCGGTTACTCACAGTGTTCGACCTCTACTTGTGCTTACACCTATACACATTTGCATATAGAGTTATAATAAATTTTAACTCCACATTATAGAAATTTAATTGCGTGGGTTAACTGCTACTTGAATGGGATTTATTGAGCGGTTACCGCATCGACTATCGACCCGCCTTGTGGATCAATACGACCCTTGATTTTCCCTTTCATCAGAAACACAATCAACAAATAACTTGCTTGAATAGGATTGGGAATTTGTCTAGCAAATTTCCTTATAATCAAAAATGTTTTGATTATTACTATATGGTATAATTTCGGTTGAAGAACCGATGATCATCTAAAGTACACATTGATCTATTTGGCATTATCCTTTCTTGAGGTGGATATGGTGTCTAGTCGGGGAGCATTGGGGTAGCGGGTCGCACCGGTTGTGGTCCGTCCCACTTCCATCGGTACTGGCCATGACAGCAGGTAGGGATTCGATAATGCCGGAGAAATCAAGATGTATTTTTTCTAATTATTAAAATTCAAATTAACACATACTTTGAGATAATACCATATATATATTCAAGCAAAACAATCAAGTTTGTTGATTGAATTGGGTTAATAATTAATTTAATATGATGAAGTTAATTATATCCAATTAAAAAACACTTTATTATGAATAGATGTTTATTTCTCTTGGAAGAATGAATTATGTGAATATGATTCATGATAATTAATTAAAATTTGAATATGAGGTAGAGGATCACATAAGTGACATCCATGGTCTCCCGTCAAGGCGAAGTGTTCCGTCGCCAGATATTGTATGTAGGAGACGCCTGTCCGATGTGACAGCTCCTGCATATGATCCATTTGGATCGGGTTCGTCGCTTCTCGAAAAAGTAAGGACGTATGTGTAGTGACCCCAATATCGGGTCCTCATATTATTGGGGTGATATTGGATTGCGCATAGCGAGTTGTATTCCTGTTGACGGTTGGTTTAATTAATGACGGGTCAACATCACCTTAAGGGTGGTGGGCCCGTGTCTTAAAGACCGAATTGGGAGATGCAAGTTGGACTTGCAAGGCGTAATGTGTTCCCGCGTCTTTTTATCTGAGTCACAGGTTCTCATATTATTGGGATGTGACAAAGATAAGGAAGGAGATCCCAGATCTTGCTTGAGATATAATGGTAAGTATATCTCTTACTTTGAAAGTGATTAAGGGAATAAACTTTCAAAGTTGATAAAGCAAGACCAATTTGATTTAAAATGCCTTAATCAAAGTAAAATGTGTGTATATATTTATATTTATATTTATATTTATATTTATATTTATACAAATTTCTTATTTCAGATATCCTTCATTAAACCCACTCAATAATATACTCAATAATAACCAATAAAATATCATGGATTGGATCCATGATCAAGATATTGTACTTGCAGTTGGACACATAATGTATGTGGTTTCAATGTGCAAGTCTTCCTCATAATAATGAGGAATAACAATAAAATAGACAATAGGACTACAACCCTAGGGTTTATATGCCTCTATAGTCTTGATCTCTCATCGAATGTACTTTGGAAGTGACATGTCGATGATGATCGCAATTGTCAAATAATCCTTATAAAATTCTAAGAAGATGTTCTGGCATACATATGTGCTCTTGACATTTAATCATGAATGACATGGTTCACTGCATTATGCAGAATGGTGTCTCTTTAAGAGATGATGTATTAAAAAATGTTTGAATACCTACCTAAACCTAAGTCTTTAAGAGTTAAGATGCATGTATATATGATGAGTGTCATCATCCTACTATATATACTCTGGTCGTTCATTAAGCTTCAGAATATTCATATTGTATAAATTGAATGAAGCATGTACAAATGTTGAAATGCTCTTATATTGAAATCTTTTGAATTCAACATAAGAGATCCTTCGTCTAAAGCAGTGGTTGTTTATAGATAAAGGGAGCGCAGTGGAAGCATGGGTTGGACCCAAGTAAAAAGGAAAGTCAAAGAGTTGACCATACTTTTGTGACTTCCATATGACATCCAAATAGTTGGATGAATGCCAATACTGCAGTGAGCCGATGTATTGATAGTATGACTATCAAGTCTATCTAGAATCCTTAGAGAAGGACTCGGATAGTGCATTGAAATAATTTACATCTACATATAATCATTGAAATTGACTTTCTTATTTGATAAGATTAAAAAGTCTAATAATTGTATCTCATTTTTTCTAATAACACTTACAATTGGTTGCATGTGTTTTAGAAAATTAGAGAAATTGATCTTCGGGTTTAATAGTCATCCACATGGATGTTGATGCAATTGTTGCAACAAACTCTATTGGATAAATAGACCATATTTTCAGTGGGAGAGCCCTTAGTCTTAGAGAATGACTCTATGACCTAGATATCAGAATACAATCATTGTTTATTTCTAAATGTTGGAAATAAACATGAATTCTGTAATAGATCTATCATAAAGAGTTATGATGGAGATATTTCAGATAGTAATCTAAAATCTAGTGGACTCTACTAAATTAGAAAATTAATGAATGGTTCATTAACATTTCTAATACTGAAATTAAATCTTAGAAGATCAATGGGAGGAGGAAGATCATTTGACAATGATCTGGCTTCAAGCCTTGGACATTTGTCTATTGATGTGATCAATAGACTAGTAAGAGATGAACTTTAGAATGTCTAGAATTTCAAATCTTACATACTTGTGAATATTGTATTCAAAGTAAAGTTGTCCAATACACCCTTCAATGGGAATGGTGTTAGATGCAAAAGTATTCAGGATCTCATACATATTGATGTATGTGGACCATCTCTATCATAATAAACATTGATGATATGTGACATCATTTGATGATTAATTGTGATATGAAATTTCTTCCCTTCACCTTAGAAAGCTTTGAAATATTCAAAGATTTCAAATTTTTTGGTTTAGAACCAAAGTTTGAAGGAAGATGGAATGAATTTGATCTAACCAAGGTAGCTTGTACCTATTAGATGAATTCAAATGAATACCTTATGGAGATATGAATCCTCCTAATGCACCTAAACTCATTAGAGTTGTAGGGAGATACAATTAGATCATGTGTGACATGATTTTGTCAATGATGAATATTAGCATAAGTATCTCTTAGTTTCCAGGTATATATATGTGGTAGAGACTACATTATATATCCTTATAAGGTTCCATGCTAGTAAGCTAGAATCTAGCACCAGAGAATGCTACTTCATTAGGAAAATAAAGGATGGTACTGGATACCTACTTTATGACCTTGAGATTCTTAAAAGATCTCATCTCTAAGGATATGATTCTTAGAGGATGACTCTCTTAAGAATCAAGATAAAAATGAAGCGAAGGAACTCATTTAATCTTGAGAAGATAATGAGGCTCCTAAAATCGGAAACTAAAAGGACAATTAAAGATGAACTACTAATACCTCTTCAAATGAGTTTGAGGATGAATTCCATGTGTCAGAGAAATCTGACAATGATTGAACTTCATGTGATGAAGCTTCTGAAGATCATGTCATGGAAAGATGGATGCTAGCAATAAAGTCTATAGTAGACTTCATATATAAGTGTTGTATATGGACCCTCGAGGATCCACCTATATGGGTAAGATCCGTTAAGGTGTAAATGGATCTTCAAGAGAAAGAGGGAACCTGATGAGAAGGTACAGACCTTCAAAGCACGGCTTGTAGCCATGAGCTGCACACTGAATAGAAGACATCGATTGCGATGAGACTTGCTCTCCAGTGACCATGCTTAAACTCATCGGATTATTGCTGACTGTAGCTACACAACTTGACTTTGACATCTTCAAGATGGATGTCAAGATTGCATTCCTCCACAAATATCTCTCCGAGGATATTCACATAAAGTAGCCCTAGGGCTTCATGGTTTAGGAAAGCAAGGTGTGCAAGCTAAAGAAAATCCATCTATGGACTCGAATAAGCTTCTTGTAGTTGGACCATAAGATTTGATGAAATTATAAATGTTATAATTTCATATAGAATCTTGATGTACCATGTGAAGCTTAGTGGGAGTGCCATTTTGTTCATCGTGCTATATGTAGATGATACCCTAATCATTTGGAATGATACAAGGATAATAATAATAAGTGTTTTATATACTGGCTATTCCATACCTTGAGATATGATCTCAAAGGTACCTCTTAGATCTTAGTTTTGAAGATTTTCAGAAGCAAATAGAAGAGGTCATTGGAACCGTCGCATTAATGGTACACCTTGGATATATATTCCATATTCTGGAAAATTCCAAGAAAGGATTCCTTCCCTTAAGATATGGTATTGACCTATCTAAAGGGATAGCACCTCAAAGAGTTGAGGAAGTGAATGCTGGAATTGCCTGCCCTTGTGCATCAGTTACGAGAAGCCGAGTGTACGCTAGGTGTACAATAGTCAGATATCTGCCATGCAGTGGGAGTAATAAATGTTACTAATCCTACTAAGGAGATAAAACACTTGATTGCAGTCAATATCTTCAAAGATGAAAAGATTTTTGAGATAGTGATCTCAAAGTCTTATCTTCAAGAAATTAAGACTGTATAGATAGTGATCTAAAAGGTCTTAACTATGGATACCTTAGGAGATAGAGATTTCTAGAAATAAGGGTATTCTGATAAGGATTACAGAAATATCGGTTATAATAATTATTAAGTTGTAGTGTCAAGGATACTATAACTAACAAGATTGAGTATTGGTTGCATAAGATGCAACATTCACATTGGATGCGAGAATTGTTACTAGGGGATATGCAAGTGTCGTAAAAGGACTTGGCGTAGTCTCTCGAGAACAGAGTGACTGATCAGCTTACCTAGCTATTTTTCTAAATAGCCTATGATTGTCACATGAGTGTAGGTTTAAATGATTAGCTCATTAATGGCTCTTTGGGCAAGTGGGAGATTGTTGGACATGCAAGCCCACGGCGAGCCATTATGCAATAAATGTTATTGCGAATATCATTCCCTGATCTGAAATGAAGAATAACTAATTTGCATAATAGGTCCCTTAGTACAATTAGGGTTACCATGGCCATCTTGATAATCATACAGATGTTGATTCATTGATTGACTCATAGAGGCTGATGCTTGGATGAATATCTAAGGAGTTAGATAGAGGACTCATCAAGCATCATCAAATGATTGTCAGGTAATGATCTCCAGATGAGTAGAAGATGGCAATCCCTTCTCATTTGGCTGATATCTGACCGACCTCTTGATGCAGGTCCTCTGCATGGGAATAGTGATTCGGATGTGTCAGATTAGTTGAGTCAATGGGTTGACTTAACGAGATCGAGATAGCCAAAGACCTATGTTGAATACTGTCATAGCATAGGCATGCATCCTCTGACCAGAGACGGATGTGTTACTATATGTCTGAGTATGTACATTTGGCAGACCAGTAGGTTGATGATCTAACCAAGGTCTATACACCGGCGAGCTGGTGTGCATGTAAGGACATATGAGTAATACGATCTCTGAAAGGGATCATACAGGTTCACTTGTGAATCGGGAGACATGAGCTCACTCATGAGGTATTGGGACTGATCAAATTCCATGCATGGTCGTCATGCTTTGGAAGCATGACATGAGCTCACCAATGACCAAGATTGAGAAACTTGGTGATCAAACCCTGAAGATGACAGTGTAAAAGTGATCTATATCTTCAGGATGATCATAGGTCTTCCAGTATGCAGGATGTACAGGGGTTGGGAATACCTGAGGGTGATGTGATCATAAACGATTGTATAACCATGACGCTTCCATTCTGAGGGAGTGATGAAACATGTTTGGATTTTAGTGACTCCTCTCAGTAGAGAAGTGACCTAATCTTAGTCCATGTATTGGACATTGATCTGAATGAGATTTAGATGCAATGAGAAGATTAGGTTTACGGCATTGATTTAATCAAGCATCTATGAGAGGTCCATGAGATCTGGATTTGAGATATGATCTCAATATCCAAGTCACTATACGTGGAACAATACAATCGCTCTATCCTTATCTCCAAGTATCTGAGGAGAAATCGCATTATTCTTGAAAGGGTTCAAGAATAATTCCATAGTTGAATTATATCTAAGCATTAAGAGAATGATAATTAAATGTGATTTAATTATCTTGATGCATGTGGAAATTATCTAATATAATTAAATGTGATTTAATTATTGTGGATAAGAATAATGTGGATAGCAATATCCAATTATTCATAATATATTATAAATGTGATTTATAATGTATTGGAGAGAGCTAATTATAATTTATATTTGTTAATTAATTATTGATGTGTATTGGATACACATTGTGCAATTAATTGAAAATGTAAATTATATTTTTTGGGTTGTGAATGTGATTCACAAAATCCCAATGGTAAGATTGCAATATTCTCAAAATTAATTATGAATTATTTTTGAAGAATAAATCCCAACAAATATTGTTGGAAAATTAATGGAGATTTTCATGGAGACATGCAATGTCATGAGATTTCATGAGATTGCCTCCACATGGAAACATGTGGACGGCTACCAAGTCCTATATGGAATTGGTGGCCTTCCACCATGTTTCATGGGAGATGATTATCTCCATGATTATTATCTCCTTAATTATTTGATTAATTTAGGATTGAATTGTTTTTGATTTATCAAATAAATTTGATCTAAATTAGATTATTAGTTATTGGATTTTACCAACAACAATCTTGACCATTGGATTAAACATAAAGCAATCTCATCCATTGATTTTATGTGTCCCATGGATTGAGATCCATGGATCCCAAAACCCTATAAATAGAGAGGCATACCATGCTCTCTAGGGTTATGCTTTTGAAGCACATCTTTCTCTCTATTATTCTACACGTCAACCTCTCTCTCCTCTCCATTGGTGGTTGTCCACCAAACCCTAGAGGAGAAAGTCGTTGTCGCTTCTACCGTGCATCCCCGCTTCGACGTTCTTTCGGTTCTCCATCTTCTTTGGAGTGCAAACACTCGCAAAGAAGGTATTCGATCTCGTACAACGAGATCAGGAGTTCACCGTGCTTGGATCAACTCGTTTGATTGCGAGGATCACGCAACTCATCCCCGTGCTCGTAAGCATCTTCTCTGATGATCGGACTTGAGACAGGAGGTCTCTTTTCGTAGAGACTCGATCAACCACGCTTCAAGAGGTATTCCTTTATACTTGTTGTGGTTCTATATGAAATGATCTGAGAATCGTTCTTGGATCATGTGGTTTCATCGCATGAAAATTTTTTAAATTCCGTTGTAGAGAACAACTAGTTCGACTAGTCGTTCTTCATCGTATTTGATACGACGCTCACGCTTCCGTGATGCGCTTGAGGATTACACCATATCCTTCACTACCTCCCCTATACTTAGGATAAAATATCCCTAAGTAGAGGCAGCAAAACAGATGTAAAGAGAAATCAAAAGATAATCACAGATCTGACATCCCCTATACTTAGGGTAAAATACACCCTAAGTATAGCCCAATCATAGGATGCAAATGGGGTGTTAGATGAAAGAATGTGTGATATGGACATCTAGATCTATACAAGGGTGGAAGGAGGTGAGAATCAGGCATGAGATGCGAATGATGTGAGTCAAAGGCCACATCTCATGCAAAATGAATAGGGGCGACATCAACGATCATCGGATCATGATCTACATATGGTTTGAGGCGTTGACCGTTAACGCGAAAGGCGGACTTGGATGACATCTCAGATATGTCGATACTACCATTGTCATGCACCTTTCGGACCAGATATGGTCCCTTCCACTTACTCTGCAAGCTTGGCATCAAACAACGATACTCTCTGATCTGGCTCAAACTGCTTATGGTTGATATGAAAATCATGCTGTATCTTCACTCACCCCTTATATTGTAGGTTGCTCGATAAGACTGTATCTCTAAGATCCTCCAGGGCTGCCAATTCTGCCTTCCTTTGATCACATATACTCTCTGGATCCAATAACATCTCAGTGATAGCCCATAGATACTTATGCTTAATTCAACAGGTAAATGGCATGGCTTTCCATAAACGAGATGAAAGGGAGACGTACCCAAAAGTGTCTTGAAGGAAGTCCGATATGCCCACAATACCGAGTCCAAAGTTGTGACCAATCCTTTCGATCTGGGCAGACTACCTTCTACAGTATCGTCTAGATCTCCCTGTTTGATCTTTCAGCAAGACCATTGGTCTGAGGATGATATGGAGTGGCTACTCGATGGTCTAAGCTGAACTCATTAGCAAGGGCCTTTACCTTATCGTTGATAAAATGAGACTCCCTATCAGATATCAAAACTCTAGGCACCCCGAACCGTGAAATGATGTTCTTCCTCAAAAATTTTCAAACATACTAGCATCTACGGTTTGGGTAGGTATGGCCTCAACCTAATGACTCACATAATCAACAAGAAATAGAATGTACTCAAATCACTGACTCTTAGGGAATAGACCCATGAAATCAATGCCCCATGCATCAAAAACCTCACAGAAGTGAATGGGTTGCATCGGCATCATATCACGCTATCCGCCTGAGCAGTCGGGGGCCAAATGGGGGTCTTCTTTGCGAATCAGTACCTGCAACGGGAAGTCCGCCGGAGGCGTAGCTCCGATGAGGGTTTATTGCAAAGAAAGATAGGAGAAGCGGAGGGGAATGGAACTTGACTCCCGACGGATATGAAGGGAAGGAGTCACGACCTTAATCTCAACCTGGGTGCCGAAGCTAAGGGGGATCAGATTGTGCACGAAGGTGAGCGATGGAACGAGGGGTCGATCCGAACGGATGGAGTGGTTAACGAGGCTCCGATCGGCTGGTCAGAGAAAGTGGATGTGTGGCGGAGCTAAATGGAATGGATGGAATCCAAAAAGGGAAATGTGGGGGATAGGATAGATGCCTGAAGGGTGGAACACGTTCCTGGACTTCAGGCGGAGAAGAGTGTCACGGTGATGGCCTCAACCGGGCTATGGCTGGCCAAGGAGGGTAAACGTGGTGGCGGTCCGGCCACGTAGCTGAGCTACGAGAATCACACCACCAAGCTTCGATCCAAAGGTGCTCTTTGATCGCTGTCACTCAAGTGGAGGTCGCTACGGTTGGAACAAGGGGTGAGGCACAAGCTGAGTGACTGGGGGAGGCCGAGGAGATAATTTATAGGATTCCTAGGAGGATGGAAAGATCGGCCAAGAGTGTGCAACCCTAGGAAGATTTGCACCTTCTTAGGGATCCGCGAAGATGAAGGATCCTAAGAGAAGGCTCGGGCGAAGAATCGGATCGAGAGGAGGTATGACCCGACCGGGAAAAATCAGAGAAAAAGCTCCGGCGGAAGGAATCGGGTCGGGTCAGCTTTGGAAGAAGGCATTGATCGGAGGTCAACATCCAGTTAGACCAATCAGGAAATTGGAATTTACAAATTATTTATAAAACCAATAAAAATAGTAAATGAATTCAAAATAAAAAAAATATATAATAAAAAATGTTTCTTATTTTTCAAGGAATTTTTTATGATTTTTAATTATTGTTATGAAAAATAGATTAGTGTATCTACAGTATATAGGATTATATATATGTATAATACCCCAAATTTTATATTTTATTTATTTTCAACATAAATTTAGGAAGCAATTTTGTTTTATTATTATGGGTTATTTACAAGTAAAAAATAAATGGTGATTGTGTTATATATATACATGTCTTTGTACAAGTGAGAGAGGATTTTTTTGTTTTTGTTTAATTTTTCTGATTTTTGTTTTATTTTTGTTTTATTTCTAGGGATATGTACAAGGAGGTAAAAATAATAATTTAATTTTATTAGGTGGGAAATAGTTATTTACATATATGGGTAATATGTACAACACAGAGTAGGCTCTATCTCTCTCTACTTATTTTATTGGGCGATCAAGTCAAGGCTTAACCTTCTCTTAGGGTTCGGGTCACTATGTATTTATTCTAAATACCTCATTCCTTTTTCTTTTATTTTTATTCTTTTATTTTTGTACAAATACATGCTAATTATGCAATATTAACACATGCATGATGATTGCTATGTTATTGTATTTACTCCTATTTACATGTTGATTTGTCAAGATAAATAGCTAAAATAAAATAATAAAGAGTGAGAATCAGGGATTCATCAGCAACCGACGTTGACTTGGACCGATTCGTGTTGTGTCCTTATCCCTTTTGCCAGTTTTTGGGGATCTAATCAAGCTCGATCTCTACTTGATTCCTTCATGTAAAATACTTGTAGGATCATCAACCTTCACCCAGATCAAAGATTAACCCAAGTCAACCTTTGATTTACGTGAAACCCTAATCGAAGACCCTCTCCCGAGCACCCTGTATATATTTACCTCCTTCATCATTTTTTATTTTTAATCCATTTTTAGCCTCCGTAACCCCTTGGTCATGTACTTGGAGTTGAACCCTTATGATAGGAGGTGTTCCTCGAGTAATGCGAGGTGTGGTCTAGATCAGATTCACCATCGCCGGAGCAAGCTCAATGTGGTTCATCTCCCGACTGTTTCTGGCATGGTGAGTCTTTCTTTTTCAATTTTTTCAAGTCATAGTAGTATCAGTAGAATAGTTCTACCTTTTTTCCATTTGATTTCATCCAAAGTAGCTTGAAATCCAAAAAATCAGTTCACCAGAGCTCTAGGCTCCAGCTACTGTCCCCTGGTTTCCGACCATTGACCACCACTTTGACCACAACTTCTTCTCTTTAATGTCTATCATCTCGACACATCCTTCAACCTAGAGCTTGCACAGATTTGGAAATCAGTTCTCACATCTCTATTGCACATCGGAGACCTCTACTCGCACCATCTAGAACCCATTTTTTCTAACCCTTAGATCGAGGAACTTCTCTCTCGAGCTCTGAAGCTTCTGGTACAAGTCCACGAATGCAAGGACCTCATCTGGTTAATAGCTCCAGGAGCTCGAACCTTCTTCGACCCTCCAGGACTCCATCGATGAGGGTCTAGAACTTTTTGAGTCATCTACCAGCTGTAGATCGATCCATGAAGGTGAACATACTCTTAACAATAAGGGAGCACGTCCGAGTCGCACATGAGGCGTGAACGAAGCCCAACAGTCATGTATTCTTGAGATGTTCTTCTTGATCAATTAATGAATCAGTGATTCATCACTCTAAAAGATAAAAATAGAGCTCGGTTCCCAGGTAATTAATTGCATTTAATTATCTAAATTGCATTTTTATCATTCATGCATACGTAAATACTATCTAGGTTCCAACCATGAGGAATGACGATTGAAGGTGGTTCCAACCATTACCGGAGCTCTGCTCCGTGTGGTTCTGCTCCTTAGCCACCCGGACAAGTTGAGCCATTTTTTTGCTTTATAGGTAATTTTCTTTATTATCTTTCAATTCAACACTTTATTTCATGCATTTTCTGTTGGTTTAAGGTATGTTCTAGCTTAGAGAACCAGCATCGTTTCCCCTATTCTGACCTTGTTCTGACCTCTGCAACCACCCCATCTTTTTCCCCTCCTGCTTCTCCACCTTTCGAGCCACCCAAGTCCTCTTAAATCCCTCATGATCGATCCATCACGCTCTCCTCCTCCACCTTATGCCGGAGAGCTCTACCCCGCTCCACCTCATCAGTATTGTACTCCAACCAAGGTCGAGGAAGTTTTCCCTCGACCTCTGACCATTTTGCGTGCAGGTTTGGCCTTCCAAGAGCACATTTGGGCAAGATTTGGACCTACACGAAGCAACTCTGGCCCCTTTTCTTTATCGAGCTTCAAGCCTCTCTTCAACAAGGCACGCATCATTTCAAGGACTCCATCAACTGTAGAATCATTCCAGGAGATTAGAGAGCCCATCAACAGCGAGATTTAGGGTCAGAGGTGTGAGATATCAGCAATCGAAGGAGCAGCCATCGGTGTTCTTTCGAGTTCATTCAGATGCCTCTAGTACCATCAGATTAGAGGCCAAGCTTCAGATCTCAAGGAGTCATCCGATTGAGGCCATCCCTCATCGTCAGATCATGCCTATCATCTAATCCCAACCGTCTATCAACGAAGCATCATCGACAAATCTCTACCGTTGGATCGCATAAGTGGAGCTTGCATCGTCATCTGTTAGTGCGCTCATGGGGTAAAATTACACATATAGACCCTGATTTTTATGTATCTAGGGATTAATATTTAAAGTTTTTAACTACATTGTAAAATAAATGTGATATTTGCACAGTGAACTGATTTAGTTGAAATTCGGTGGTCTTAAGTTCCACACAAAGCGGGAACTCAGTCGAAGTGTTGACCACGCAAAATCTCAACTAAAGTTAACAATTAACCCACAGTATAAATATCAAGAAATGAAAAATAAAGTGGAGTTAAAATTTATTTTTAACTCTACATAAAAGATGTATAGGTGCAAGTATGTAGAGAGTTCGAACACAGGGAGCAAGGCAGGATAGATCAAGCAAGTGTGTGTGTGTGTGAATGTGATGTATTGTCTACACTATGCAATGCAAATGTTTTTGTGGGTTTTTAATTTAATTTTTTTATTTAATTTTTAATTTTGTATTTTGATTTTTAATTTTCTGATTTTTATTTTCTTTTTTATTTTATTTTTTTATTTTTATAAATAGAATATACACATAATATAAGAAAACAGGTGATAAAATATTTACAAAAAATAGAGAAAAATAGTTAAAAATTAGGAAATAAAATATTTTTGGTCTTTTTATAATTGTTAATGTTTTTTTGATTTTTGGGATTTTTCAGAATCTTTTTGGTATTTTTAAAAATTAAATAAGACAAAACAGTAAATAAAACTGCTGGCCGAAATTAAAATGGGAATGAAAAATGGCAAACAATATCAAAATTTTCCCAAATTAATTTTAAAATAAAGAGACTAAATGGGGAACCTACAGGACCTGAGTTTGTATTTTTTTTGGATTTTTCTAGGATTTTTTAGATTTTTTGGATGTTTTTAGGTATTTTCTAATTTTTAGGGTTTTGGTTTTGAATTTTTTAGTGATTTTTGGACTGATACTAGGATATAATAAAATAGACGTAGATAATTTTTTTGGAATTTTTCAAGGTGTTTTAATATTTTTTTAGTATTTTCTAAGCTAGACAGTACTGAAAATGCATGTTTTTTATTTTTTATAAATATAAAAATGCAACAAAAATATAATGCAAAAATATGGCGTGGATCAGCAAGTTAATAGGAACTTAAAATGATTTTTGGGGAATTTTTGGGATTTTAGAAATGCATGAAATAAATCTAGAAAGTAAGCAAAAATATGTGGCCTGGTAGGGGTATAATTGTAATTAGGCAAAGTATCCAGGGCACGCATGCAAATTTTCCACAAAATATACACTGAATAAAATAGTTAATGGACAATTCAGAAATGCACAAATTCGCAGGGATATGCCCGCAAAAACACCAAGTTCACGTGCATCACGCATGCACCTGGCAGGGGTATATTTGCAAATACACAAACATCCAGGGGCTAGATTGCAACTTTCCAACAAAATTTATAACTAATTAAAAGAGTTTCTATACCAATTACAAAATACAAGACCCGCAGGGGCATCCCTGTAAATTACCCACCAGGGCGCGTGACTAGCACGCGCCTGGGAAGGACCTATCTGCAATATCCAAAAGTCTGAGGGCCTTAATGACAATATTCCAAAAAGTTTACACTGGATATCAAAGTTTCAAAACCTAGACGAAATAGGAAGACCTGCGGGGGTATCCGTGCAAAATGCCCCGCGCCTCACGTGAACTGGTCACGTGAGGTGACGTGGCTTGGACCCGTTCGCAAATACTGAAAGTTCAGGTGCCTTTTACTAAATATTACAAAAATATTATAGATGCCAATGAATGTTTTAATATTAACTAATAGATACAAAAACTTCGCGGGGTAGAAGAGCAAAATACCCACGAAGGCGGATCTGAAGGGTGAAGGTCTTCACTTAAACACGTGGCGGAGATCCGTGGCCCATACCCCTTCGCGTGTGGATGGCTGAGATTAGAAGGTAGGCGTCGATCCAATGGCGGGGCCTTGCAAGATCTAATGGCTGCTGCTCCTCAGGAAGATCGGTCTCGATCGGACGGCTACCAAGCCATCTGGAAGAACACACGAAGAACAGTGCGCTGATGAGCTTCGAGCGGCGATTCCACGCGGGTCTGGCTACTTCTGGATGTGGCTCGAGGTGCAAAAGCTCCTTAGGGAGTCGCTCTATCGGCTGGAGGTCTCAGAGAGATCTGAAGGTGTCTGGTGCTCTCCTGCGAGACTGGAGGAGCTGCAGCCCCCCAGGTGTCTCCGGTGAACGTCAAAGAAGACGCTCCAGGCTCGCTTGAAGTCCAGGGGCCTGCAAAAATGCGTGAAGGAGTTGGGGGTAAACTGCCCCGACCCCGCAAGGAGGTGGAAACGGTGGAGAAAGGCGAATGCGAAGTTGACCGAAGGTAGCTCCGGTGAGCTATCGATTGAGCAAATCGATTGGTGAAAATGGCGAATGGAAGTGGCGTTGTGATGCTGCGACTACGGGGAATAAAAAGAGATCGAAAAAGCAGAGAAATAAACACCTCAAGGGCCCAGGCCCGAGGTTGAAGAACCTCGATGGTGGGGTTCGTCGGAGGTGCTGGAACGCGCCCAAACCCTCTACGCTTCACCTTCCTGAAGATTGGATCCTGGAGCTGTCACCTCCAGGTCTCCAGTACGAGCCAAAGAGGGAAGAATAGGGACGAAAGTGGGGTTCAAAAATCGAAAGGAAAATCGGGGGAGGCATATAAGGTGGTTGCCTCTGTGGTTGCAGTGGCTCAAAGATCAGCGTGCCGCAGGCGCCACAATGATCCCCAGCCCGAGGAATCGCATGGCCATGAAAGACCATATACCAAGGAATAAAAGTCATGAAGACTTCGAACTCAAAATATGCAAGATGGAGCCTGTAAAAATCGACGAAAATGGCGAAAATCGAGGCTCTGACAAGTTAACAGGGCTAGGACAGCTAGTTGACCAAAGGTCAACTTTGACTCGTCCCCTGATTGGTCCACGTGGACCAATCAGGAAAAAATCCCTGGAAAAAGATTTATTAATTCAATTAAAAATATAAAAATAAATGAATTAAATCTTGGTTATTAAATGAAAAATATTTATTATTTTATAAAGTGTTTTATGGTGATTTTTAATTATTTTTATGAGGTATATTTTTACAAGTTACCTATTATGCCCCTTTATAGGTATAATATCTATATATTTTACTCTTTTATTTTTATTTTGTGTATTTTAATTCTTTAATTATGTTTATTATTTTATAAATTTATAAAAGACTTTTATACACTTAAATATGTTTTTACTTTCTTTTTATGAAGTATTTTGTACACTTAATAAAATAAAAGTATTAAATATATAGGCATGTGTATAGTTCTTATACCTATGTATTATATATACAGGTATTTTATTTTGTATTTATTTTATGTTTTTATTCTGATTTTAATATACATAATTATTATAAATAATATTTACATAATTATAAAAAAAATATAAAATTATAAAATAATTAATAAATAATAAAATGAATATTTGAATGTGTACAAGTATACAATGTGGTCCCAAAACTCAACTTTCAAACCGTAGCTCCGCCAAATGCGAAACCACAGCCATTAGATAGCTTATTTTTATTATATTTAATTAAAGGTGAGTTTGCTGCATTTGGAGTTTTCATCTGTGAGACACGGGTCTGGGAAGTTGGGATTCTGGATTTTTATTCAGACCATAACTTTTTATCTGTACATTATTTTTCAGTGAAATAAATTTTTATTTTTCTATATAAAATTATCTACAACTTTCATGTATAAAGTTTCTTTATTTGAGGTATAAAAAGTGGAACAAAAAATATGTCCCAAAATGAGTAAATAATGAATGAAATGAATAGGTATTTATATTGTATTTTTACCCTTATCTTCCCCTACTTTATTCCTTGTCGACCTATTCATCAAGATGCCTAGGTCTCAGGGTTTTGAGTCATAAAATATTTAAAATATTTTATTCTTTTTCTTTTCTTTTATTTATTCTATAATTTTGGCTTTAATTACAGTATTTTATACACTATTTACATGCACATGCATGGATGCTAAGATGATGGTTTCAAGGGTATTTACACGCATTTACTAGGGTTTTTGAGGCCAAAATGATAGAATAAAGATGATGAAATGTGGATTCATCATGAACCCTTAAGCTTTCATGTATTCACAAATAGGTCAAGTGTTGGCTCACCTCACAGGTTTCTACACGTGAGGAGAGTATATTTTGTAGCCAAGCCCTCCCAGCTTCCTCTATTATATTTAGTCCACTAAATTATCAATTAAGTGTAATATTTTTGGTTTTTTTGCACGAAGACCCCTATAATATATTTTTATTGCATAAATATCCATGTCAGGATTGTATTTATGTATTTATCTTTTTATTTTTAATAAATAGCTCCCTTATCTTACAAATTATGGGAAAATTTATGTATATGTTTGATATTATGCGGAGGCATGCTATCATTTTTATTTAGGTATTTAAAAACTTTTTCCATTTATTAAAAATAGAATAGGAGCTATATTTCCCTTGTTTACATATAAAAATACAAAAAATTATAAAACCTACTTTAAAATTTTAAAAAATGTATAATAGATAATATGATATATTATAAATGTAGACCAAAAATCACAAAAAATATAAAAAGAAAACACTAAAAATTGAAAACCCCTCAAAAACTCATAAAAATCGACAAAAGTAATTAAAAATCCAATTTTTTGTTTTATGTTTCTTATTTTTCTTAATATTATATAGCATATAGTTTTAGGAATTTTTGAACTTATTATGTATTTTTAAAACCCAAAATAACTCGGCCTATTTATCTTATTCCATGTTTTGTATATTTAAATCAATTAAAATAATTAAAAATTAGCAAAAATTATAAGAAAAATCACAAAATAGATAAAAATATGAAAAATACAAAAAACATTTTATTTTATATATCTCGATTAAATAGCTATATTTAAAACTATAGAATCACTATATCCAATATATTACTCATGTATTACTTACTAATATTGTTATTTATAAATAGCTAATTTATAATTAAAACCCTTAAAAATAAAAGATACATTCTTATATAAATTTCCCTATATTTCTATATTTTTATTTATTATATACGATTAATATTATTTATTATACATATTATTATTATATATTATCTTTAAAAAGAAAAAGAAACTAAAAATTTGCAAAAATTTAAAAAATAAAAAACATCAAAGAATAAAACCCATAAAAATAAATATAATTAAAAACCCACAAAAATAAAAAAGCTAAAAAGTACAGAAATAATTCTTGTTTATTTTTATTAATTGACAATAATTGTACCTATCCGTGATTTGTTCTCATTGGTTCGACCCCTACACTTGTTGTCCATACACATCTTTATGTAGGGTATAATAAATTTCACCTTGCATTCCTTTATTACTTTATCATTATTGCGGGTTGATTGTTGATCTAGATGATTGTTGATGTGTCGAGAGCCGAGAGAGCGGTTGATGACTAAGGATTTGCACAGGGCAGAAGTCTCACACAAGGCGGAGACACTATCGTCGAGGCGACCTAATACAAACCCAAAGTAAATCAACAATTAAAGCACAATAAGAATTAAGAAATGAAAGGCAAAATTTGTGGAGGTAAAATTTATTATAACCCTACAATAGAGGTGTATAGCGTGCAAGTTGTAGAGGTCGAACACAGGGAGCGAACGGGATAATGGTGCAAGTAAATGCAAAATTTTGTGCTTCTTGTTGTCTATGTATTTTTGTAGGTATTTAATTTTTGTTTTTTTTATATTTATATTTATATTTTTATATTTCTTTTAGATTTTAAATTTTTATTTTCTTTTTATATTTTCCTGATTCTTAATTTTTTTTCTGTTTCAATATGTAATATAGAATATATAAGGCTATATATATAATATGGACTAATATAGATGTAAATATCACTAAATAGTAAATAATACAAAATTAATATTTTGGGTATTAAATATTTTCTTACTATTTGTGATATTTTTATATTTTTGCTAATTTTTAAGGATTTTTAAAGTCAAAATATACTAAATAAGGGATTAATTA
The DNA here is from genome assembly GCA_037367405.1 of Ottelia alismoides. Classification (NCBI taxonomy): domain Eukaryota; kingdom Viridiplantae; phylum Streptophyta; class Magnoliopsida; order Alismatales; family Hydrocharitaceae; genus Ottelia; species Ottelia alismoides. Next base: position 911,880 of record JAZKJV010000856.1, on the reverse strand, counting down.
AATAGGCAGAATTAATTTGAAGATTAAAAATATCAAATAAAGTCCAAAATTCTTCAAAATAATTTTAATATATAAATAATAAGAAGAAGAAATTTATAAAATAGAAATGATGTTTTTGGAGTTTTTAAAAAATAGATCTTGATAAAGGTTTTGGGGGATTTTATATTTTTAGCAGTTTTCTTTTTCTATTTTTAGTGATTTTTGTCTGAAGGTTCAAAATACTTAAATAAATAAAATATATTTTTTGGAAATTTTTCAAAATGTTTTTATATTTTTTGTATTTTTAAAGCTAAATGGTGAATATTGATGCTCTTTTTTATTTTTAATAAATAATAAGATGACTAAAATTGAAATGCAAATATATAGCATGAATGTACACTACGTCAGGCACCTAATCATATTTTTGGGGATTTTTTAAAGCACAAGTGATATAATTAAAAAATAGAACAAATAAACAAAAAAATCAATTCAAACGGGGGCAGGTTCAAGAGACACGTAGGTGTCCTCCGTGCTTTGATGAAGCTTCGAATCCACCGAGGTTGCCGCCTTGGAGTCAAAGCTGAGGGACTAACTCGATCGTTGGATCAACGATGATCCAATGACATCTGCTACGTGGCGCACCTCCTTCTTCCTCTCTAACTAGCCACGATATCTGATATCTGGCGGCCTCCCCTTCCCTCCTCCATCTACATTCTGCACTATTGCAGGTACTTTGACCTCCATAGAATCATGGCAAAGGCTATGATAGTGTCAAAAAGCTCTATGTGAATCGGGAGAGAGGAGTTGATGAAGGCATGTCGATGACCATTCTCTAGATCGGAGTTATCATAAATGTTCTCGCCTTTTAAGTAGTTACTACCTTCAAATATTAGAGCAGCAAAATCCAACAGCAAATACGATGTGTGTGCATGTGAGAGTGAGTGGAATGGAAGTCCATTGATGAATAAGATGGTAGATCTAATGGGTCGCTCTACCATAGCAGGCGGAGGACAGGGGTCTATATGATCGAGGTATGGAAGAAGATATGTGATGAACGAACCCTTCAACAAAGATCTAGAAACTTCGATGAAGTTTTGGATCATATCAATTGGGAATTTGAAGTTCAACCATAAGCAAATCAAATTTGAGAAACATGGCAGAAGTTAAGAAATACATTACATGGATATTGAAGAATGACGCACAACGGAGTGAGGGGCTTAGGCTGAGGTCTTCTCAACCTCGGGTCATGGCTTAACTCCCCCAGCCATGAGGAGAAGCTTAACAGTCGTCAGAGATATGGTAACATGGCCATTCCAACCAAGGATCGACACCGGAGAAGAACCCATCTTCGCACTTTGATCCTACCTCCTTCTTGTCATTAAGGAGAGGAGATTGCTAGGGTTATCTCTTGTAAAGGTGGACAACTGATGAATCTATGATTCTCATTCTTTATTCTTTTATTTTAGCTTTGTCTTTTAGCAAAACTACATGTAATTACATGTAAATACAATAAATTAGCTTTGTACATGTCATTGTTAATATCTCATAATTAACATGTATTTTCCAAAAATAAAAGAATGAAGAGAAAAGAAAAGGAAGGATGTATTTAAAATAAATACATAGTGACCCAAACCCCAAGAGAAGGTCAAAATTTGATCTATCGCAAAGAAAATAAGTAGAGAGAACTAGGTACACTGTATATTGTACATACCACCTATATTTGTACAAATAATTATGTATACTTATTTCTGATGAAACTTAAATATCTTATTATTTTACACTTGTATATAGTTCTAGTAATACTATAAAAATAAAATAAAATCAGAAAACATAAAATAACAAAATCCATAATTCATTGTACAAAAGCCATATGTATATAATACAATACTCGTTTATTTTACAACATTAATTAATTTATAAAAATAAGTTTATATCACTTAAATTATTTTGTAAATAAATAAAATATAAAAAATAATTATTTGTTGAAAAAAATAATAATAAAATAAAAATACATGTACATAATACATATGTATAATATACATATACATAACACATTATACTGTATATATCCTATTTTATTTTTCATAAAAATAATTAAAATCAAAGGAAAATAGTTTATAAAATAATAAACATTTTTTATTTTATACACTTTTAAATTTAAAATTATTTACTATTTTATATTTAATATTCTTTGATTTAATAAAATGGAATGTCCTGATTGTTCGACCCGGGTTTGTTGACCTAGGTCAACCTTCTCCCCAAGTTGGGTCAGACCTGATTCTGTTCGTCGGAGTCCATTTCTCCTATTTTTCCCGACCGGGTCCAGCATCTATTCGCCTCGATTCCACAACCCGATTCCTCTCTTAGGATCTGTGGTCCTCACAGATCCCTTGGAGGATTGGATCTAACTAGGGTTTTGCGTCCCTCGTCGATCCTTCTACACCCTTGAGCATGCCTATATAAACTCTCCTCCACCTCCAATGCACGTCAGCTCGTTCCTCGCCACCCTTTTTCCCCCAAGCTACCTCCAGCTGAGTGATAGCTACTTGGAGAAACCTTCGGAGCTCGGATTAGTGTTGAATCAATGACGCTCAAGCTACGTGGTCAGACCTCCACCGCGTTTAGCCTCCCTGTCCGTCGTAGCCCGGTTAAGGTAATTACCTCACCAACCACTTCACCCGGAGCTCCTGAGCTCATCATTATCTTCAGGTATCCATCATATCACCATGATTTCCACTTTCACTTCGATTTCATCCTACATCGATGCCGTAGTTCACCCGCTTAGGCCAGTCGGTTGGAGCCCTGCATCAATCATCTATCTGCACTGATCGCTCCCCGTACTCACCCTTCATCTTCTAGTGTAGCCTATCCCCCATGGATCATGCTCATCGGAGTAGGATTATGTCAGGTTTCCTTCCCCTGCCTTCGTCGGAAACCAAAGCTCCACCCCATTGTCGCTTCTCTTTGCTTTGTTATGCAATACCACAATCGGAGAGACCCCTCCGAGTCCCTCTACCCTTTGCAGGAGCAGGCACGCGCCAGGAGACCAAATGAGTACCCTTCCTGCTTAGCCGGAGCAGCTCCAGGTGGCAGAATACTACCACGCCAATCCGACCATCTGCTTTTGCATCAGAGCCATCCATCAGATGCGGAGGAACCTCACGAAGGTGTTGGACCTCACTGCGAGTCGATCAGGTCCTTGTATTGTCAAATCTTCTCGATAGAAGCTCGTCAGCCTTCAGTTCTTCCAGTGCCCTTCGGAGCTGTCTGATAACCTCTCACGTCCAGTTGTGATCAAGACCGTCCATCTACGCCAACTCGATAACGGTCTGATCAGACCTTTTCTAGATCTGAGCCGCACGTCAGCACAGCCCTCTCAGATCGTCAGATCAGCTTTGCAACGCCATCAGAGCCATCAGTGTTCGCCTCCATGAGCACGTGACACGTGTCCCTGCTGATGGGTATATTTCGCTTTTTCCTCTATCGGTTATGCCATTTCCATTCAGTCTAGTAAAAGTAATAAATAATTAAGACCATTTGTAGTTAGACTATTTTGCTTTATCTATTCACATTTCTGTCCAATCGAGTTTGAGTCATGTGTGTCCCCACATGTTTTGCTGAGTTATTTGCAATTTATGCCATGAACTTGCTGCTGGTTATTAAATGAAGTTTATATTCTGATATTTGCATTTATACCCATGTTTACCTTGATCAAATGTTGTGCATGTTTTAAGTGGACTATTTGCATCTTTGACCCTGGAATTTTAATATATGTTATATGTTTGGTCATAAAACTTAACGTATTTAAACTTAGGTTCATGTAAACTTCTTAATTTCTTATCTTTAATTGGATGAAATAAATAGCAAATTAGCCCCAAAAATTCTACAAAAATACTTGTTAGTTCCTGCTTACTTGCTATTTACGTGGTAATTTTTGTTTGTCAAATTGGTAGCATTTTATATTATTAAAAATTCAAAAACCCCTAAAAAGTGTCTTATTTGTATTATAAAAATTATAAAATTTTGACAAATCTTTAAAAAATCCCACAAACAATTTTATAGTTGTATTTCATTGTGTTTTACCTCCAATACCATTTTCATTTGAAAATTACTTATAAAAACCCTAAAAATTGCAAAAAACCTGAAAACTTATAATATATATAATTATAAAAAAATCCAAAATAGTGTTTTCAATCTCTTTTTGTTGATTTTTACTTATATTTTATCATAAAACAAACTTTCATGAATTTTGGGCATCTTAAATATTTTTAATTTGCAAATTGTTCGTGGCTATGTACTGTTTATTATTTTTATCATTGATTGATTTTTAGAAAATCACAAAAAAATCTGAAAAAGCCACGGAAATTACCAAAAACATTTTATAACCTTTAAAAGAAAAAATATTTTTATTAGATTTTTTTGATTATTTTGAAAAATACAAAAAAGAGTGTGGTGTGTGTTTTTTAAATCCTTTGTGCTTGTATTCATTTTATTGAAAATTAAAATTTTGAAAAAATAAAAAACCACCAAAAATATTTGTTTTCCCAAAATCCGACTGCTTAGTTTTTCAATCGTGCTCCTTGTGTTCGACCCTGGTCACTATACCAGGTAAATAAAATAGTAAAGTTGCTTACATTGATTGATTGATTTTATGAGTGGTTGATTTTTCTCGTTGATTGCGCTGATTAATTTGGGTCACAACTACATTTGATTAATTTCATACTTAGCCCAAGTTGATCATCATGTCATCAACAACCATCGACGTGGGCGGCGAAGAGGCTTTTGAAGAACACGACAGTGGAAGTTTGCATCTCTAGATAGTGATCTCAACCACCTGTAGATGCGTGGCAATTAGATGCTAATGGAAGTTAGGGTTAGGGCGTGGTTAAGGGAGGTTCGGTGAACATTTTTGCGATGGAGGTTGGAGGAGATGGTAGCTAATGATGGCAGGGTAATGAGGGGAAGTTGAGAGGTTAGTGAGGTTAACATCGGGGTTGGAGGTTGAAGAAATAGGAGGAACATTGGATCTGGGGATCCAACGATTGCGATTTGATCGGAAGGAAATGGCCAGGATCGCATCAGATGGATGCCATCAGACGGTGCTAGAAGAGGTGCATGGAAACAGAAGAAGCGAGCCACGTGGGCGGCTGATGAGGCGTCATGTGGCGTAATCACATTTATGACAAATGGAAAAATCAAATAAAATTAGAAAAGAAATAATTAGCAGTTGAACCAAGAAAAGTATTGAACATGAAAGTTGTAGTCTCAATGAGATCTACAACTTTTGTGTAGAAGTCAAAAAGGTCAGAGGTCATTTGTACAGAGATAAAAATTAAATATTACTAAAACGATATAAAACATTTTTTCATTTTTCTTTTGCTTAGTTTTTTGGTTTTTATTTTATTTTATGTTTATTTTATTTATATACAATATTATACCAATATTTATGAGATTTTTATAATAAATAAATACATAAAATGTTAGCACAGTAATAAGGTTATATTATATAGAATAATTATGGTTAATTATATACAACACATAAATTATTAATTAAAGTTAATTGTCAATGAATCTTATTGATTTACTTAAGTAAGAGAGATGAAAAATATTATTTAATGATGATAAATCGGGAATTTATCACCCTCCTATACTTAAGCTAAGCTCGTCCTCGAGCTAATAAAAAATTAATTACAGAGTTAGCTTAACTAGTAAGATCCCTAACATGTGCATGTAAGTATACAAGGCTCGATTTGACCTAGAACACTTAGTTTTAGAAATCATAAGACTCTAAGTTGACCCTCATGTTAATCATAAGGAATTCAACTCCTCTAATTCAAACTCTCGAGATATATATATATATATATATATAAGAGGTATGACTTAGTATTGACTGCATCCACAAGAATAGAGTCTTAATATCATAAAAAATTCAAATCTTAGAAGCTCTTCTAAGGACCGAACTCTCAACACTAGGGAATACATATATTCTTGCTTCACTTCACCGTCTCTTTAGTTTGTCAGACTTCAAAGGTATAGATGGAAGGCCAGATTATGGAGGATATAGGATTGTGTACTAATTTTTACTTCCTCTCATTGGAACAGGATTCTCTCAAGTACCAATAGTCAACACAATTTTCATTTTTATTTTGCCAATCAGTGTATCCGTCAAAGAAAATGTTGAGTTGTCTGTACGTGTTTTCCTAGGAGTACACCGGGGTACATCTTCTTTAAGCATCTAATACACTTGTACCCAGACTTGTATCGCTAACGATGCAGATCCCTTTTTGAGGTACTAACCCGACTCATAAAAGCCTAATGATTTGGTCCAAGTGGACACTTAAAGGTTGAGAGTTCTTGCCTTGAATGTAATAACTCATATGATGTAACTTTGTAATGTGATGAGCTTTTCTTTTCATTTCACTTTTCATTTTTTTTATTTGAGGGAACTTCCCTATTTTTGGCTAGCTCCCTTCTTTTACCAAGGATTGGTGTACACTGATCAACTCATTAATTTAATGTCATCACACCCTAGCACTTTAGGTCAAACTCAATAGATAGCATGAGAGCATGTTCCATACTGGCTAATTTGTTGAAACTCAAGTTTCATGAGGCCATCATTAATCTTATCTCATCATCGAGCATCATATAGATCAAGTCCAAACTCAAGCTTCAAATCCCAGTCTCCTTAGTGATACCTCAACTCATCTCAATCATGAATGCAGTTGTGCATGTGAGTGATAGTCAAATTCTTTTAAGGGAGATTAAGCCTGCGATATAGCATACATATCTTCTAACTAGGAAAGTTTGAATTTTTAAGACTAAAACCCTGATAATTAAAACATGATAACTCTAAGTCTATGGACTCCCTAAATCCAATGTTAAAGATCATCTCAAGCCTTGAGAGCATAGTGGAAGTATCAGGGAAAGACACCAATTAGTATTTTAATCTTTTTGTGATTTTTATTTTTTTTTCATTTTTTGTTTTTGAATTAAGTTAGAGAGTTAGGCAACTAATTCTACTCAATTACACCCTTAGTTTTGAACAGATTTGTGAAAACTTTTTACAAACATTGTCACATATGTATAGAACTTTTTCAAACATTTTACAAAGATTTTCAAAACAAGTAAAACTCCATTTTTCATATCTCAATAAATTATTTTTTAAAACAATGTCACAAAAATATAGGTTTTCAAAATAGTTTACAAATGATTTTCAAAACATGTCAATCCATATTTTCACAAACCATGTAAAACATTTAAAAACATGTCAAATATGTACATAGTTTTCGAAATCATTTTCAAAACATTTTTACAAAAGAAGCAAAAAAACCAGTTCCAAAAATGTAATACGATACCCATAGCCCAATAGTTCGAAAAAAATTTAAAAATATGACTTATGGATAAAGTATATATGTAATATATATGGTTATATCCCCCTATACTTAGCTTTTGCTATGTCCTCATAGCACAAAATGATATGAAGCCATAGCTCATACTAAATATAAAGAATGAACAAGAACTGAATCCAGAATTACAAGTGCATGATGAGTAAAAAGAATCAGTTTAAGGGAAACACAGACTCCGGTCTTCCTATACTTAAGATGAGAAATAGCTTAAGTATAAAGGTATGAATTAAAACTAGGTGACCCGCAGGAAACAATCAGAACGAATTGGATCCTCCCCTATACTTAGGCTAAAATTAAGCCTAAGTATAAAGCTAAGTGAAGAAGGGATCGATGTTAGTTGAATCTCTAGATGAATGAGTCAAACAAGATAAAACAAATCCAATTATTTCACCAACGTACTCAATGAAGACCAAAAATATGGTCTAATTATCTTATCTCTTTTATTGGTGATAAGACAAAATTCGAGTTCATTACGAGTAGGTTTAAATAGGATTTGGTCACTATCCCATGGATGTGTCCTCATCTCTGAATATAGAAAATAATCCTTCAAATAATGAGGGGTTTGCTCTCCCAAAACAAGCCGAATTTTAGCTCCATTTTAATTAGATCAACATGCATTAATAACCTCATTATTTTTAGAAATTAGGTCCTCACTTTTATTAAATATCTGAACACATAAATCATCATCTACCATCCAATCCCATTTCCATATTATCCTAAGTGACAAATCATGAAATGGATAAAATCATGCAGACGAAAAATCATAATGTCATGCTCAAGAGAAATACTTACAATGACTTCAGCTCTCTTCATGCACATGTGAAACTGAATATTTAAATATTATCTAAATGCATGCAAGTCAATAAAAATCTGCACCTAAACACAAGTTCTATTAGCAGGAAAATAATCGATTCAATTTGAGCAAATTTGAACGTAGATTAAGTGTGCCTCATGAATTTTCAGAGATATGAATCTCATCAGATGAAGTTAGTGTGTCCTATACTACAATTCAAGCACAAAAAATATAAAATACGGAAGCTCTAAGAATCGCAAGCCTAAACCCTAATATGGATAACTCAAGTTGAGTCCCACCCACATGGGTTAAACAGACTCAACACACAAATAATAGAGTCCAAGTCCATGCTTATTACAACAAACATATCAACAAAATAATCTTCGAAAAACTTGATGGCATCTTCTGTGGTCCATCTCAGCGGGAACTTATCTTGAGTTTACAGCCTCCATTCTCCATGAGCGTCCTCGATGAATGGGTCCTACCACAGAAGAAAAGAGTTCAGATATTTCAAAGATTATCAAAACATATATAATAATGCATAAAACAACACATCACAGGATTGACCTAGATAAGATAAGAATCAACTTAACCAAAATTTTAAAACCTAAATAATTATATTAATGAAGTCGTGTCCCCAGCAAGGGCGCCATCTGATAAAGCACTAGATGCATATATAAATTTGTATCTGTTATAGCACGAGCACTTAGTGTATCATGTAGAATCGAATGAATGATCTCTGCGAGGAGGATTTGGCTTGAATATATAACCTGGGAAGTTCAGGTTCAAACACAAGGACACGAGCCATTACATGATTATGCAAGTGTTAAACAATCTAGGTTAAGTGATGATTAAATCATGTAGGTCAAAACAGGAACAAACAATCGATGCACATCACAATGCATGCATAAATGACATGAAACGTAATTTTACATTATTTAACTGCATGTTAGAAACTGGTAATATGACGAACATGATGATACTAAGATATCACATGCAAACATACACATATAAATTCCCTACAATAATCGAATAACTTAAGATAGAGAATCGAGATCCAATTAAACATTTCTTAAGAAGCTAAGTTTCACTTGATCTAGATGTAAGCCTCTCATATATATCGAATTAATGAATCAAACAACGAGCATCAAATCAGAGATTAAATAAAGCCATATTAAAGGCAATGAAACAAGGATTACGATTAAATTAAAAATGCATCAATCATATATGCAATGCTCAAGATATTCAAGTTTGAGTATAGGGGCATAAATGTGGTAAAAATATGCATAAAACATAGAACAATCATCACAGAAGGGTCCCTACAGGGACTAAATAGTAATTATAGAAAATTGATAATGAAATTTATTGAATACCCCCTACACAGAGGTATTTTTGGAATAATAGATAATCAACATGTTGGTTTTGCAACTAACCCGCTCCACAAGTGCATCTCATGCGCTGCAAGGCTCGGTTATTGGTTCGGTCGGGGGCAGGTTTAGGAGACAAGTGGGTTTCCTCCGTGCTTTGATGAAGCCTCGAATCCACCGAGGCTCCTGCCTTGGAGTCGAATCTGAGGAACTAACTGGACCGTTGGATCAATGATGATCCAACGGCATCTGCTACATGGCACACCTCCTTCTTCCTCTCTAATTGGCGGCAATATCTCATCTATGGAGACCTCCCCTTCCCTCCTCCATCTATATTCTGCTCCATTGTAGGTCCTTTGACCTCCAAAAAATCATGGTGAAGGCTCTAATAGTGTCACGAAGCTTTATGTGAATCGGGAGAGAGGAGTTGATAAAGGCATGATGATGACCATCCTCTAGATCAGAGTTATCATAAAAGTTCCGTCTTTTGAAGTAGTTACTACCAAATGAATCTGTTATAGCACGGGCACTTAGCGTATCATGCAGAACAGAATGAAAGATCTCCACAAAGAGGATTCGGCTTGAATTTATAACCTGGAAAGTCTAGGGTCGAACATAAGGACACAATTCTTAATATGATTATTTAAATATTTAAATATCTAGGTTAAGTGATTAATAACTTATCTAGGTCAAAATAAACAATCATGTAGACAAATGCACGACAAAATGAATGCGAAGATAGAATGCATTTTCACAATGATTTTATGCATGTTAGAAATTATGACATAATGAGCATAATGATAAAACAAATACATATGAAAATATACTTGTTGATATGCCCTAAAATGATCATTCAAACTTAAGCACAGAATTAATTTAAAGCTAGGTCCAATAGAGCACCTAATTAAAAGCCAAGTTTCATTTTATTTAACTAATAGCATATACAATATCTCTAATTAATCAAACTAAGATTAAGCATCAAATCAGAGAATCGATGAAGCCATATTAAAGATAATGAAACAAGGATCACAATGAAATTAAAATCATCTCAACTGGATTTACGATGCTCAACATATTCAAGTTTTTGCAATTTTTTATGGTGCTTTGAGAATATTTTTTCTTTAAATTTTTAGGTATTTTTGGAATTCTGTAGATTTTTGGGATTATAAAAGGGGTTAATAGATTAGTTGTATTCACATATTTAAATATACTCACATTTTCTACAGGGGTTGCAGGTATTTATCTTATCACGTACCCTTTTATTTCTCAAAGCCATGTATTTTGAAAATATGTAAGTACGAGTTATGGCTAAAGTATGTACGTAGCATACACGGCCCCCCTATACTTAGCATGAACTATGTCCTCATAGTGATCAAAGAGAAAAAACGGAGACATAACTCGTGCTAAGTATAGAAAATCTATATTACAATAACTCAATAGAAAAATAGGAAGTCAATCGTCCCCCCTATACTTTGGATTATCTAATCTTAAGTATAGGACTATACAGAAGCAGGAAGGATCGAGGACTAGAATGTACGATGTCAACGACTTAACCCACCTCCCCCTATACTTAGGGTAAAATATCCCTTAGTATACATAGAATATCAACAAGTTAGGAGGCGAGCGAGAGGATAGTAAAGGAATAAATTTGCCCACTCATCCCCTCGATACTTAGGATGAAGCATATCCTAAGTATATCATAGATGAATGATATGCATGAATAAACAGAAGAAGGAAAGAATGAAGAAAAAAGAAAGCATTAATCAAGGAAAATCTTTTTGGATCGCTCTGATGCTGAATCTGCAGATGATGCGGTGGTTTTATCAAATAGTGTGTTGATGGAATCGACCACAGACAGGAATGTGTCATGTTCTATATACGGCTTCAGCAACTGTCCATTGACGATGAATGAATGTGTGCCAGATGATAGTTCTGATATCAAGATACTTCTGTTGTCACACACTATTTTCACTATATACATCCCTTTCCACTTGCTCTTCAATTTACCTCGGAATATCCTCCACTTTGCTTCAAACAACCACACCTTATGACCTTGTTCGAAAGTCTTCCCTCGAATGTGCTTATCATATGAAATCCCAATTTTATCATCACTAAATAATATTTTTTATCGCTCTTGCTTAAGTAAATTAATAAGATTCATTAACAGTTGACTTTAATTAATTATTTATGTGTTGTATATAACTAAACCTAATTATTCTATATAATATAACATTTTTATTAGGCTAATATTTTATGTTTTTATTTATTATGAAAATGTTATAAAAATTTGTATAATATTGTATATAAATAAATTAAATATAAAATAAAATAAAAATAAAAAAGTAAGTAAAATAAAATTAAAAGAATATTGTTTTATATTGTTTTAATTAGTATTTAATTTTTATCTCTATACAAATGACCTCTGACCTCTTTGACTTCTACATGAAAGTTGTACATCTCATCGAGATCTACAACTTTCATGTTCAACAATTTTTCCTGATTCAAATCCTAATAATTTATTTTCTAATTTTCTTTGATTTTTCCATTTGTCATAAATGTGATTGGGGCCACATGGTGCCTCCTCAGATGCCCGCGTGGCCCGCTTCTTTTTTGTTGCCACGCGCCTCTTCCAGCACCATTTGATGGCATCCATCTGATGGGATCCCTGCCATTTCCTTCTGCCCAAATCGCAACCGTTGGATCCCCAGACAACGATCTTCCTATTTCTTCAACCTCTAGCCCCGATGCTAACCTCACTAACCTCCCAACTTCCCCCCATTATCGTTCCATCATTAACTACCATCTCCGCCAACCTCTATCGCAAAACCCTTCATCGAATCTCCCTTAACAACTCCCTAACCCTAACCTCCGTTAGCATCTAACTGTCGCGCATCTACAGGCAGTTGAAACCACCGCCTGGAGATGCAAACTTCCACCGTCATCTTCTTCAAAAGCCTCTTCGCTGCCCACGTTAGTGGTTGTCCACCCTTCTGCGAATAAGCACCTATCCCTCCTCCTCTCTTTGTGACAGAAAGAACATGAGACATTGGAGCAATAATGGGGGTCATCTTCTGGTGAAACCCATGGTCGTAGTGGCCATGCTACAGCATCCTAGCGATGGTTGTTCAAGCTTCGTGCATGGCTGCGCACGTTAATCCATGAACCGATATCGACAACGACCTCAGCCCAAGCCAAACCACATCCGTCAGCGATGTTCTTCATGTACAGGTTAGATACATAGATTTTAATCCTTCTGATCTTCACAGTGAATCTGTAATCCACGCAGAAATTTTTCATCCTCTATTTGCTTCGTTCCTTCACACCTATCAACTTCACTCATCTCCTTTTTCAGACATGAAGGAGGACCCAATTGGGCTTCCCCTTCTTCAGCCGCTTAAGCCCTCCATCCCACTCATTATCACAAACACCATTTCTATCTCTGCTTCGGCTATGCCTATTCTAACACCTGCAGGTACAAAGACCATCAATGGCCAGAATCCAAAGACCCTAATTGATTTATATCTTCTACTCCGATGGATGACAAACATCTCTAACTTTTAGTTGCATGCGCATCTTCGCCAACGTTGTGATGAGTGAACTGAGCGACTAAGGTTAAGTGATATCAAAGGTTGTTGCAACCTCAACCACTCGGACCGGGCTCAATAAGAAAAACAGACCACCAACTAAAGAAATCAAATGATCAAACAAGGCAAGCGGTCTTGCTAATTTATTTTATCTGGTATAGCTACCAGGGTCGATCACAAGGAGCATGGGATGGAAAAACTACAAAGTAGTCAGGAAACCAAGAAAAGAAAGAAAATTCGTGGTTTTTAATTTTTCATTTTTTTATGATTTTATAATGAGAAAAGAATAAAGAAAAACCAAAAAAGTAACACTCAAATAATTATTTAAGGGTCCAAAAATGCTCAAAAATTCAAAACAAAAATATTTTTGTGTTTTTAGAATATTTTTGTGAATTTTCTTGAGATTTTATTTTTAATTAATTTTCTAAAAATCAAAGAAGATCAAAAACAGCAAATAATGTACAGCTGGGATCTAAAGGCAAATTAAAATTAATTAAAATACCTATAAAATCTTAACAAAAACTTTATGTGAAACTACAAAATAAAATCTACCTACAGAGGAAGAAAACACATTTTTTTAATTTTTTATGAATTTTTAAAGATTTTTATTCTTTTTCAATTTTTATGGGTTTTATAAATGGGAATAAGATGAAAATTGGAAAGGAGCTAAAACAACACAAAACACACAACTGGAATTTTTTTGGAATTTTTTGAGATATTTTAATATTTTTAGTTGATTTTCCAAAACAGACAGTGACACTTTTTAAGGTTTTTGAATTTTTAAAAATAACAAACGAAATCAAAACACAACCCATAAATCATCAAAATTCCTACACAGTAGCAGGTGCTACGTGTCAAAATTTTGAGATTTTTGGAGCAATTTTGCTATTTATTTAATCAAAAACAAAACTCACAGCTCACAGGGACCAAAATGCAAATAAAATAAGTCCCGAGACCAAACAATAACAAGAAAGAAAATCTTAAGGTCCGATCTTCAATTTCTCCATCAAAATCCGCACATGTCGTAAAACAGCATTCAAAGGGGCATATTTGCAAATATGAAAAGTAAATATGCAATCAATAACAGTAAAGAAGTTCAGGTACATAGTACAAATAACCCAAAAAGATATGTGATGACGCACATGATTCCACACATGCAGGACTATGTAAATATGAACAACTACAGGTATTGAAGTGCAAAATGGTCCAACTATATATTTTATTTTACAGACTAAAATAAAAAATAAAATAAACGCATGGTAGAATGAGAAATATACTCATGAGGCGCGTGAGGGGCGCGTGACGAGGATGCATGGCGGTCGTTGATGAGGCGTGATCATGCGGCTCTGGGCGCATCAGATGTCAGATCTGACAGTTGTAAGATGTTTACTACATGGCTGGTGCGGGGCCATTAGATCTAACATCTAATGGCCTGACACCTCCAGAGGATGAACAGTTGTGATGACGTCTGGGAGACGGGCTCGGTCTGACGACGGAGAAGACCTCTGGAAGAACTGAGCCCTGGCAAACTTCACCGGAGCACATGAGGTGATCCGGAGCTCCGATGAAGGATCTGAATGCACCAATAGAATCGCGTGGCCCTTCGACGTCGGATGGTCGGCTCCGATGGAGCAGTTGACGGTCGGATGAACGTGATGACAACTAGGACCTGGGTGACCTCCGGCGAGCCTCAGATGGATGGAATCGGATGTCCGCGAAGCGCGTCAAGGCCTGCACGGGAGAGCTTTGACTCGGAGCGATACTCCGGTCGGGGATATTAGGTCTGAAAAAGCAAGAAGTGACGGTGGATGGGGGGTGGGTCTCCGGCGAGGATGATAGAGGAGACCGATGTCCTAATTTCGACATGAGGATCGAAGATCAGGGTAATCAAGATGCGGAAGAAGATGGAGGGCGAGCGGGTGCGTCGATCTTAGTGGGTGAATGAGAGTAACGGGGCTCCGACCGGCTGTTCGGAGCTGGCGGAGCGACGACGGTGGGCAAATGAAAGATTAGGCAAATAAAGGATCTAGGAATGAAACGAAGGATACATGAAGAGCTTAATATGATCCTGAGCTCCAGGGGAGTTGGTGATGAATACTCATTCATCACTCTTTATTCTTTTATTTTGGCTACTTATCTTGGCAAAGCATCATGTATATAGTTGTAAATACAATAAATTAGCAAGAAGTATGCATTTGTTAATATTCAATAATTAGCATGTATTTGTGCAAAAATAAAAGAATAAAAGAATAAGAGGGAAATATTTAGAATAAATATTTAGTGACCTGAACCCAAGAGAGGGTCCAGAATGGACCAGATCGTTAAGTAAAATAAGTAGAGAGAGATAGGGCCACTCTACCTTGTACATACACTTTCTTTTATGTATATAATTTATTTTTTTAAAATAAAAAAAAAGTTTTTTATCCCCTAGTATATATTTCTAAAAACAAACAAAAATTAGAAAAATAAAAATAAAATACTCTCTCTATCACCTTGTATATCATGCATGAAAATATGTATCATTACCTATTTATTTTATACTTGTAGATAAATAATAAAAATAAAATAAAAATTATTTTATACTCCAAATATTATGTGGTAAATAAATAAAATATAAAATTGGGGTATTTATGCAAAAATAAGAAAATAAAAATAATTGTACAAAACACATAGGTATTTTATACATGTATATAATATAATATATATAGATTAAATTATTTTTCATAAAAATAAATAAAAATCAAAGAAAAATAATTTGAAAAATAATAAAAAATTTTCATTATAAACATTTTTAAATTTAAAATCATTTCCTATTTTTAATTTATTTTAGAATTCTTTTTGACCAGCTATTTTCTGATTGGTCCAGGAGGGATGTTGACCCCGATCAACTACCCCTCCCGGACCCTCCTAGCACGCGGATCCGGGTCTCGCGCCTATTTCTTCCATTTATCTTGATTGGATCATGCATCCTCCAGCTCCAATCTTCCACACGTGCCTTCCCCACGGTTCCAGGATCCACGCGGAACCCTGGGGAAGCTCGGACCTCTCTCGGATTGCACGCCATGGCCCGATTGCTCCGACCACCTATGGTATGTTAAATATTCTTCCATCGCCTCCCCTGCTCACGAGCTCATGCCGCACCCTTCTCTGCTACCCTAGAATCCTTCACCTTGGTGACAGCAATCGGAGGATACCCTTGGTCATCGGAGAGGAGCGCTGCAACTGATGCTCAAGTCTCGTGGTCGGAGCACCACTGCGACGAGCCTCCCCCGCATTTCGTAGCGAGGTTGAGGCAAAGACCACCCCTGACCGCACCCCTTGGAGCTCAGGATTCCTTTAGGACCTTTAGGTATCTATCCCATAGTTCTCAGCTTCTGTATATGTTCAATCTTTAGTTTATCTTCCGCCGCACCTCTGCCAGCTCTGACTAGCCGGTCGGAGCTTCGTTAGCTACTCCTATCTGTTTCGATCGATGACCCAGCTCACCCCCCACCTTCTCACGTAATCTGATCATTCAAATCTTGGCTCGGGTAGCCAAGATTGGCCTTGGGTCTCATCCCTCGCTTCGCCGGAGACCCCCTTCTCATTCACTGCCGCTTCTCTTTATCTTAGGTCAAATAACCCTGACCGGAGCTTTTCTCCGAGCCCGAGCTTTCCTGCAGGTTTTAGTGCGCGTGGAGACGCCTTATATCACCTTGGACCACCTTTGTCAGAGCTCACCCAGGTCCCATCTGTGATTTTTTGGTTTTATTTTATTTCATTTATTATTTTTAAAAATTCAAAAACCTTAAAAATTATTCCTGTTTGTTTTTAAAAATCCATTAAAATATTAAAAGACCTTGAAAAATTCTGAAAAAAATCCTTGTTTGTTTGTTTTGTGTTATTCTTACTTCAGTCCAATTTTTGTTTTATTCCATTTATAAAAACCATAAAAATTGAAAAAGACTAAAAACCTTAGAAAATTCATTAAAAATTCATAAAAATTCAAAAAAAATTGTGTTCTCTTCTTCTGTAATTAGGTTTTTGCTTATAGTTTCACATAAAATTGCTGCTTGAATTTTATAGGCATTTTAAGCAATTTTAACTTGCCTTTAGATTATGGTTGTACACTGGTTGTCATTTTTGGCCTTGTTTGATTTTTAGAAAATTAATTAAAAATCAAAAAATTCATAAAAATTAACAAAAACATTTGAATATTTTAAAAACAAAAAAAATATTTTTATTTTGAATTTTTGAGTATTTTTGGTGCTTTGAATAATTGTTTAAGTGTTGACTTTTGAGTTCTTTTCTTCTTTTTCCCATATATTAAAAATCACAAAAAATGTGAAAAATATAAAAAAACCACAATTCCATTTTTCTTTTTGGATTTCCGACTACTTCGTAGCGTTAGCATCACGTGCTCCTTGTGTTCGACCATGTAGCTATACTAGGTAAAAGAAATTAGCGAGACCGCTATCTTTGCTTGATTGATTGATTTCTATTTTAGTGGTCTTCTTTTTCTTGTTGAGTCTGATCCGAAAGGTTGAGGTCGCAGCGACCATTGATACCATTTTCCCTTAGTCGCTCGTGCCGCTCACCATAATGGCGTCGTTGCTGGGGAGCACGGCTTAATAGTCGGTTTTCCGTTTTTGTCTTTCTTTTTATTTTTATTCTTTTTATTTTCCTTTGATCTCTTTTTATTTTTATTTTTGTTTTTGTTTTATTCCTTTTTATTTCATTTTATTTTCCATTTTTTATAATAACTGTGGACTGACACAATTTCTATTCTACTTTTCTTGCGAGGGCCCGACGAGCGAGGGAGGCTATCTTCGGAGAGCCAAGGCACCCGCGTGACCTGGAGGCGGCTCGTTTCTGCATCGAGCCGCAGGAGAGCGTAGGAGAGGAGGAGCAGATGTTTGGGAGTCCTAGTGTAACTTAGACTTAGTTTTATTTCTACATATTATTATTGTAATAATACAGGACAGACTCTCTGGACTCAGACTTGGTGATTGTTTCGGGGTCTATTTAGCCGAGCACCAGTGTGCTCGGGGGACCTCATTGCAGTTTTTCGCCAGTTTTTTATTTTTGATCGCCTTTTATTTTCTTTTTTATTCTCGAAGGTTTTGGCCATTAGACTTTGGATTTTTGCTCTGCTTGTGATGTAATTATTTAAAGCCCAAACCTAATTACATATTTGTTCCCATAGATCGTAATTAAACCTTATTAATTAATTCACAAATAAAAGTTAACATGGTTACCTGAGGGGTCACGTGCCGCTAGAGGCCGTATACAGCGCTGGCAGGATCCATTGTGGCAGACACCGATCGGCATCAGAGACCATACCCCGACCCCTCTTGTTGACCCGTTAGCTATTGTTCTTTGCGAGTAGAAATTATTTATCTAAGGTCGATTTCTTCTTGCATCATATAGGTAGTTTACTTTCAATCTTTTATTTTATGCGCAAATCACTCTGCATGTAGAGAGCTGGAGTCAGGTACGCATTTCTTACTCTGCATGCATCATCGTGTTTGATCGCGCATCGGCTTTTTCACCTTCTCCCTCTATTTTTGGACTTAAAATAACCAGGAGAGCCGAAAAATTCGTTAGGTGTTGTTTTCTTTGAAAAAGACCTAAAAAGAAAAACTATAAAATTGGCACTGCTTAAGCACACTTGACCCTAAAAGACATTTCACCTAAAAATCTGTCTTGGGAGAGTAATTCTCTCATTATATGGTTTGGATGAGTGAGAGAGTGATATGCAAACTAGGCTAGAGACATATCTGACCTCTCTTCAGACTACTGGTTTCGAGTTAGTCATTCTCCAGTGAGGATCGCTCCGGTCTCTGGTAAAGCGGGCCGCGATATCCTTAACAGAGCGAGTCGATCGGGTAGCCGGTAAACGATCTGCGACTTGTACTGGCTGGGAAAGATCTAGCCTTGGGATCGAGACAGTCTCCTGGGAACAGCTTTCTTAATCGCTCTAAAAGACGGTTTGATCACCTAATAAAATTGACAAGATAAAATACCAAACCTTTACGGTCATCAACTTTGCGTAAGTTGGTGAATTGGGGGTTTGCTTGACCGATCTTGTGTGCTTTTCTAGATATCATCCACCTTCACTCGCCACATCAAGATGATGGGCCGGAGGTCCCTTAGGCAGCCTCTAGCTGCACCTCTTTTGAGCACTCCGATCCGCTCATCTAGGTTGGTTCGTGAGAGCTGAGACTCGCTCTCCAAACCTGAGTTTGACTCTGCCTTGTTCCCCCTCGACCACCCTTCTACCAGTCCTGAGGTGCCCAAGCAGATACCACAACAGATAGTTGACAATTTATCGGCACCTGAGTTTGGGTCATTTGCCTTTGCAGAGATCATGGCCAGCAGTGAGGAGCGCACAGATGGACCCAGCGGGAACCAGACCAACGTACTTGATCAGGGTGCCATCAACAACACATGTTAGCCTCTCTGGAGACCATGCAACATTAGATGAGAGACCAGAGGGCTTTCATGGTGGACATACGCCGAGAGATGGAGCAGATGAGAGCCGACCGAGAGCAGCGCAGACCCGGTGGAGGAGGAGGAAACAACCCTGAGAGAGAAGAGCCTGAGGAGCCAGCACAGCCAGCAGCACCTGCACGACCGATGAGGGAGTTGCACAACCCTGGTGCAACTCTGACCCATAGATGGATACAGCTGCCAGCCATTTTGGGAGATTTCAAGCTCCTGCCTCAAACTATCCAGCTTCTGCCCCGATTCCACTGACTCGCCACAGAGGAGCCACACCTCCATCTTCAGGAGTTTGAGATGATCTGCAGTACTGTCCACGATTGTATCGTGGATGAGGACACCATCAGGATGATGGCCTTTCCATTCTCCCTCGTAGACAGAGTAGCCAACTGGCTGAAGCACCTAGGGAGATTTGTCACATCATGGGAACAGCTCTGGAACGAGTACTTAAACAAGTACTATCCACTCGGTCGGACAAATGCAGCCAGGGTCCTGATCAGGAACTTTTCCATGCTCCCCAACGAGCAATTTCACGAGGCATGGGACAGATTCAGGGAGCTCACAGACCGGTGTCCCCATCATGATATATCCAAGCCCAACCTTGTCCAGAGTTTCTTCTGTGGGCTTACACCGGAGTTGCAGGGGCTAGTCAATGCATCCTGTGGGGGTTCTTATTTCACCAAGGATGAGGATCAGGTCTGGGCCATCTACGAGGAGATGGCAGAGAACTACACGGTGATGTCCCACACCCGATTGTATATACAGGGTAAGCCCACACCACATGTTGTGTCCTATCAGAGATAGTACGGGTTGATGCAGGTCCATCTACATCATCAGCCACAACATAGGCAGAGTCGACGGCTACTGATATGGGGATTATCAGCGAGAAGTTGGACCGCATCGAGCTGATTGAGAAGAAGTAGTGCCAGGGCATGACTCAGATCAATCAGATGGCACAGACGCTGAGTGACCTGAAGACCCAGACATGTGTCTCCAGGAGGCACAGACGGCTTCGCAGCCCCATCTCAGGTAGACCTGGCCATGAATCGGGCCGGGTTGGGCCATGGGCCGGGCCGACCGGGCCGAAGTTTTAAAACCCCTTGTCCAAGGCCCGGCCCGGCCCGGTCCATGGGCCATACTTCAAGGCCCAAGCCCAGCCCAGGTCTGGGCCGGGCCGGGCCGGCCCATGGGCCGAATGTAAAATATTTTTTAATTAGTTTTTTAATTAAATTTATGGAGATAATTAAGTTTTTTAGCATCATCTAATCTTTCTAAATCCAAGTAACCATAATATGTGGTACTTTGCATGTAAAGTATAAAATAAGATGTAATATTGATAATGTAAAACAAAAACTTGAAGTATATTATATTAAATGTATCTAAAATGTAATTTTTAAACATATATTTTTATATATGCGGGCCGGGCCGGGCCGGGCCGGGTTTTTTGACACATGTCCACGGCCCGCCCAATTGACGGGCGGGCCAAAGAGCGGGCCGGGCCGGGCCGGCCCATTTCCAAAATCACTTGCCCAAGCCCGGCCCATGAACGGGCTGGGCGGGCGGGCCCCCGGCCCAATGGCCAGGTCTAATCTCAGGTCACTGGCAGATACTGGCAGCAGCAGCTCGCCCAGCCCTCCTCCCACTACCGACAGGTGTATCATATTCAGGCAGAGTCGTTCCAGCAGCAGCATCAGTATGTCCATCTTCCACCATCTTAGGACAGCTAGATGGTGGTCTACCAGTCGGATCAGCCCCTGGCAGTTCTCCCTCCACCCACCTACAAGCAGGAGCCGTTGATGGACATCAACGGGATTTGATATGATTGACCTCAACTTGGGATCCGACAAGACCATCCCGGATTTCGTTGGTCGACCGGAGGTACTCTTCCCAGCAGCAGCCTCTAGTTCAGGGTGGCCAGATCAGCCAGCAGAACCAGCAGCCCCAGTTCCCATAGTCACAGCCACATCCGCATCAACCTTACCAGCATCATGGTCCTCGTCCCTATCAGTAGGGACAGTTGTGGAGGCAGCAGCAGCAGCCTCAGCAGTATCATTCCCAGTATCCCTCTCACTCTCAGCAGCAGCAGCCTCACTTTTAGAGAGGACACCCGTCCGGTTCTCATGGGCCTACCTATGAGAACCCAACTTTAGATGACCTAGCTCACCTCATCTCCGAGCAGCAGGCTACATTCTGGCGGGAGATGGATGAGTTCCGTCAGGAGATGAGAGAGATAGTGAAAGGTAAGGTCGCCATACCCACCCAGATTGAGCCAAACCCGAACAACCTCAAGAGGAAATCTGAGAAGGTAGAGTTTACAGAGGTTACCACTCCTAGTGATTCACTTGATGATATTTCTTCATACACTTTTGATGCTGACTTTGTTACACTTAGGAACGGTAGGATGCCATCCGACGGTGCCTCATCTGAACGACGACCCCATACAGATCTACGAGCGCAAGATGAGGAGGAGAGCGGTGCTGATGCTGCTCGTTATGATGATGGTGGTGGTGGTGGTGGTGCTGACACCATCAAGGATGTTGATCCAGCTGACGGTACTGAGACCGTCACTTCACCAGATGCAGGAGGTGGTACTGATGCCACTAGATTTGATGTTGAGCCAGAGTGGGTGCTGATGTCGTAAGTCCAGATGTCGTGGGTGGTGCTGATACCACCATTTCTATTCATGTTGCATTCCCTTCTATCGTTGTATCTCATGACTATTCTGATAATAAAGGAAAGGGTTCTTCATTTGTGAGTCCATCTGTGTTGCTTGGAGATGTTTGTATGGATTCTACTTTGCCACAGCAGTAGGGACCCGATCCTAGCCCTCCATCTGAGGAGGTCCCATCCATCCCCTTCCCCCAAGCACTCCGCTTGGCTAAGGGGACCAAAAAAGAAAACCCAAAAAAATCACAGCAGCTAGAGTTCAGCCAGCATATGATAGATAGATTTCAAATACAGCTGACTCTACGGGAGGCCTTGGAGCACATCCCCCTCTTCCAGAGGAAACTTAGAGAGAGGACTACCATTCGCTGGAAGAGGAAGAACCACCACTCAGAGATCCATGTGCTCACTCGTGCCACCTGCTTCGCCATCCAGAACTGTCTGCCAGCCAAGAGACCAGATGCAGGAGCTCCCTATGTCAGATGCCACATTCATAAGTAGAGGTTCTATCGGACTCTATTAAACAGTGGATCTTCTATCAACCTACTTCTGGCAGCCTTACTCGACCGATTTGAGTTTGGCCCTCTTCGACAGAGCAGGACGCTCCTTCAGTTTGCTGATCGATCTGTAAGGAGGCCGAAGGGGTTGCTGAAGGACGTGGTCGTCACAATTCAGGGCCTGAAATTCCCCGTGGACTTCATTGTGTTGGACATGGAGATCCCTGAGTCTGTGACCGATACCCCCATCATTTTAGGACGCTCGTTCTTGGCCACAGCTAAGGTAGTGTCCAATCATGATAGCGGGAAGGTTTACTTTCGCATCGAGGGTGAGAGTATACAAATAGAGATGATCAATAAGACCAGAGCGTGAGATTCAGCTTGCTTAGAGCCGCTTACAGATTCAGAGCAGATGACAGAGGCAGAGCAAGACGTACACCAGGAGTGCAATTTTGTGATCACAAATGATGAAGCAACATGGTCAGACCCAGTAGATCACGTTCCGGATAGCGAGGCAGTAGATATATCTTGTGATTCTGATTCAGATCCCTCGGAGTTAGATATTTATTGGGCAGAGTTTGATGATATGATTCCATGTCTGATTTCCATAGAGCTAGCAGCTAGGGTGGAGACTGATCCCATTCAGAGCACAGACACACCAGTAGAGCAGTCTTCACCAGATTTTCAGGTTCAGTGAGAGTTCTCCCATGCATATTTGGTTGCGTTCACTCAGACCTTTCAGAGACCAGATCCGCCAGCTCCCAGTTGTCTAGAGTTGAAGCCCTTGCCGTAGTCGCTGAAGTATAGGCTCTTTGTGGGCGAGCATGAGATGCACCTAGTCATTGTCTCAGCGGATTTGACTGGAGAACAAGAATCTCATTTGATGAAGGTTCTTGAAAAGAACCGCAAGGCGATAGGATGGAGCGTAGTCGATCTCCAGGGGATAAGTCTGGCCCTGTGCTCCCACCATATCTATCTCGAAGAGGATGCCAAGCCGTCGCATGAGTTCCAGCGGTGGTTGAACCCGAATCTTAGAGAGGTTGTCATGAAGGATATTTCAAAATGGTAGAGCGTCGATTTTATCTACCCCATCTCTGACTCCAAGTGGGTTAGTCCATTACATGTGGTGCCCAAGAAGACGGGCATCACTACAGTTGTGAGTGAGTCTGGAGAGGAGATCTCTACCCGGGTACCCACTTCTTGGAGGGTATGTGTGGACTACAGACGATTGAACCATGCCACCAAGAAGAAATATTTCCCGTTACCTTTTATTGATCAGATTATAGAGAGGCTAGCTGGGAAGAGTCATTACTGCTTTCTTGACAGGTTCTCCGGATACAATCAGGTGGCCATTGCGCCTAAATACCAGGACAAGACCACATTCACCTATCCCTTTGGGACATATGCTTTCAGACGGATGCCCTTTGGTCTATGTAATGCCCCGGCGACATTCCAAAGGTGCATGTTATCCATCTTTTCAAACATGGTGGGTGAGTGCTTAGAGGTCTTCATGGACGACTTTTCAATCTATGGTGATGGGTTTGATGCTTGTCTCGACTGCCTAGACCGTGTCCTTCAGCGATGCATCAAGGTCCATCTTGTGCTATCTTCGGAGAAGAGTCACTTCATGGTGACTCAAGGGACGGTGCTTGGTCATATCATCTCCAACAGGGGCATAGAGGTTGATCCGGCCAAGGTGGATATCATTAGGAAACTCAGTCCACCGTCCAACTTGCGACAGTTATGGTCTTTTCTAGGGCACGTCAGTTTCTACCGATGCTTCATTCATGATTTCAGCAGGATTGCCCGGCCGTTGACTGGTTTGCTGATCAAAGACACCGAGTTCATTATAGATGATAAGTGTCTAGTGTCATTTGAGACTCTCAAGAGTCTAGTTGTTGAGGCTCCTATCCTCCAGACACCTGATTGGTCTCTCCCATTCGAGATCATGACGGATGCCTCTGATTTTTCCATAGGGGTCGTGCTAGGACAGAGGAGGGATGGAATACCATTTGCCATTCACTATGATAGCCATACATTGGATGCCGCTCAGCGGAACTACACTGTCACTGAGAAGGAGATGCTAGCCGTAGTCTTTGCCCTAGATAAGTTCAGATCATACATCATTGGATCTAAGGTGACTATCTTTACAGAACATACCACCATCAGGTACCTCATGGCAAAGAAGGATGCCAAAGCAAGACTGACTAGATGGATCCTTCTACTCCAGGAGTTTGATATTGAGATTAAGGATAAGCCTAGAGTCAAGAATGTGGTGGCGGATCATCTCTTACGATTAGAGCATTTTGAGGATTCTGAGCAGATTGATCCTATCTCTGAGGCCTTCCCAGATGAGGCTATCCTTGCTATCGCCTCGCTCCCATGGTATGCTGACATTGTGAACTATCTTGTTGCAAGAAAGTTTCACAAGGTTGGCCCAGGCAGCGATTTGAGACCTTCCTCGCGAAGGCCAGGTTCTACAATTGGGAGGATCCTGTCCTTTATCATGAAGGAGGGGATAGCATCTGGCATCGGTGCATTCCTTAGGAGGAGCACCATAGCATCCTCACTTACTGCCACAAGCTTGAGGCAGGAGGACATCACTCTGGGAGGAGAACGGCACAGAAAGTGCTCCAATCTAGCCTATGGTGGCCTACCATGTTCTAGGATTCTGATGAATTCGTGAAGAGGTTTACTGACTGTCATAGGATGGGCACTTGTGGACAGCGTGATATGATGCCGATGCAGCCCACTCATTTTTGTGAGGTTTTTGACGCATGGGGCATCGATTTCATGGGTCCATTCCCTAAGAGTCAGGGATTTGAATACATTTTGTTGGCCGTTGATTATGTGAGTCGTTGGGTTGAGGCCATCCCCGCCCGCAAAAATGCTAGGACTGTGTGTAGATTTTTGAGGAAGAATATCATTTCACGGTTCGGGGTTCTTAGAGTGTTGATATCTGACGGGGGGTCTCATTTCGTCAACGACGAGGTAAAGGCCCTTTCTAGCAAGTTCAGCATTGACCATCGAGTAGACACTCCATATCATCCTCAGACCAATAGTCTTGCTGAAGTGTCGAACAGGGACATTATGACTATATTGCAGAAGGTTGTCCGCCCTTACCGAAAGGATTGGTCACAGCTTTTGGACTCGGTCTTGAGGGCATATCGGATGTCCTTCAAGACTCCTTTGGGTGCATCTCCCTTTCGCCTCGTTTATGGCAAGCCCTGCCATTTACCTATTGATCTTAGGCATAAGTCACTTTGGGCTGTCACAGACATACTTTTGGATCCAGTGAGTGTAGGAGACCAGAGGAGGGCAGAATTGGAAGCCCTGGAGGAGCTTCGAGATGCAGCCTTTTTGAGCAGTCTGCAGTACAAGGAGAGAGTGAAGAAGTGGCATGATTCTCATATCAGCCACAAGCAGTTTGAGCCATGACAGAGAGTATGGTTGTTCGATGCCAGGCTTAGATTATTTCCAGGGAAGTTGCAGAGCAAGTGGAAGGGACCATACCTGGTCCGAAAGGTACATGACAATGGAAGTATTGACATATCTGAGATATGATCTGAATCTACCTTACGTGTTAATGGGAAGCGGCTCAAACCATATCTAGATTATGAGCCACTGGTCGTTGATGTTGCCCCTATTCACTTTGTGTGTGATGTGGTCTTTGACTCACATCTATTGCATCTTGCACCCGATTATCACTGTCTTCCGCCTTGTATAGATCTAGATGTCCATATCACACTATTCTTCAGTCCAACACCCCATTGCATCTTTGAGCATGTTATACTTAGAGTGTACTTTACCCTACGTATGGGGGGTGTCCGACTTTTGACTTTCTTATGATTCTTTCTACCTCTGTTTTGATGCCTATACTTAGGGATATTTTACCCTAAGTATAGGGGAGGTAGACCCTGTACATTCTCCCACTCGGATTTCCCTTTGTGTATAGTCTGCTATACTTAGGATTACTTGATCCTAAGTATAGGGGGAAACGTCGAGAGTCTTTTCCATTCTATTCTTTCATTCGTCGTTGTAGTATAGTTTTCCTTTTCACTTCCCGATACTAAGCACGAGTTGCGTCTTCTTCATCGCTCTTGATTCACTCTGAGGACATCGTTCGAGCTAAGTATAGGGGGTGTCGTATATATTTCATATATACTTTAGCCATAACTCGTACTTTGTGTGAGTATGTTAATAAATAAAATTGCTAAAATCCTTAAAAACCATAAAAATTAGAATTTTTCTTGTACATAAAATTCTTTATTGCACATACATAGCTATTTACAAAATTATTTTTGTACAAAGGTTTGTAAAAAATATTTTGTATAAAGAGTTTGTAAATATTTTGATATCAAAATTAGGTATATAGTACAAATTTTTTGTAAAATGTTTGAAAAATAAAAAGTTTGCAAAAACCCTTTTGTAAATGTGTGTAAATATTTTGCAAAACTTCTGCATTCATTCATTCAAACATTTTCAAAAATTTTGCATGTTTTCAAAAACTTGCATAAAAGCATTTTTGTACATACTTGTACAGTTTTTCTGAATCATAGTTGATATTTAAACTATTATGGAATTAAATTGGAAAATGGAGCTTGGTTAAGACCTTAATCCACCTAATTCTAAGAGGAACCTTATGGGGCTTAGGGTTGAGACTTTTCAGGTCCATGGTGACTTAATTCTTTGAGTCCACTAGGCTATGATCATATGTCATCTTGATGAGCCTAAGTAGAACACTTAACAACGCACACATGACTCTCACAGACAATGGCTTTACTTGCACCAGCACCTCACACATAGCTCTCTATGGATGAGGTGGTGAGGAGGCAGGGCTTGGGGTAGCATATGAGGGTAGTATTTCTAGGCGGAGCATCTTTATTATTCTTCTAGTGAAGGAAGTGTGTCTCAACCTGGTCTGGTGGCATTGAGGTCTAAAGACAGGAGTTGTGGGTTGTAATAATGCTTCAAAAGAGGGATAGTCTGCTGGCTTAAGAGGAAAAACTCCTTATGTATATATGCTGCACCATGTAGATATGTTGTACATATGCACATCAGAAAAAAAATGTGCAAAGGAAAAGAAAAACTCCAAAAAAGTGGTGGGTCTGATAGAAACTGAAATACCCACCGGAGTGTATATAGCCAAATAATGCAAAGCCTTTGTTACCCATGCCCATCTCATGAAGCTTGCAGCAGGGAGACTTAGCTACATTGGTTAGGCTCCCTAGGATACATGGCTACACTGGCCATGGTCCATTCTCTTCTTCCTCCTCTTCTTAAGCCAGTTGAACTTGAACTTAGAAGGGAACCCCGCTCCTCGAGGAAAGAGTTTCCAGACTAGGGCATTAGAGTTACCTTGTTGAGGGGGGTTGTTACTTTGCCATTTCTGAGGTAGGGAGCTACATATCACTTACACAGTACAAGAAAAGATTCATGGTCATTAGAGTTTGTGTATGTAGACTTGTTCTGATCTGGATTATTGAGGAGTCTTGACCATAGATTGGTGGAACTTAGAGGCTGTTGAGTTTTAAACCTAGGTCCAAATAAGGTTCTGACAAACTAATAATCCAAAGGCCTGACTGAGCTCCATACTTCAATTTAATGAAGACAAGTTTAATAATTAACCTTGATTCACCTTCTTTTTCTTTTTCTTTCTCTTTTCACTTCTTTTTCAAATAAGTGTTTGCTAAGGGACTAGCAAAAGTAAAGTATAGGGGGTGATGAATACTCATTCATCACTCTTTATTCTTTTATTTTAGCTACTTATCTTGGCAAAGCATAATGTATATAGTTTTAAATACAATAAATTAGCAAGAAGCATGCAAATATTAATATTCAATAATTAGCATGTATTTGTGCAAAAATAAAAGAGTAAAGAATAAAAGAAAAGAAGGAAATATTTAGAATAATTATTGAGTGACATGAACCCAAGAGAGGGTCCAGAATGGACCTGATCGCCAAGTAAAATAAGTAGAGAGAGATAGGGCCACTCTACCTTGTACATACACCTTCTTTTATGTATATAATTTATTTTTACAAAAATAAAAATAAAAAGGTATTTTTATCCCTTGTATATATTTCTTAAAATAAAAAAATAGAAAAATAAAATAAAAATAAAATTCTCTCTATCACCTTGTATACCATACATGAAAATATGTATCATTACCTATTTATTTTATACTTGTAAATAAATAATAAAAATAAAATAAAAATTATTTTATACTCCAAATATTATGTGGTAAATAAATAAAATATAAAATTGGGTTATTTGTGCAAAAATAAGAAAATAAAAATAATTGTATTAAATATTTAGGTATTTTATACCTGTATATAATATAATATATTGTATATAGATTAATTTTTTCATAAAAATAAATAAAAATCTCAGAAAAATAATTTCAAAATAATAAATATTTTTAATTTTTAACATTTTTAATTTAAAATCATTTTCTATTTTAAATTTATTTTACAATTCTTTTTGACCAGTTATTTTCTGATTGGTCCGAACCCTCCTAGAGCACGGATCCGGGTTTTGCGCATATTTCCTCCAGCTCCAATCTTCCAACGTGCCTTCCCCATGGATCTAGGATCCATGTGGATCCTTAGGGAAGCTCGGACCTCTCTTGGATTGTGCGCCATGGCCCGATTGCTCCGACCACCTATGATATACTATATATTCTTCCATTGCCTCCCCTGCTCACGAGCTCGCGCCTCACCCTTCTCTGCTACCCTAGAATCCTTCGCCTTGGTGACACCAATCGGAGGATAGCCTTGATCATCGGAGAGGAGCGCTGCAGCCGACGCTCAAGTCTCGTGGCCGAGCACCGCCGCGACCTGCCTCCCCCGCCTTTCACAGCGAGGTTGAGGCAAAGACCACCACCGACCACACCCCCTGGAGCTTAAGATTCCTCTAGGACCTTTAGGTATCTATCCCGTAGTCCTCAGCTCCCGTATATGTTCAATCTTTAGTTTATCTTCCGCCGCACTTCCGCCAGCTCCGACTAGCCAGTCGAAGCTTCATTAGCTACTCCTATATGTTCCGATCGACGACCCGGCTCACCCCCCACCTTCTCGCGCAATCTGATCATCCGAATCTTGGCTCAGGTTGCCAAGATTGGCCCCTGGGTCTCATCCCTCACTTTGCCGGAGACCCACTTCTCATTCGCCGCCGCTTCTCTTTATCTTAGGTCAAATAACCCTGACCGGAGCTTTGCTCTGAGTCTGAGCTTTACCCTGCAGGTTTTAGTGTGCGTGGAGACACCTGATATCGCCTTGGACCACCTTTGCCAGAGCTCGCCCAGGTCCAAACCGTCGTCTTGAACATCCGACCGTTCGCGAGTCCATCCAATCTGTACCCCCGATGCGGAGGGATTCCACGATTCATTTGTCGTCGTCCGATCATTCATCGGAGTCGCCGATCTCCTTGGTGCTCCGGTGAACCTCGCCCAGACGGAGTTCTTCCAGAGCCTCTTTCCACCATCGGATTACACTTCTCGCCCAGATGCCATCGCAGCCGTTGAGTGCCAGTAGCTGTCAGGTCGTTAGATCTGACATCTAACGGGCCTCGTACCGCCCACGTCCGTGCCTTTGGCCGACCGTTGGGTCTGACAGCTGCCAGCGCCAGAGCCGTCCTCCATCGCCCGCTCAGAGCACGCCACATGTCCCTCTCCACGTGCAGCGCATGTGCTGCATGGGTAATTTGCTCAGCCCCCCCTGCATTTATTTCAATTTGTCGTTTAGTCTGTAAAATAAAAAGTATACAGTAGGACAATTTGCACTTTGGCACTTGCAATTTTCCATATTTACTTTTCAGTCCTTCATATGTGCCCTACGTGCTCCATCACGTGTGCTTGTGGGTTATTTACATATTTTCCCTGGACTTATTATCTGTTATGAAATGAATGTTTAGTTTTAGTATTTGCAAATTTACCACTTGCGTACTGATTTGGGACATGTGCTGAAATTTGTGGAGAAATTGCAATTTGGTCCCTATAGTTTTTACACATGTTATTATTTAGCCCCTGAAACATATTTTCTTTGTAGATTAGTCCCTCTATGTTATGTGTTTGATTTTAGATTTAATAAATAGCAAATATTGTCCAAAAATCATGAAATTTTGAAACAAGGATCCTACCATGGATTGAAGCACTTTCTATGTCGTTCTCCTCCCAAAGTGATGTCCTCCTGCCTCAAGCTTGTGGCAGTAAGTGAGGACGGTATGGTGCTCCTCCTGAGGAATGCACCGACGCCAGACGCTATCCCCTCCTTCATGATAAAGGATGGGATCCTCCCAATGGTAGAACTTGGCCTTCGCGAGGAAGGTCTCAAGTCGCTGCTTGGGCCAACCTTATGGAACTTTCTTGGCAACAAGATAGTTCACAATGTCGACGTACCACGGGAGCATGGTGATAGCAAGGATCGCCTCGGATATGGGATCAGTCTGATCAGATTCCTCAAGATGCTCTAATTGGGAGAGATGATCCGCCACCACATTCTTGACTCCAGGCTTATCCTTTATCTCAATATCAAACTCCTGGAGTAGAAGGATCCATCTAGTCAGTCTTGCTTTGGCATACTTCTTTTCCATGAGGTACCTGATGGTGGTGTGATCTGTAAAGATAGTCACCTTCAATCTGATGATGTAAGATCTGAACTAATCGAGGGCAAAGACTATGGCTAGCATCTCCTTCTCAGTGATAGTGTAGTTCTGTTGCACGACATCCAATGTACGGCTAGCGTAGTGAATGGAAAATGTCACTCCATCCCTCCTCTGTTCCAGCACGGCCCCTACGATAAAATCGAAGGCAACCGTCATGAGCTCGAATGGGAGAGACCAATCAGGCGGCTGAAGAACAGGAGCCTCAATAACTAGACTCTTGAGAGTGTCAAATGATGTAAGACACTTATCATCCACAATGAACTCGGTGTCTTTGGTCAGCAAATCAGTCAACGGTTGGGCAATCCTGCTGAAATCATGAATGAAGCATCGGTAGAAACTGATGTGCCCCAGAAAAGACCATAACTGTCGCAAGTTGGATGGTGGACTGAGTTTCCTAATGATATCCACCTTGACCGGATCAACCTCCATGCCCCTGTTGGAGATGATATGACCAAGCACCGTCCCTTGAGTCACCATGACCGAAAAGATGGACAACATGCACCTTTGGAATGTCGCCGGAGCGTTACATAGACCAAAGGGAATCCGTCTGAAAGCATATGTCCCAAAGGGACAGGTGAATGTGGTCTTGTCCTGGTCTTCGGGCGCAATGGCCACCTGGTTGTAACCGGAGTACCCGTCAAGAAAGCAGTACTGACTCTTCCCAGCTAGCCTCTCTATAATCTGATCAATAAAAGGCAGTGGGAAATTATCCTTCTTGGTGGCCTGGTTCAATCGTCTGTAGTCCACATAAACCCTCCAAGAAGTGGGTACTCGAGTAGCAATCTCCTCTCCAGACTCACTCACAATTGTAGTGATGCCCGTCTTCTTGGGCACCACATGTAATGGACTAAACCACATGAATTCAGAGATGGGGTAGATAAAATTGACGTCCACCATTTCGAGATTTCATTCATGACAACCTCTTGAAGATTCGAGTTCAGGCACCGATGGAACTTACGTGACGGCTTGACGTCCTCTTCGAGATAGATATGGTGGGAGCACAGGGTCGTGAAGGATATGGGGAATCCTCAAGCGCATCACGAAAGCGTGATGATCGCATCTTATGCGATCGAAGCAACTATTCTCACTAGTCGCTAGGTGCAGCGGAATTTAAAATTTTAAATCACATGATGAAACCACATGATCACAAGAATGTTTCTTGGATCATTTCATCTAACCACAAAGTATTAGAAATACCTCTCGAAGTGTGGTTGCGATCATTAGATATCTAAAGCAAGAGATTCTCCTGACTCAAGTCCGATTCACGAAGATGGCACTTGCGAGCGCGAGGATGAGACGCATGCTTCCTACAATCCTTAATGAAAGTCCAAGCCTTGAATCTCCTGATTTCATCCAACGAAATCCGATGTATCCTTCTAGAGCAAGAAGCACTAAAGAAGATGGAGATCCACAAGCAATCGAAGCAACAGCACGATGGTGTTAACTGCGACTGTTATTTCCTTAAGGTCCC
This sequence comes from Ottelia alismoides, assembly GCA_037367405.1. Classification (NCBI taxonomy): domain Eukaryota; kingdom Viridiplantae; phylum Streptophyta; class Magnoliopsida; order Alismatales; family Hydrocharitaceae; genus Ottelia; species Ottelia alismoides. The sequence goes on along the minus strand of JAZKJV010000856.1, from coordinate 878,974 downwards.
AAGGTGGTCGGCCACCTTTAGAGAGGGAGGGAGATGGGCGAGAATGAGAGTTGAGAGAGAGAGTAGACATGTACAATGTATGCTGTCAAAGGGCTAGGGTTGCCCTCTTTATATACTAGTTTGGGAGTCCATGGATCACAATCCATGGCATACACAAAATCAATGGTTGGATTGATATGTGTATTTACTCAACAGCCATGATCATTGTTGGTTAAAAACAATAATTTATTAATTTATATTAAATCAAATATATGTTGCATTAGCATCAACATAATTTAATTCAATAAAAATCAATTATCATAAGATAATGAGATAATAATCAAAAGGATAATTAATCCATCCAAAAATATGGGGCGTCACCCATGACCAAGTCATGGGTGACGCCACCTCATATTTTGGTGGATTATCTCCTCCTTTTATTTTATATCATTATCTCTTAATTATTTACAGTAACATTTATTGCAAAATTATTCACTAAATTAATTTCAAATTAATTAGTGAATTTTTTAATCATGCCATTGAAAAAATATGTGAATCGTATTCACAACCCAAACTAAATTGTAAATCACATTTCCAATTAATTGCTTTATGTGAATCCAATCCACATTAACAATTAATAAATGACATTTACAAAAAAAATGCTCTCTCTCTAATATATTATAAATCATATTTATAATATACACATATATTATGGATAGCACTATCCACAATCTGCATTTCCTTGATAATTAAATCTCATTTAATTATCTTGGATAATCATTCTCACAATATGAATCTTATTCATATTATACTTGATAATTAAATCTCATTTAACTATCAACATCTTGTTGCTTGGATACATAATTCTTCAGATGAATTATTCTTGAACTCCTTTAAGAATAATGTGCTTTCTCCGCGGATACTTGGAGATAAGGACATGGCGATTGTATTGTTCCACGTATAGTTACTTGGATGTTGAGATCTCATCTCAAATCCAGATCTCATGGACCTCCCATAGATGCTTGATTAAATCAAGTCCTTATACTTAATCTTCTTATTGCATCTGAATCTCATTCAGATCAATGTCCAACACTCGGACTAAGATCAAGTTACTTCTCTACTGAGAGGAGTCACTAAAATCCAGACCTGTTTCATCACTCCCTCGGAGTGGAAGCATCATGGTTATACAATCGTTTATGATCACATCACCCTCAAGTATTCCCAATACCTGCACATCCTGCATACTGGAAGACCTATGATCAACCTGAAGATGTAGATCAATATTACACTGTCTTCTTCAGGGTTTGATCACCAAGTTTCTCAATCTTGGTCATTGGGAATCGGTATCGATCATATGCTTCCCCAAAGCATATATCATACCTTCAAATTCTTGTCATGCTTCCAAAGCACGATGACCATGCATGGAATTTGATCGGTCCCAATACCTAATGAGTGAGATCATGTCTTCCAGTTCATAAGTGAACCTGTATGATCCCTTTGAGAGATCTTATTACTCATATGCCCTTTCATGCACACCAGCGCGCTGATGTATAGATCTTGGTTAGGTCATCAACCTATTGGTCTACCAAATGTACACACTCAATCATATAGTAACACATCTGTCTCTGGTCAGAGGATGTGTGCCTATGTTGTGACAGCATTCAACATAGGACTTAGGTTATCTCGATCTCGCTAAGTCAACCCTTTGACATAACTAATCTGATACCTCCGAATCACTATTCCCATGCAGAGGACCTGCATCAAGAGGTCGGTCAGATATCAACCTTTGTGAGAAAGGATTGCCATCACCTACTCAGGCTGGAGATCATCTCTTAATAATCATTCGACGGTGCTTGATGAGTCCTCTATCTAACTCTTTAGATATTCATCCAAACATCAGCCTCTATGATTCATTTAATGAATCAACAGCTATATGATTATCAAGACGACCATGGTACATAACCGTAATTGTACAGGGGGTCCTTATAGTGCATTCATTTATTTAGTTTCAAAAAGAGAGTGAAACGATCAATAACTTTTATTAATAAAACATATTTATTACAATAACATTTATTGTAAGAATGGTTCGCCTCGGGCTTACATGGCTAACAATCTCCCACTAGCCCTCAGAACCATTCAGGAACAATCCTTAAACCCATACTCATTACATGATGGTCGAAAACCTTCTGTGTCAGAGGTTTGGTAAGAGGATCAGCAACGTTGTCGGTAGAGGCCACCTTGGTGATGATGATATCACCGCGCTTTTGAATCTCCCGAATGATGTGGTATTTCCTTTCCACGTGCTTGCTCTTTTGATGCCATCTGGGTTCCTTTTCCTGGGCAATGGCTCCCATGTTATCGCAGAGTAACGGGATGGGAGTATCAAAGGAAACTACGCTAAGCTCCAAGATGAACTTGCACAACCACATCGCCTCCTTTGCAGCATCTGATGTGGCAATGTATTTGGCTTCTATTGTTGAATCCGTCGTAGTGTCCTGCTTCTTGCTTCTCCAGCTCACAGCACCACCGTTCAATAGGAATACAAACCCTGATGTCGACTTTCGATCATCAATATTCGATTGGAAGTCTGAATCTGTATATCTCAAGACTTGGAGATCACCATCTCCATAGACCAAGATGTAATCCTGCGTCCGTCTTAGATATTTGAATATGTTCTTTACTGCATTCCAGTGTTGCTCTCCATAGTAGGATTGGTAACGACTTACCACTCCCACTGCATGGCAGATGTTTGGTCTAGTATACATCATGGCATACATTAAGCTTTCTACAGTTGATGCATAGGAGCATCCAGCCATGGCCTTCTTTTCCTCAACATTTTGAGGAGCCACCCCTTTAGACAGATGGACACCATGTATTAAAGGGAGGAATCCTTTCTTGGAACTATCCGTACGGAATCGTTCAAGAATCTTCTTAATGTATCCATGTTGTGATAATCCCAATATCCTCTTTTCTTGGTTTCTGAACAACTTCAGCCCTAAGATGTAGGAGGCTTCTCCAAGATCTTTCATCTCGAAGGTATAAGATAGCCAAATCTTTACACTGGTCATCATGCATGTATTGTTCCCAATGATAATGAAATCATCTACGTAAAGCATGATGGACACAATGGTGCTCCCACTAAGCTTCTTGTACACACAAGGTTCATCAGAATTCTGCACAAAATCATAACTCTTTATGGTTTTGTCAAATCTGATGTTCCAGCTACGAGAAGCGTGTTTGAGCCCATAGATGGATTTCTTTAGCTTGCATACTTTTCCATCCTCAACTATGACGCCCTAGGGCTGCTCTATGTAGATATCCTCCTCGAGGTATCCATTGAGGAAAGTTGTCTTGACGTCCATCTACCAGATGTTGTAGTCAAGAGATGGAGATATAGCTAGCAGTGTCCTGATGGACTTAAGCATAGCCACAGGAGAGAATGTCTCATCGTAGTCGATCTCTCTGTGTGTAGCCCTTTGCTACGAGTCGTGCTTTGAAAGTCTCCACTTTCCCATTAGGTCCTCTTTTTCTCTTGAAGATCCATTTACACCCAATGGGTTTAACCCCTTTAGGTGGGTCCTCTAGGGTCCATACACCATTCTTATGCATGGAGTCAATTTCTGACTTCATTGCTAGCATCCATCTATCCATGTCATCCACATTCTTCGCATGGACCAAGCAACCCCAAACCCTCAAGTGTTTAACACTAGGTTTGTTTCCATACCAGAGCTCGTGAGGAGTCTTGGGTACAGATTTGCTAGGAATCTTATTCATGATATATATTGCAATCTCTACTGGATATACCCAGAAACTAAGAGGTAAACGTGCTTTGCTCATCATTGAACGGACCATGTTCATGATGGTACTATTGCGTCTTTCAGCAATACCATTAAGTTGGGGGGTTCCAGGGAGAGTGAGATTGGATACAATTACATTATCTTTAAGGTATTCCTTGAATTCATCTGAGAGGTACTTGCCACCTCGATCAGATCAAATCCGTTTAATCTTCCTATTGGTTTGGTTCTCAACCAAAGCCTTAAACTCTTTGAACTTTTCAAAGGTTTCAGATTTATGACGTAGTAGGAAGATAAACCCGTATTGTGAATGGTCATCAATAAACGTAAAATAATATTGATATCCATTTTGAGTCGCGGTACTGAAGGGACCACATACATCAGTATGTACTAGGTCAAGAATACCTTTGCATCTTGTAACCTTGTTACGGAAAGGCGTCCTGGTCATTTTACCTCGAATGCAATGTTCACAGGTAGGTAAAGATGGAACCTGTAGAAAATCTAAAGGTCCATCCTTTATCAATCTATTGATCCTATCAACAGATAAATGACCAAGCTTTTGATGCCAAATCATATTTGAATGATTTCCATTCTCCCTGGATATTTTAGGGTTCTTATTAGTGGTAGTAACATTCATGACATGTTCATCAATGCACAATTCATAGAGTCCACCAGAAGTCAAAATACCATCCGCAATAAAGTTATCATATTTATTAATGACTAACTTGTTACAGAATAGGAAGGAATATACATTTCTAACAAGTTTAGATACATATATCAAGTTCCTCCTGACTTCAGGTCCATAAAGACACTCTTTAAGTACTAAGACTCTATCACTAGATAACGATAGTCGGCAGGTCCCAATTGTGACTACTGCAATGCTTGCATCAGATCCCATCTGGACGACTATCTCTCCTTGCTCCAGATTCCCAGTTTCCTGAAACAAATGCAACGAATTGCATACATGAACAGAAGCACCAGAATCTACAACCCAACGTCCTTCTCGTCTAACAAGAAAACTAGTTTCAATGATGAAAGTAGATTTCATACCTGCTGGAGCTTTACCTTTGTCAACCGACTTCAGGTATTCTGGGCAGTTACGCCGCCAGTGCCCCGGCTTCTTGCAGTGATGACAGACATCGGTCTTCTTTGATGTTATTAGCATGGAAGCACTAGAAGATGAACCAACTCCTTGATTCTTCTTCTTTCTCTTCTGGGGCGGGCCCTTCCGAGAACCTTGCTTCCGACCGTGCTTTCCCTTTACTTGTGCAACCATTGCACTGGCAGAGGGGTCGTCCTTCTTCATTACGTCTTCTGCAGACTTTAATGCAGCTAACAGCCCAGCGTTAGTGAAATCACCTTTGCTCATGTGATATGACATGACAAAGTTATTGAAAGACTTGGGGAACGATAGGAGAATGAAATCAGCCTGCATATCAGAATCCATGTAGGCTCCCAGGGTTTCCAATTCAGAGAGGTACCCAAACACTTTGAGTACGTGTTCTCTGACAGAGGTCCCTTCGTGCATCTTGCAGCAAATAAGCTCTTTCATCACATTATAGCGATGTGCGTGGTTTATGTCACTGAACATTTCTTTCAGATTCAGCATGATTTCTTGGCAATGGTTCATTTCCGCATGTTGCTTCTGAAGCACATTGGACAATGAGCAAAGGATATAACATCTTGCCAAGTTATGATCTTCATCATATTTTTCATTAAAAGACTTATCTTCCAGAGTCTTAGGGTCTGCTATCTTGTCCTTGGTTAGCACATATGAGATGCGCTCTGCAGAAAGGACAAGATCCAAATTTCAGATCCAATACGAATAGTTTGATCTGGTCAACTGATTGACCTCCAGGAGCCTGCTCAGTGGGTTCATGGACTTCATTTTCTGAAATAAAGATTGCACTATATTAGAACATATAATTATATATTCATATTTAAAACATTTGATTAAGGTATTTTAAATCAAATGTGTCTTGCTATGTCCACTTTGAAAGATTATTCCCTAACTGTCTTTCAAAGTAAGAGATATACCTACCGCTATATCTCAAGCAAGATCTGGGATCTCCTCTCTATCTTTATCACATCCCAATAATATGAGAATTTGTGACTCGAATAAAGAGAAGCGGGAACACATTCCGTCTTCCAAGTCCAACTTGCATTTCCCAATTCGGTCTTTAACACCCCGGCCCACCACCCCTTAGATGATGTTGATCCGTCGTTAATTGAACCAACCGTCAACAGGCTTAATACTTGCTATACGCAATCCAATATCGCCCTAATAATATGAGGACTCAATATTGGGGTCACTACGTATACGGCCTTACTCTTTCGAGAAGCAAAGAACCCGATCCAAATAAATCGTATACAGGATATGTCACTTCAGACAAGCGTCTCCTGTATACAATATCTGGTGATGGAATCCTTTGCCTTGACGGGAGACCATGGATGTCAATTATGTGATCCTCCACCTCATACTAAAATTATAATGAATTAATTATCGTGAATCGTTGATGACCTAAAAATCAATCCAAGAGATCCGGGTGAAGGTATAAATCTACGGGTCGTTGCGACCCTCGGAGATCGGTCAATCAAGAAAATAATAGACCATCAAATAAAAGTAATCAGTCAAAAGCCGAATAAGCTGTCTCGCTATTTATTTAACCTGGTATAGCAACCAGGGTCGAACACAAGGAGCACGGGTTGGCCATGTGGCCTACGAAGTAGTCAGAAAATGAATAAAATCAAGAAAATATTTTTGGTCGATTTTATGTATTTTTAAATTTTTTTGTGATTTTATATTATAAGAAAAATAAAGAAAAGGCCAAAAAGAGCTCAATCAACAATTTATTTAACAACACAAATCAAGCCAGAAAATTAAAATAAATTTATTTTTGGGTTTTATATTTTTTTTGTGTTTTTGGTAATTTTCTCAGATTTTTATATATTTTTGTTAATTTTATAAAAAAAATGAAAGAAGGCAAAAAACTGAAATCAATGTGCAGCCAGATTTGAAAGACTTCAAAAATATGAAAAGTCTCTAAAAATCTGGAGATAATTTTTATGAAAACTACAAATAAAAATTAAGCTACAGGAATAGAAATTGCATTTTTTTGAATTTTGTAGAATTTTTAATAATTTTTATAAGGTTTTTAGGGTTTTTTAATTTTTAGGTGTTTTGTAAATCCAAATCAAGTGAAATTTGGAATGAAGCAAGAAGGCATACAAACAAATAGTAGGTAAATTTTTTAGAATTTTTGGGGGTTTTTTATATTTTTAGTTGATTTTATAATCCAAACAGTAGCAAAAACAAGGGTTTTTGAATTTTTAAAAATATAAAAACAACTCAAAAATATCCCAAAAAATTAGTGAAATTTTTACACAATGGCAGGGGCCAAGTGTCCAAATTTCACATTTGGAATTGAATTGATATTTTATTCAACCAATAGAAAGGGCACAGCACACAGGAACCAAAGTGCAATTAATAAAAACCTTTCAGCCAAATAATATCACGCATAATAAATCCGGGGCCAAAGTTGCAAAAAGCCTAGACAAGCACGCGGATAGCACGTGATTCACGTAAACAAGGGCATATCTGTCATTCTTATTTATAAAAATGTAAATAGTAACAGCTCAAAACTATAGGATGGAATATGCAAATGTTCCACAAGTCACGTGTAGATGCACGTGCTCCACATACAAAGGGACTAAAATGCAAATAAAAGAAACACAAGGTCCTACATGCAAATTACCCGAAATAAAAACAACTACAAAACTTGATTACAAGACTGAAAAGTAAATGCAAAAACAAAAAGGACCTAAAAGTAAATTACCCGTATTATTAAGATCTGACGGTTGAAAGGGAATCCACTTAAGATCCAACGGTGGAGAGCGACTGGCACCCTTTCGATGATCGACGTTCCAGATCAGATCTTGAGTTAGACCCAACGATCGAGACTCCCTGGTGAATGGAGGGCTGAGATTAGAACTGGGGCTACGCCTGATCGGACGGTGGAGGAAGCCTCTGGAAGAACAGGTCGCCGGTGAACTTCGCGCGAACTCATCTCAAAGTTGATTTCATATTGTTCTGACGATCATTACTAGTTGGAAGGCCTAGTATGGATGGGAAGGATGGCAAGGAGGTATACTGGCGGAGCAGGAAGATAGGCAAAGGGGGAAGCGGTGTTCCGCTGACGCTTGCTTAGTGCCTGGGCCTGAACCTCCTCGCGGATACTCTTCCCTCATCTCAGCTAGACTGCCCGATTCATCGTATAGTGCTTGCTACCACGGCGGATCATACCTCGTCCTTGCTTTTATCCCCATCCCTCACCAGCCCGACTATCGCCACTATTTGAGCGGCCGCTCACTGGCTCAATTGCCTTCATCACTCAAACGAAGCACTATGGAACGCCGTTGCGCGCGCCTGGGTGCTCCTCCGATGTTGTTGGGATGGGGAAAAGGTAGCTGGTGTCGTTCTACAGCTGGTGGAATGCTCCGATGGGTCTAGGAAGTCCTAGAATGACCCAGCAGCGAGGTGGACTTGGAGCAGTTGTTCTTCAGTACTCGGGCCTCCAGATGAGGCCCATTTGCCTGTGATTCCTACACAAGAAGAATGCTGGGTCGAGGGCAAACTTCCTTGACCCGTTAACGGGCGAAGGAGGTGACCGTGTGGGGTGGGGCGACGCCCTCCGACGAGGCGACGACGGAGGAGGGCGATGAACCTGTTCCTGGGCAAACTAGGGTGAGCGAAGGGGCGAAGAAGATGGAGAGGGTCCGGCGAAGGTGAAGGAATGGTCGGGAGGATGAATGTATGAACGGAGTGCAGGGAATGGTCGACGAAAGCTTGGCTGATGGCGAACTAAAAATCGAAAATCAAACAAAACGAGAAGAGATCTAACCTAATGGATGGTTGTAGTCGTTTGTGCTGGAGGTCGGAGACCTCCGAGGGTCTTTTCCTCGATGGATTGATGGGTCCAGAGACTCGGGCTCGCCTCGCGGTGGAGCATGGCGGTGGAAATCGCTGGATCAGAGGTTCTCAGCTGCTCGTCCCTTACTGCTACCCTCTCTCACACAGTTGTCACTCAGGTGAAGGAGAGGAGTTCATCGGAGGCGAGGGGGAAGGCCAAAGATGAGGGAGAAGGCGGCCGGGGCAACGGTTATATACTGGTGCAGGTCCGATAAGATGGAAGTGTAGCGCGCAGATCGAGGTGCGGAGCCCTAGTGAGACGGTCAGGCGAGGATCATGGATCCTATGTCAACAATCAGAGCTCAGGGTTTGAGGGAATGGGTGGCGGACCAATCCGGGAAAAATCAGAGAAATCGGGTCGAAGACCAGGTCCGCGAGAAGTGTGGTCTGGGGGGGAGTTGACCGGGGGTCAACACTCCCTCGTGGACCAATGAGAAAATTCCAATCCCGAAATTATTAAAAATTCATTTTAAATTAGTAAATGATTTTTTTAAAATATTTAGAACACGAAAAATGTTTATTATTTTTCAAATTATTTTTTTGTGATTTTTATTTATTTTTTGAAAAATAAATTATGTATATACCTTATATATTATTATATACAGGTATAAATACTTATGTATTTTTTATTTTTATTTTTATTATTTTATTTATGTATAATTATCCCAGTTTTATATTTTATTTATTTACATCATAAATTTTATGATATAAAATAATTTTTATTTGATTTTTATTAATTATTTACCAGGGTAAAATAAATATGTCTTTTATTCTTATGTACATGGTATATATATAATGAAGAGAGAGAGAAATTATTTATTTTTGTTTTTATTTTATTTTTATAAATATATACAAAATAAAAGAAACACATTTTTATTTTTATTTTTAGAAAATAAAATATATGCATAAGAGGGGTTTTACACAATGTTGAGTTACCCTATCTCTCTCTACTTATTTTATTTGGCGATCATACCCATATTGGGTCCTCTCTTGGGTTTAGATCACTCAATAATTATTCTAAATATTTCCCTCTTTTTCTTTATTTCTTTATTCTTTATTTTTTGCACAAAAACATGCTAATTATTGAATATTAACAAAAGCATGTAGTTTGGTATATTATTATATTTACAAGTATCTACATGGTGTTTTGCAAAGTTTTATAGCTAAAATAAAAGAATAAAGAGTGATGAATGAGGATTCATCACCTCCCTATACTTTACTTTGCTAGTCCCTTAGTAAACACTTATTTGAAAAAGAAGTGAAAAAGAAAAGAAAAAGAAAAAAAAGGGGGAAGATTAATCAATGCTGATTATTAAACTTGCCTTCATTAAATTGAAGTATGGAGCTCAGTCAGATCTTTGGATTATTAATGTGTCAGAACCTTATTTGGACTTAGGTTTAAAACTGAACAGCCTCTAAGTTCCACTAATATATAGTCAAGACTCCTCAATAATCCAGATCAGAACAAGTCTACATACACAAACCCTGAAGACCATGAATCTTTTCTTGTACTGTGTAAGTGAGGTATAGCTCTCCACCTCGGAAGTAGCAAAATGACAACCCTCCTCAACAAGGTAACTCTAATACCCTAGTATGGCAACTCTTTCCTCGAGGAGCGGGGTATTCCCTTCTAAGTTCAAGTTCAACCGGCTCAAGAAGAGGAGGAAGAAGAGAATGGACCATGCCCAGTGTAGCCATGTATCCCTAGGAGCTCAACTAATGTAGCTAAGTCTCCCTGCTGCAAGCTACATGAGATGGAACATGAATACCATAAACTTTGCTTTATTGCACTATATACAGTCCGGTGCGATTATCATTTTCTCTCAGACCCACCACTTTTTTGGAGTTCTTTTCTTTTTGCCTTTTTTTATGTGCATGTATACAACATATCTACATGTGCAACATATGTACATAAGGAGTTTTTCCTCTTGAGCCAGTAGACTATCCCTCTTTTGAAGCATTATTGCAACCCACAACTCCTGTCGTTAGACCTCATGGCGACCAGACCAAGTTGAGACGCACTTCCTTCACTATAAGAAGAAGAGAGGTTCCGCCTAGAAGTACTACCCTCATATGCTACCCCAAGTCAAAGAAGACTACCTCCTCACCACCTCATCCGTGGAGAGCTCGGTGTAAAGTGCCGGTCCAAGTAAAGCCATTGTCTATAAGAGTCATGTGTGTGTTGTTAAGTGCTCTACTTAGGCTCATCGAGATGATATATGATCATAGCCTAGTGGACTCAAAGAATTAAGTCACCATGGACCTGAAAAGTCTCAACCCTAAGCCCTATAAGGTCCCTCTTAGAATTAGGCGGATTAAGATCTAAACCAAGCTCCATTTTTCAATTTAATTCCAGCCTAGTTTAAATGTCAACTATGATTCAGGAAAAACTGTACAGATATTTACAAAAATGCAATTTTTACAAAATTTTACAAATGTGCAAATTTTTTGAAAAATGTTTTGAAAACATGGATGTATGCATGAATGCAAGATTTGCAAAATATTTACATAAATTTACACAAGGTTTTTGCAAACTTTTGATTTTCAAAATATTTTGCAAAAATTTTGTACTATATACATAATTTTGATATCAAAATATTTACAAGCTATTTACACAAAAGATTTTTACAAACATTTTTACATAATTAATTTTTCTCAATTTTATTTTTCTCAATTTTATTTTATTTTTCTCAATTTTATTTTATTTTTATAAATATATACAAAATAAAAGAAACACATTTTTATTTTTATTTTTATTTTTATTTTTAGAAAATAAAATATATGCATAAGAGGGGTTTTACACAAGGTTGAGTTATTATCTCTCTCTACTTATTTTATTTGGCGATCAGACCCATATTGGGTCCTCTCTTGGGTTTAGGTCACTCAATATTTATTCTAAATATTTCCCTCATTTTCTTTATTTCTTTATTCTTTTATTTTTGCACAAAAACATGCTAATTATTGAATATTAACAAAAGCATGTAGTTTGGTAATTTATTATATTTACAAGTATCTACATGGTGTTTTGCAAAGTTTTATAGCTAAAATAAAAGAATAAAGAGTGATGAATGAGGATTCATCACCTCCCTATACTTTACTTTGCTAGTCCCTTAGCAAACACTTATTTGAAAAAGAAGTGAAAAAGAAAAGAAAAAGAAAAAGAGGGGGAAGATTAATCAATGTTGATTATTAAACTTGCCTTCATTAAATTGAAATATGGAGCTCAGTCAGATCTGTGGATTATTAATGTGTCAGAACCTTATTTGGACTTAGGTTTAAAACTGAACAGTCTCTAAGTTCCACTAATCTATAGTCAAGACTCCTCAACAATCCAGATCAGAACAAGTCTACATACACAAACCCTGAAGACCATGAATCTTTTCTTGTACTGTGTAAGTGAGGTATAGCTCTCCACCTCAGAAGTAGCAAAATGACAACCCTCCCCAACAAGGTAACTCTAATACCCTAGTCTGGCAACTCTTACCTCGAGGAGCGGGGTATTCCCTTCTAAGTTCAAGTTCAACCGGCTCAAGAAGAGGAGGAAGAAGAGAATGGACCATGGCTCGTGTAGCCATGTATCCCTGGGAGCTCAACCAGTATAGCTAAGTCTCCCTGCTGCAAGCTACATGAGATGGAACATGAATACCATAAACTTTGCTTTATTGTACTATATACATTCCGGTGGGATTATCATTTTCTCTCAGACCCACCACTTTTTTGGAGTCCTTTTCTTTTTGCTTTTTTTATGTGCATATATACGACATATCTACATGTGCAGCATATGTACATAAGGAGTTTTTTCTCTTGAGCCAGTAGACTATCCCTCTTTTGAAGCATTATTGCAACCCACAACTCATGTCGTTAGACCTCATGGCGACCAGACCATGTTGAGACGCACTTCCTTCACTATAAGAAGAAGAGAGGTTCCGCCTAGAAGTACTACCCTCATATGCTACCCCAAGTCAAAGAAGACTGCCTCCTCACCACCTCATCCGTGGAGAGCTCGGTGTAAAGTGCTGGTCCAAGTAAAGCCATTGTCTGTAAGAGTCATGTGTGTGTTGTTAAGTGCTCTACTTAGGCTCATCGAGATGACATATGATCATAGCCTAGTAGACTCAAAGAATTAAGTCACCATGGACCTGAAAAGTCTCAACCCTAAGCCCTATAAGGTTCCTCTTAGAATTAGGTGGATTAAGATCTTAACCAAGCTCCATTTTTCAATTTAATTCCAGCTAGTTTAAATGTCAACTATGATTCAGGAAAAACTGTACAGATATTTACAAAAATGCAATTTTCACAAAATTTTACAAATGTGCAAAATTTTTGAAAAATGTTTTGAAAACATGGATGTATGCATGAATGCAAGTTTTGCAAAATATTTACACAAATTTACACAAGGTTTTTGCAAACTTTTGATTTTCAAAATATTTTGCAAAAATTTTATACTATATACATAATTTTGATATCAAAATATTTACAAGCTATTTACACAAAAGATTTTTACAAACATTTTTACAAAATTAATTTGTACAACTAGCTATGTATGTGCAATAGAAGAAATTTTTTTACAAGGAAAATTTTTAATTTTTATGGATTTTTAAGGTTTTTAGCCATTTTTATTTATTAACACACTCACACAAAGTACGAGTTATGTCTAAAGTATATATGGAATATATACGACACCCCCTATACTTAGCTCGAACGATGTCCTCAGAGTGAATCAAGAGCGATTAAGGAGACATAACTCATGCTTAGTATATGGAAGTGAAAAGGAAGGCTATATACAAATATATACAAGATGGAAGAGCATCACTCCCCCTATAATTAAGGTGAAAAATCCTTAAGTATAGGCAACGACAAGAGTAATGAAACAAAATGAATAGAACAACTCGGTGTTTTCACCCCCCCTATACTTAGGATGAGGTATATCCTAAATATAGTAAAAATAATCCTATGCGAGACCTGGGGTGAAAACAAACATGGAAGAAAGAACGATCAAATCATGACAAAACACGTATATACAAGAGGGTACAATGTTGAGGTGCCTCTCAACAAGCGCTAGATTTTACGCCCCTAGCTGGGCGCAAAGGCTAGGATAAATTTGTATCAAGGTTCAGGACGGCATCTGTAAGGCAAATATCGTATTGTCGTCGTAGTCTTGGTATGGGAACAACGACGAAATCAACAATGTAAAGAATGACACCAAGGTATGCAATCAGGAAGGTGTTTGCTATTGGCCAAGGATATGGGAAGATGTGATTGGGATCTGGTATCATAAAAGAAATCATCAGCTCAGGATCAGACTGGAGTGGAAGTGTAGAGTCGAAGAAATCAAACGTCGAGAAGGATGGATCAGTCATGAAATCCTCCACGTCAATCAGTGTCTCAAAAAGATGTGGAAAGTCAAGATCAGGAGACTCTCTGCGAAAACTGATATCCGATGCATATAATGGAGCAAAATCAGACAGATCATCGAATATCTCAAAGATCGGCTCATCCTTGCGAGGGTTGTCGAGGTGAGATGTCTCAGAAGTCGAAGGATCAGACGACTCGGTTTCGTGATCCGAAAGATCGGATACACTCTCAAAAGGTGAAACCGAGTACACATCGCAAGGGGCATTCTCCCGCAGATAACCCTCGAGGAGAAACGCAAGATCATCGGTGAGAAATAGAGGATCAGGATCTATAAGGGCATCTGCGCTGCTATCAAGCACCCACTCTGTGCACCAGAATGCATCATCGTCTGAAGTCTGTCTCTGGTCAATCTGGAAGCAGGAGAAGGTACTGGTCAACGTCGTGGAGGCTGGTAATGTGGCTGGAACTGATCCTCGCTCTGCGGCAATGCTGGTTGTCATCTGCTCCTCATGGAATGTGTCTATCTCTACCAACTGGAGGAGAGAAAGATCGAATACGGGAGAATCTATATCAGTCATCCCAAAGTGGCATCCTGCATCGAGCTGTGGCTGCTGGGATGAGTCCTGGTATCTGTCTGAATTCGAGAAGTATCTTTACAGAATGGAAGCTGAGTCATCCGGGACTGGACAGTGAAAAGTCTGGACTGATGACTGTGATAGCAGGGGCTCCTCTGTCTCCTGGAGTATCAGAAGATCTAATATCCAAGACTCGTCAGCTGAAAACTCCGGGGCTAACTCGAACCCTAGCTGGAAGTCCAACGGGAACTCGAGTAGACTCTGGGTTAGAACCTCCACTGTGGTAGTCATCTCCTCTATCATCTGTGTTGCGGCAGAATCCAAGTTCTCGATCAAGTGTGTAAAAGATATATGTTCATCATGTGTGGCACACCCTACTGGTACTGTAACATCCTCATGTGTTGTCCTGACTAATGCATCTCGTGAAGATGGTCTCTGTGAAAGTGATCTCGAGATGGCATCAACTAACTCAATGTTGGAACTGCGGTGTGAACCGCCACACGAGGTCACGACCAGTGCTATCTGATCAGGGTCATCCCCCACATGGAGATCTCGATGAGGTCTGTCGGTGAAAGTCCGTGATCGAGTAATCTCCTCAAGAGGTCAAGAAACCTCAGCTATGCATCATGCACTGGCTCCTGGGGGTCTACTGAATAATCCATGATCAAAGACCGCATCATATCTGCTCTACGCTGGGGATAATATCTGTGTAAAAACTCTCGGTGTAGCTCTCCCCACGTAGCGAATCTCCTTTCCTATCGTCTGTGCCATCTCATGGCTCTACTCTGGAGTGTAAATGGGAAGTTCTTTAGCATCAGCTCCTCCGCAGTGGTATCTGAATATATCTGTGTCTCATAAAACTCCTCGGACACGGACAGATGAAGATAAGGCTCCTCGTGCACCTCTCCTGAGAATGTCGGCAGTCTCTGAATAAACTCCAAATCCAGAATGAATGGTCCGGATGTAGAAGCTAACTGAGCTCCTTGTCCTATCTGCTCATCTATCATACTGGCAAAGGAGGCATCTGATACTCGCATCTGCTCTCTATGATCGCGTACGGAGTGCACTCTCGTCCCAGTAGTGAAATCATCTTGGTCTCGCATCTGCTCAATCTGATCTCCGCAGACGTGTAGCACAACATGCCCAGAAGATTGAAAGGGAGGGGAGGGAGGGTTCGGAAGGTCGGTTGGAGTCCCGACCTCCCTCGAGGGTGGACTGGACTGATGGGAAGAAGATGGAGAAGCCGCAAGAGTCGGCAAGAAGTGAGGGAGATCCATCATCCAGGGATACAAAAGAGGAAGAAGTAGAAGACTGAAGGGAGCGTGGGAGGGAGAAAGATAAATGACTGAAGGAGAAGATAGATGGGAAGGCGGAAAGGATCTGGAAACACACAAGATGAGAAAACAAACCCCCGATTCACCTACTCAACACTGAGGTGAAGACCTTAAAAGTTCGGTCAATTATCTTTTCAATTTTATTTAGGTGATCAAGTTAGTCTTTCAGAGCGATTAAGCGAGCTGATGGGAATCCAATACTCCCAACAGACTGTCCCGTATAAAAGGTCGGTAGTCTGATAGGAAATCGGATATGGCTCTAGCCTAGCGTGCAGGTCACTCTCTCGCTCATCCAAACCAAACAAGGAGGGGGTTACTCTCCCCAAGACAGATTTTTAAATGAGATCTCTTTTAGGGTCAAGTGTGTTTAACGGTCCTGATTTTATAGTTTTTGTTTTTAGATATTTTTCAAAAATCATCTAACGAATTTTCCGATTTCCTTTTTATTTCTAAGTCCAGAAAACAGGTGGAGGAAGACGGAAAAGCCGATGCACGACAAAATCAATGATGCATGCACGAGATAGAAGGTGTACCTGACTCCAGCAGTCTACATGCAATTATGATCCGTGCATAAATTTAAACTAAGCTATATGGATGCAAAGGCAAGAACCGTCCTAAACAAAAGCTTCTATTATCGTGAAGCACCGGTTTTTTTGTCTAATCCAAGCGTGATCTATAGGAACAGATATTCTATTAGGGGATTTGGACCTAGTACTACCTGGCTCAACGAAATAAAAACCTAAATCTAGGGGCTCAAGCACAGAAATCCACATGAAACAAAAAAGAAAAGGCGGAAAAAACCAAAATAGCGGTGGGGTCCCCCGAGCACACCGATGCTCGACGAAACAGACCCCGGCAATCCACAAGTCCAAGTCTCTGAGTCCCTATATTATTACAATAACAAAATCTGACTGAAAAAGAAACTAACTATGCTAAACTATCCTCTCCTCTATCCTGCTCAACTCCTCGTGCTCTCCTGTGGCTCCGTACAGAAGGGAGACACCTCCAGCTTCTGCGGTTGCTTTGGCTTTCTGAAGAAAGCCGCCTCGGTCCTCAGACCCTTCCAAAGAAATCAAACAAAAGAGTATCAGATACAGTTATTATAAAAATACAGAAGAAAATAAAATAAAATGACAAATATATGTAAAAATAAAAATAAAAGAAAAACAAAGGCAAAAACAAAAACAAAAACAAATAAAAGAAAATAAAAGAAAAAGAAAATAAAAGGAAATCAAAAAGCTGCAAAAATCATGAAAGAAACGAAAAGCCGCGGAAAAAGCCACGAACGAAAACCGAAAAGAAAAATGACTACTAAGCCATGCTCCCCCGGCAACGGCACCATTCTGATGATCGAAAAATCAATCCAAGAGATCCGGGTGAAGGTATAAAACTATGTGTCGTTGCGACCCGAATCTCGGAGATCGGTCAATCAAGAAAATAATAGATCATCAAATAAAAGTAATCAGTCAAAAGCCGAATAAGCGGTCTCGCTATTTATTTTACCTGGTATAGCGACCAGGGTCGGACACAAGGAGCACGGGCTGGCCAAGAGGCCTACAAAGTAGTCAGAAAATGAATAAAATCAAGAAAATATTTTTGGTCGATTTTATGTATTTTTAATTTTTTTTGTGATTTTATATTATAAGGAAAATAAAGAAAAAGCCAAAAAGAGCTCAATCAACAATTTATTTAGCAACACAAATCAAGCCAGAAAATTAAAATAAAATTATTTTTTGGTTTTATATTTTTTATGTGTTTTTAGTAATTTTCTCAAATTTTTTGTATTTTTTGTTACTTTTATAAAAATGAAAGAAGGCAAAATACTGAAATGAATGTGCAGCCAGATTTGAAAGACTATTCAAAAATATGAAATAGTCTCTAAAAATCTGGAGACAATTTTTACCAAAACTACAAATAAAAACTAAGCTACAGGAAAAGAAATTGCATTTTTTTTAAATTTTATAGAATTTTTAATTATTTTTATAATGTTTTTAGGGTTTTTTAATTTTTAGGTTTTTCATAAATCCAAATCAAGTTAAATTTGTACTGAAGCAAGAAGGCAGACAAACAAACATCAAGTAAATTGTTTAGAATTTTTTGGTGTTTTTTATATTTTTAGTTGATTTTATAATCCAAACAATAGCAAAAACAAGGGTTTTTGAATTTTTAAAAATATAAAAACAACTCAAAAATGTCCCAAAAAATTAATGAAGTTTTTACACAGTGGCAGGGGCCATGTTTCCAAATTTCATCAAATTTGGAATTTATTTGATATTTTATTCAACCAATAGAAAGGGCACAGCACACAGGGACCAAAGTGTGATTAATAAAAACCTTTCAGCCAAATAATATCATGCACAATAAATCTGGGGCCAAAGTTGCAAAAATACCAAACAAGCACGCGGATAGCACGTGATTCACGTAAACAAGGGCATATCTGTCATTCCTATTTATAAAAATGTAAACAGTAACAGCTCAAAACTATAGGATAGAATATGCAAATGTTCCACAAGTCACATGTCGATGCACGTGCTCCACATACAAAGAGTCTGAAATGCAAATAAAAGAAACACAAAGTCCTACATGCAAATTACCCAAAATAAAAACAACTACAAAACTTAATTATAGGACTGAAAAGTAAATGCAAAAACAAAAAGGGCCTAAGAGTAAACTACCCTTATTATTAAGATCTGACGGCTGAAAGGGAATCCACTTAAGATCTAACGGTGGAGAGTGACTGGTACCCTTTCGATGATCGACGTTCCAGATCAGATCTTGAGTTAGATCCAACGATCGAGGCTTCCTGGTGAAGGGAGGGCTAAGATTAGAACTGGGGCTACGCCTGATCAGACGGTGGAAGAAGCCTCTGGAAGAACAGGTCGCCGATGAACTTCGCCCGACCATTGCGTGCGCCTGGGTGCTCCTCTGATGCTGCTGGGATGGGGAAAAGGTAGCTGGTGTTGTTCCACAGCTGGTGGAATGCTCTGAATGGACCTAGAGCAGTTGTTCTTCAATAGTCGGGCCTCTAGATGATGCTCATTTTCCTGTGATTCCTGCACAAGAAGAACGCTGGGTCGAGGGCAAACTGCCTTGACCCGTTAGCGGGCGAAGGAGGTGATTGTGTGGGGCGGGGCGGTGCCCTCCGGCGAGGCGACGGCGGAGGAGGGCGATGAACCTATTCCTGGGCGAACTAGGGTGAGCGAAGGGGCGAAGAAGATGGAGAGGGGTTCGGCGAAAGTGAAGGAATGACCGGGAGGATGAATGTATGAATGGAGTGCAGGGAATGGTCGATGAAAACTTGGCAGCCGACAAACTAAAAATCGAAAATCAAACGAAACGAAAAGAGATCTAACCTAATGGATGGTTGTAGTCGTCTGTGCTGGAGGTCGGAGACCTCCGGGGGTCTTTGCCTCGATGGATTGAAGGGTCCAGAAGCTCGGGCTCGCCTCGCGGCGGAGCACGGTGGTGGAAATCGTCGGATCAGAGGTTCCCGGCTGCTCGTCCCTCACTGCTACCCTCTCTCACACAGTTGTCTCTCAGGTGAAGGAGATGAGTTCATCAGAGGCGAGGGGGAAGGCCAAAGATGAGGGAGAAGGCAGCTGGAGCTTCGGTTATATACTGGTGCGGGTCTGATAAGACGGAAGCGTAGCGCGCGGATCGAGGTGCGGAGCCCTAGCGAGAAGGTCGGGGGAGGATCATGGATCATGCGTCAACAATCGGAGCCCGGGGTTTGAGGGAATGGGTGGCGGACCGATCCGAGAAAAATCAGAGAAATCGGGTCGAAGATCGGGTTTGCGAGAAGTGTGGTCCAGGGGGTAGTTGACCGGGGGTCAACAATCCCCCGTGGACCAATGAGAATATTCTAATCCGAAGTTAATAAAAATTCATTTTAAATTAGTAAATGATTTTATTTAAAAATATTTAGAACATAAAAAATGTTTATTATTTTTCAAATTATTTTTCGTGATTTTTATTTTTTTTTTGAAAAATAAATTATGTTTATACCTTATATATCGTTATATACAGGTATAAATACCTATGTATTTTTATTTTTATTATTTTATTTATGTATAATTATCCCAGTTTTTTTTATTTATTTACGCCATAAATTTTAGGATATAAAAAAATTTTATTTGATTTTTATTAATTATTTACAAGGGTAAAATAAATATGTCTTTTATTCTTATGTACATAGTTTATATATAATGAAGAGAGAGACATTATTTATTTTTGTTTTTATTTTATTTTTCTCAATTTTATTTTATTTTTATAAATATATACAAAATAAAAGAAACACATTTTTATTTTTATTTTTATTTTTAGAAAATAAAATATATGCATAAGAGGGGTTTTACAAAAAGTTGAGTTACCCTATCTCTCTCTGCTTATTTTATTTGGCGATCAGACCCTTATTGGGTCCTCTCTTGGGTTTAGGTCACTCAATATTTATTCTAAATATTTCCCTCTTTTTTTATTTCTTTATTCTTTTATTTTTGCACAAAAACATGCTAATTATTGAATATTAACAAAAGCATGTAGTTTGATAATTTATTATATTTACAAGTATCTACATGGTGTTTTGTAAAGTTTATAGCTAAAATAAAAGAATAAAGAGTGATGAATGAGGATTCATCGATCATATTCACATAATTAATTCTTCCAAGGAAAATACACATCTATTCATAATAGAGTACTTTTAATAGGATATTATCAATTTAATCACATCAAATTAATTATCAATCCAATTATCAATCAACAAACTTGATTATTTCGTGAATAGTAGGTATAATCTCAAAGTACGTATTATTCAAAATTTAATAATTAAAAAAATACACTTTGATTTCTCCGACATTATCGAGTCCCTACCCGTTGTCATGGCCAGTACCGATGGAAGTGGGACAGACCGCAACCGGTGCGACACGCTACCCCAATGCTCCCTGACTAGACACCATATCCACCTCAGGAAAGGATAATGCCAGATAGATCATTGTGTACTTTGAGATGCTCATCGATTTTTCAACCGAAATTATACCATATAATATTCAGCAAACCATTTTGATAATATTATGAGGAGATTTTCAAAACAAATCCCCAATCTTATTCAAGCAAGAGGGTTTTGTATGAAAAACAATGTTTGTTGATGATTTCATATCATTGTCATTCAAGAAAATGATTATCATCTTTAAATATTTCAAAAATACTTATCAATAATCATTTCATAAAATTAACAATTAATTTTCATCAATTTATTTGAATGACTATCACAAGGTTCATGATCAAGTTTGCCAATTTTCAGCAGTGACTCCTACTCACTAAAATCAACTTATCTTGACCAATTTAAATCCAACTTTCACAAAATCAGTTTCCTAAGATTGCTAATTTGATTTATGACAGAACCCAAGTGATATTTCATGCATTTCTAGGCGCATCAAAACAGTAATTAACTCATTAATCATGTTTAGATTTGCAGTACCCGCAACAGTGAATACATGTTTATTCAAAGGGCCATATCTTGAGCAAATGGAATCCAAATTACATAAACTCAGATCCTATGATTTCCTTATTTAATGGGGAACAAAAACAATTTAATATTTCGTGTTTTTATAATTTAAGCAGTGCCGAAAAAATTCAAATAATCAGAGGTGCGAAAATTGAAATGCGATAAAACTTTCGCAACCCTTTCAAACCCAAGTCATCCTAGGTTTACGGATCGTATCCAAAACCTTTTCCAACCTAAGGATCTGATACCACTTGAAGGATATGGGGAATCCTCAAGCGCATCACGGAAGCGTGATGATCGCATCTTATGCGATCGAAGCAACTAGTCGCACTAGTCGCTAGGTGCAGCGGAATTTAAAATTTTAAATCATATGATGAAACCACATGATCACAAGAACGTTTCTTGGATCATTTCATCTAACTACAAAGTATTAGAAATACCTATCGAAGCATGGTTGCGATCACTAGATCTCTAAAGCAAGAGATTCTCCTGACTCAAGTCCGATCTACGAAGATGGCACTTGTGGGCGCGAGGATGAGATGCGTGCTTCCCGCAATCCTTGATGAAGGTCCAAGCCTTGAATCTCCTGATTTCGTCCAACGAAATCCGATGTCTCCTTTTAGATCAAGAAGCTCTAAAGAAGATGGAGATCCACAAGCAATCGAAGCGACAGCACGATGGTGTTAGCTGCGACTGCTATTCCCTCAAGGTCACAAGGTGGTCGGCCACCTTTAGAGAGAGGGGCAGATGGGCAAGAATGAGAGTTGAGAGAGAGAGTAGACGTGTACCATGTATGCTCTAAAAGGCCTAGGGTTGCCCTCTTTATATACTAGTTTGGGAGTCCATGGATCACAATCTATGGCATACACAAAATCAATGGTTGGATTAATATGTGTATTTAATCAACGGACATGATCATTGTTGTCTAAAAACAACAATTTATTAATTTATATTAAATCAAATATATGTTGCATTATCTTCAACATAATTTAATTCAATAAAAATCAATTATCATAAGATAATGAGATAATAATCAAAAGGATAATTAATTCATCCAAAAATATGGGGTGTCACCCATGACCAAGTCATGGGTGACGCCACCTCATATTTTAATGGATTATCTCCTCCTTTTATTTTATATCACTATATCTTAATTATTTGCAATAACATTTATTGCAAAATTATCCATAAATTAATTCCAAATTAATTAGTGAATTTTTTAATCATGCCATTGAAAAATATGTGAATCATATTCACAACCCAAACTAAATTATAAATCACATTTCCAATTAATTGCTTTATGTGAATCCAATCCACATTAACAATTAATAAATGACATTTACAAAAAAAGTGCTCTTTCTAATATATCATAAATCATATTTATAATATACATAGATATTATGGATAGCACTATCCACAATCTGCATTTCCTTGATAATTAAATCTCATTTAATTATCTTGGATAATTATTCTCACAATATGAATCTTATTCATATTATACTTGATAATTAAATCTCATTTAACTATCAACATCTTGTTGCTTGGATACATAATTCATCAGATGAATTATTCTTGAACTCCTTCAAGAATAATGTGCTTTCTCCGCAGATACTTGTAGATAAGGACAGTGCGATTGTATTGTTCCACGTATAGTGACTTGGATGTTGAGATCTCATCTCAAATCCAGATCTCATGGACCTCCCATAGATGCTTGATTAAATCAATTCCGTATACTTAATATTCTCATTGCATCTGAATCTCATTCAGATCAATGTCCAACACTTGGACTAAGATCAAGTTACTTCTCTAATGAGAGGTGTCACTAAAATTCAGACATGTTTCATCACTCCCTCGGAATGGAAAGCATCATGGTTATACAATCGTTTATGATCACATCACCCTCAGGTATTCCCAATACCTGCACATCCTGCATACTGGAAGACATATGATCAACCTGATGATGTAGATCAATTTTACATTGTCTTCTTCAGGGTTTGATCACCAAGTTTCTCAGTCTTGGTCAATGGGTATCAGTATCGATCATATGCTTTCCCAAAGCATATATCATACCTTCAAATTCTTGTCATGCTTCCAAAGCACGACGATCATGCATGGAATTTGAACGATCCCAATACCTCATGAGTGAGCTCATGTATTCCGGTTCATAAGTGAACTTGTATGATCCATTTGAGAGATCGTATTACTCATATGCCCTTACATGCACACCAGCGCTGGTGTATAGACCTTGGTTAGGCCATCAACCTATTGGTCTTCCAAATGTACACACTCAGACATATAGTAACATATCTGTCCCTGGTCAGAGGATGTGTGCCTATGTTGTGACAGCATTCAACGTAGGACTTAGGTTATCTCGATCTCGCTAAGTCAACCCTTTGACATAACTAATCTGACACCTCCGAATCACTATTCTCATGCAGAGGACCTGCATCAAGAGGTCGGTCAGATATCAGCCTTTGTGAGAAAGGATTGCCATCGCCTACTCAGGCTGAAGATCATCTCTTAATAATCATTCGACGGTGCTTGATGAGTCCTCTATCTAACTCTTTAGATATTCATCCAAACATGGAAGGCTGTATCCCGATATATCGGCGATATATCGCCGATATATCGGTATCGACACGATATCGATATCGAAATCGATATATCGATATATCCGATTTTCAACATTTTCTTCAGAAAGATTCGTAGATATAGCGATATATCGGCGATATATCGGCGATATATCGGCGATATATCGATATCGACACGATATCGAAACGATATCGATATCGATATGTCCTTCCATGCATCCAAACACCAGCCTCTATGATTCATTTAATGAATCAACGGCTATATGATTATCAAGACGGCCATGGTACATAACCCTAATTGTAAAGAGGGACCTTATAGTGCATTCATTTATTTAATTTCAGAAAGGGAGTGAAACAATCAATAACTTTAATTGATAAAACATATTTATACAATAATATTTATTTTAAGAATGATTCGCCTCGGGCTCACATGGCTAACAGGCCGGACTTATCCCCTAGAGATCAGCTACATTCCATCATATCACCTTGCAGTTCTTTTCAAGAACCTCCATCAAACGAGATTCTTGCTCTCTAATCAAATCTGTTGAGATAATGACTGGGTGCATCTCATGCTCGCCTGCAAGGAACCTATACTTCAGCGATTGCGGAAAGGGCTTCAGCTCTAGGCAACTGGGAGCTGGCAAATCTGGCCTCTGAAAAGTCTGAGTGAAAGCAACCAAATCTGCATGGGAGAACTCTTGCTGATCATGGCAATCTGGTGAATACTGCTCTGCTGGTGTGTATGTACTCTGAATAGGATCAATCTCCACCCTAATTGCTGGATCTGCAGGAATCAGCCATGGAATCAACTCATCAAGCTCTGCCCAATCAATATCTGACTCCGAGGGATATGAATCTGAATCAAGAGAAATATCAACTTTCTCGCTATCCTGAACGCAGTCTACAGCCTCGAATGTGTCCTCTACCAAGAGTGTGCTCTCCAAGCTCTCCTCTGCTGGAATCTGGGAATCAGTGGGATCTGAATGTGAGAGGATGACTCGTAAAACAAGATCTGCCCAAGTGGCTTCATCATCTGTGATCATAAAATCGCACTCCTGGTGGACGTCTCGCTATGCCGTTGTCATCTTCTATGAATCACTAAGCAGCTCCGAGCAGGCTGAATCTCGCGCCCTAGTCTCATCGATCGTCTCTATTTGTATACTCTCGCCCTCAACGCGAAAGTATACCTTCCTGCTATCATGATCGGATACTGCCTTGGTTGTGGCCAAGAATGGGAGTCCTAGAATGATGGGAGTATCGGTCACAGACTCAGGGATCTCCATGTCTAACACAACGAAGTCCACCGGGAATTTCAGGCCCTGAATTGTGATGACCACGTCCTTCAACAATGCCTTCGGCCTCTTGACAGATCGATCAGCAAACTGAAGGATTGTCCTGCTTTGTCGAAGAGGGCCAAACTCGAATCGGTCGAGTAAGGCTGCCAGAAGTAGGTTGATAGAAGAGCCAATGTCTAATAGAGTCCAATCGAACCTCTGCTCATGTATGTGACATCTGACATAGGGAGCTCATGCATCTGGCCTCTTGGCTGGTAGACGGTTCTGGATGGCGAAGCAAGTGGCACGAGTGAGCACATGGATCTCTGAATGATGGTTCCTCCTCTTCCTACAAATAGTGGTTTTCTCTCTAAGGTTCCTCTGGAAGAGAGGGATGTGCTTCAAGGCCTCCTGTGGAGTCAGATGAATCTAGAATCTGTCTATCATCTGCTGGCAGAACTCTAGCTACTGAGATTTTTTTGGATTTTCTTTTTTAGTCCCCTTAGCCAAGTGGAGTGCTTGAGGGAAGGGGATGGTTGGGCCCTCCTCAGATGGAGGGCTAGGATCGGGTCCTTTCTATGGTGAAACAGAATCCATACATATCTCCAGGCATCACAGATGGACTCACAAATAAAGAACCATTTCCTTTATTAGATTTTTCAGAATATTCCCGAGATACAGAAGCAAAAGGAAATGCAACAGGAATAGAATGGGTGGCATCAGTACCACCCACGGCATCTTGACTTGCGGCATCAGTACCGCACTCTAGATTAGCATCATCTTCTCTGGTGGCGTCAGTACCACCTCCTGCATCTGGTGAAGTGACGGCCTCAGTACCGTCAGCTGGATCAACATCCTTGGTGGCATCAGCACCACCGTCATCAACATCATCATGAGCGGTATCAGCATCGCTCTCCTTCTCATCTGGCGCTCTTGAGTCCTCATGTGGTCATCACTCAGATGAGGTGTCGCCGGCTGGCAACCTACCTATCCTAAGTGTAACAAAGTCAGCATCAAAAGTGTATGCAGAAATATCATCAAGTGAGTCACTAGGAGTGGTAACCTTTGTAAACTCTACCTGCTCAGACTTCCTTTTCAGTTTGTTCGGATTCAGCTCGATCTGAGCGGGTATGGCGGCCTTGCCCTTCACTATCCCCCTCATCTCCTGATGAAACTCGTCCATCTCCCGTCTGAATGTAGCCTGTTGTTCAGAGATAAGGCGGTATAAATCATCTAAAGCTGGGTTATCATAGGCGAGCCCATGAGAACCGGGCGGGTGGCCTCTTTGAAAGTGAGGCTGTTGCTGAGTGGGATGAGGAGGATAATGGTGAGAGAACTGCTGAGGTTGTTGTTGATGCCTCCACGGTTGTCCCTGTTGATAGGGTTGAGGACCCTGCTTGTAGTGTGGTTGTGGGAACTGAGATTGTTGTTGTTGCTGGCTGTACTGGCCACCCTGAACTGGAGGCTGCTGCTAGGATGAGGCACCTCCGGTCGACCAACAGAATTTGGGATGGTTGATGAATCCACATTTCATCATTTTTATTCTATCATTTTGGCCTCAAAACCCCTAGCAAATGCATGTAAATACCCTTAATTCCCGCATTTTAGCATTCATGCATGCGTGTGTAAATACTGTATAAAATACGATTTTTAAAGCCAAAATAAAAGAATAAAGAAAAGAAAAGAAAAAGAATAAATATTGCAAATATTTTATGACTCAAAACCCCAAGACCTAGGCATCTCGATGACTAGGGCGATAAGGAATAAAGTAGGGGGGGATAAGGGTCAGAAGATAATAAAATTCCCTTTTATTTAATTCATTCTTTATTCTTTTTTGGGACCTATTTTTAGTTCCACTTTTTATACTTCAAATAAAGAAACTTTGTATATGAAAGTTGTAAATTATTAAATAAAGAGAAATACAAAATTAATTTCACTCAAAAATAATGTATTGATAAAAAGTTATGATCTAAATAAGATTCTAGAATCCCAACTTCCCAGACATGTATCTCTCAAATAAAAACTCGAAATGTATAAAAATCACTTTTAATTGTATATAATTTTCAATAAGCTATTTAATGAAGGTGGTTTCGTATTTTTCAGAGTTACGGTTTGAAAGTTGAGTTTTGGACCCCTATTGTATACTCGTACAGAATAAAATATTCATTTTATTTATTATTCATTATTTTTATAATTTTATATTTTTATAATTTTGTAAATATTATTTATAATATATGTAAGTATTAAAACATGAATAAAACACTAAATAAAACACAAAAATAAAATTCTTATACAATACATAGGTATAATACCTGTAATATACCTATACAGAATATTCTTCTATTTATTCAATTGTACAAAACACTTTAGAAAAATAAAAAAAATTTAAGTGTATAAAAATAATTTATAAATTTATAAAAAAATAAATAAATATAAAAAATCTAAATATATAAAACTAAAAATAAAATATTAAAATATATAGATATGTATAACCTATACAGGCCATAAAAGGCAACTTGTATTTTTATACCTCGGAAAAATAAATAAATATCATAAAAAAATAATTTACAAAATAATAAACATTTTTTTATTAAATAACCAAAAATAACAAATAAATTTAGTATTTTTAAATGAAATAAAAAATCTTTTTTGTAGGGTTTTTCCTGGTTGGTCCACGTGGACCAACTAGGAGGGTCCGAGAGTTGACTGCGGGTCAACTCTCTGACACGCCCCCTGTACCCTCTATCTGACTTCGATTTTGACCCCATTTCTCGATTTTTTTCGAGGTCAGTCCTTGCACTATCTCATGATACTCTCTTCACGGCTTTTGTGCCTCGTTCATCGCTCTTTCACGCCCAAGCTTCTCCTTGGGCTGATCACCAACGATTCGCCAGATCTCCCTCGATCTATGGAGTCGTTCGTCAACCTTCTTATAGACACCCGACCTTAATTTGAATTTTTGAACCCCTTTGGACCACCATTCTTGGCCCCTTTCGTGCTCTACTAAGAGAAGGAGGTGACAGCTCCACCCTCATCTCGTCAGGCGGGACATGGAAGGTTCGAGGCGGCTCCACCACCTCCGGCAAAGCCTTGCCGTTGAGGTCCCTCCTCAGGTGATTTCACCTTCGAGGCTTCATCTTTTTCTATTTTTTCTTGCATTTTCTTGTTTACCAACATCGTAGGAGTAGATCCCATCTTCCACTCCGCATTTTTCCCCATTGATTCACCCAGCTACCACCTCACCGAAACAAGCTCCGGCGAGCCCCCATCTTTGTCGTGCTCCGCCTTTACCACCCCGCTGCGGGGTCGAGGCACTTTGCCCTCGACCCTCTCTCTCTTCTGTAGGTCAACGCGCATTTCAAAGAACTTGGGGTGCATTTTGGCTTCCGCCGGAGCTTCTTGGAGCTCCTCTTCGTCCTCGACCCAGGTGGAGCGCTCCGGTGAGCACAGACATTTTTGGGCATCGCCAGATGTTTCAGAAGACCAGCAGGAGCTCAGGGCTCCATTTTGCAGCGGCGCAGACCGATGGAGATGCGCGATCATGCCGGAGGAACTTCGCTCCGGTGAAGTTCTTCCCTGTTCTTCCTCCGGGCCCCTACGCCATCCGATTAGGGTCGCCCCTCAAGTTCGATACTCCACCGTCAGATCATGTCCGTTCGCAACCGTTTCATCAAGGGCCAGGATCTAATCCTGGCCACTCATCTGCGAAGGGGTATCGGTCGTCCAGATTGTGACACGTGGCAAGTGGAAGCGCATCAACCGTCGGATCTACAAACGTTGGGTATTTTTCATGCTTACCCTCGCCATTTTGTGCATTTATTTATTAGTCCAGAAACTTTCATTTGTAGTTTAATTATTTTGAAAAATTTACAAAACCACCCTTTTAGTTTTTATTATTGCACATAGGTTCCTAACCATGTCACCTCGCGTAACTCGTGCACGTGGGGGACTGAGCATTCTTGGGGAACACCCTGGGATTCGTGGTATTTATATTAAGCCCTGAAACTATTTTGTAACGTTGTAATATTTTGGCAAATTTGCAGTATAGCCCTTCAGCTTTTTGTTAATTACAATTCAGTCCTTGCTCGTCACGTATTTGCCATGTGGGGCTTGGTGTTTTTGCAGGAAGGCCTTGCTAGGCTGAATTTTCTTTTATTTTATTTTGTTTATTTCATGCATCTATAAAATCCTAAAAATTCCCAAAAAAATATCATAGGTTCCTGTTTTGTTGCTCTTGATGCCATATTTTTATTTTGCATTTTTATTGTATTTTAATATTTATAAAAATTCAAAAACATGCATTTTCTTCAATGTTTACATTACAAAATACATAAAATTGTAAAAACTCTTTGACATATTCCAAAAAATATATATTTTGTTTGTTTCTATGTGTTTTAACTTCAGACCAAAAATCACTAAAAAGTACAAAAGAAAACTCCTAAAAATTAGAAAAGCCCTAAAACCTTCATAAAAATCTTAAAAATTTCACAAAAATCCTAAAAATCCAATTTCTATTTCTGAATTTTCCTTATTTTATTATCTTTATTTTAAAATTAAGTTGGAGGATTTTGACTTTTGTTGATATTTTATTTCTCCATTTCAGTTTCAACATTTTATTTTATTTACTGTTTTCGGTATTTTTGACTAAGAAGATACCAAAAAATTAGGAAAAATCTAGAAAAAAATATAAAAACATTAGAAAAAATATAAAAAAACCAAAAAATATCTTATTTCCTTATTTTTCTTATTTTTACCTATTTTTCTATATATATATATATATTATATCTCACTTTTCTTTATTGTATATATACCTTATTATTTAAAAAGGAAAAGAAAATATATAAAATATAAAATATAAAAAGAAAATACAAAATCAGAAAATCAAAAATCAAAATTAAAAATTATAAAATCAAAAATAAAATAAAAAAGGTAATATAAAATTAAAAACCCACAAAAAATAGCATTGATAGACAAATACATCCACTCACTCTTGTGCATTGATTTCACCTGATTTATCCTGCTTGTTCCATGTGCTCGACCTCTACATACTTGCTTCTATACACATCTTTTATGTAGAGTTATAATAAATCTTAACTCCGCACACTTACTTTCATTGCTTGATTTATCTGTCGTGGGTTAATTGTTGATTGATTGAGGCTTCGTGAGTGGTCGCTCAGCGACACTATGGTCCCGCCTTGTGTGGATTACTTTAGACCCTCGCAAAATCTTGATTATCAAATGGCGTCATTGCCGGAGAGCAATAGCGTATAGATCGATTTTCTTTGATTGATTGTGATACTTTTTGTCTACATTTTTGCTTTCTTCATTTCCTTTATTTTTGATATATATATTGAGTTGTCAAATCCCTTCTCTCTTGTTGACTTTGTATGAGGTACCGAGAATAGAGGGAGGCGTGTTTCCCTAGGCACCTGCGCACCCACGTGAAGCCGGCTTCGTCCTGCTATCCCTGTACGGAGAAGATTTAGAGAGATTTTGTAGATTTAGCTCCATTTACTTTCTTGCAAATATTTGTGTAATTTTAAGTGAGAGAGTGACTCATTAATTTGTAATATTTAGGACTTGGACACTTCTACACTTCATGAGGTCCATTGCTCGAGGGATTGTTCCCTTGGGGGCCTCGTCGGTTTTTGCAGTTTTCTTCCCGATTTTGTTTTCTTCGACTTTTCTTTTATTTTGATTCACGTGGATTTAGCCCCTAGATTTAGGAGTTTTTGTTGATTGTGACGTAATTAGCTAAGGTTCCTCATTTAATATTTTGCGTACACCTATAACCCATAATTAGACTTAGCTAAAATTCATTGAAAAAGCTATTTAACTTGGATTAGAGACCACAGGCCGAGAGAGGTCGTATACAACGCTAGCAGGATCCACTGTGGTGGACACCGATCGGCCTCCTATACCGGACTCCGGTTTCTCTTCTTAGTTGATAGCTACTTGTGCTTCACGACTAATAGAAATTGCTCATCTAGGGACGGTTTCCTCGTGCATCATATAGGTAGTTTCTTTTCCTATATTTAAATTTATGCACAGATCACCCTGCATGTAGAGTGTTAGAGCAAGGTACGCATTTCTAACTCTGCATTCATCATTGTGTTTGATCGCGCATTGGCTTTTTTGACTTCCTTCCCCATTTTATTGGACTCAAAATAACTAAGGAAATCAGAAAATTCATTAGGCATTGCTTTTATTCAAAAAGATACTAAAAAAGAGATAACCACGTAAAATTGGGACTGCTAATGCAAACTTGACCTTAAAACTCACCTCACTCAAAAATTTTGTCTTGGGGAAAGTAACCCCCTCCTTGGTTGATTTATCTGCAGCGAGAGAGTGAACCGTACACTAGGATAGAGCCATACATGAAATCCTCTCATACTACTGCTCTAGGGTTAGTCGTTCTCCAGTGAGGATCTCTCCGGTAACCGGTAAAGCGGGCCGTGACATCCTTTGTAGAGTAAATTGATCGGGTATCCGGTAAACGGTCTGCAATTCATACTGGTTGGGAAAGATCTAGCCTTAGATCGGGACAGTCTCCTAGGAGCATCGGGTTCTTACCAGCTTGCTTAATCGGTCTGATAGATTGATTGATCACCTAAATAAAATTGAAAAGATAATTGACCGAGCCTTTATGGTCATCAGCTCTAGTGTTGTGTAGGTGAACCAGGGGTTTGTTTTCACATCTTGTTTGCATTCCAGATCTCATCCGCCCTTTTCCTCCAGATCACGATGATGGGAAGGAGATCCCTAAGGCCACGTCTGGTGGCACTGCTATCGAGCACTCCTTCCTATTCATCTAGGTCAACTTCAAGGAGTTTAGGCCCACTCTCCGAGCCTGAGTTTACGTCCACCCTGTTCCCCCTCGACTACCCTTCTTCTTCAGTCAGTCATGTAGTGTCAGAGGTTAGTGCAGCACAGAGTTCTGGACATTTGATGGCACTTGAGATGGGTACTTTGCCTTTGTAGAGACCCAAGATATGGTCAGCAGTGAGGGACGCCCAGATGAGCAGAAACTGCCTCCGTATGTTTATGATCAGACTGCCATCAATAATTCCTTGTTAGCTTCCCTGGAGACCATGTAGAGACAGATCAGACCAGAGAGCCTTCATGGGTGACATCATGAAAGAGCTGGCGTAGATGCGAGAGGACAGAGGAGAAAGACCCGAGGGCGGTGGAGATATACCAGAAGGAGGAGGCGGAGGAGGAGTAGACCCTCAACAAGAGGAATAGCCATCGAGGACCATGAGACAGTTGCACAACCCAGCTGCAACCCTCACTCACCGATGGATCCAGCTTCCTCCCATTGTTGGGAACTTCGAGCTTCGCCCCCAGACCAATTTAGTTGTTGCCCAAGTTTCATGGACTGGCCACCGAGGAGCCTCATCTCCATCTACAAGAGTTTGAGATGATTTGTAGCACTGTCTACAACAGACTGGTGGACGAGGACACTATTAAGATGATTGCCTTCCCGTTGTCATTAGCTGACAGAGTATCCTATTGGCTGAAGCATCATGGAAGGTATGTCACATCTTGGGAGTAGCTTCGGACCGTGTACTTGAACAAGTAGTACCCACTCGGTCGGACCAATGCAGTGCGAGCTATAATCAGTAACTTCACTATGATTCCGAATGAGCAGATCCATGAGGCTTGGGATCGATTTAGAGAGCTCATTGACCAGTGTCCACATCATGAGATATCAAAGCCAACCTTGTTCAGAGTTTCTTTTGTGGGCTGACACCGGAGCTGCATGGGCTTGTGAATGCCTCTTGTGGTGGATCCTATTTTTCCAAGGGTGAAGACGAGGTTTGGGCCATCTATGAAGGGATGGTAGAGAACTCGAATGGCCTAATCCAGGGTCTATACACATCCAAAGATCCCACCACAGGCAGTTTCATATCAGAGGATTGCACGAATCGATGCCAGTACCCACACTCCGTCAGCAGCAGCAGTGTAGGTTGAATCTGTCGTCGCCGACATGGGGACCAATAATGAGAAGTTGGACCGCATCGAGATCCTTGAGAAGAAGCAGAGTCAAGGTCTTGCACAGATGGACCAACCATGAGTGACATGAAGACCCAAATCCTATGCATTCAGGAGGCACAGGCATCCACTCAGCAGCCCCTCAGGTCATGTGCTGATCCCAGCAGTAGCAGCTCCACCCAGCCCTCTACCACATACCGCCAGGTTCACCACATCCAGGCAGAGCCGATCCAGTAGCTACAGAACTGCCATTGCTGCCACCATCTCAGGACACTCAGATGGTGGTCTATCAGCCGGATCAGCCACTGGCAGTTCTTCCTCCACCACCCTTCGAGCAGGAGCCATTAATAAAAGTCAATGGGATATGGTACGACCGGTACCCACAGCAGGCCGGGATTCATCGTGATCATCCCCAATTCCATTGGACCACCGGAGGCACCTCATCCCTACAATAGCCTCTCGCTCAGGGCATTCAGAATAGCCAGCAGCAGCAGCCCTATCACTCCCAGCAGCAGTACCAGCAGGGTCCTCGTCCCTCTTATCAGGGACAGCAGTGGGGGAAGCGTCAGCAGCCTCACCGGCTATACTCCCAGCCTCCCCCTCACTATTCACAACAGCAGCAGCCTCATTTCCAGCATGGGAACACTTCCGGTTCTCCGGCACCTGCCTTCGAGAACCCAGCTCTAGATGACCTCGTGCGCTTGCTCTCTGAACAGCAGGAATCCTTCCGGCGGGAAAAAGATGAGTTCCGGTAGGAGATGAGGGATATCATCAAGGGCAAGGCTGCCATACCAGCACAGATCAAACCTAATCCGAACAATCTGAAAAGGAAATCTGAGCAGGTATAGTCTTTAGAGGATACCACTCCTAGTGAATCTTTGGATTACATGTATTCTTGTATGTTTGATGCTGATTTCGTGACCACTAGGAGCGGTAGGATGCTAGCCGGCGGCGCCTCGTCTGAGCAACAACCACACGAGGAACCAGGAGAGCTAGACGAGGAGAGCAGCGGTATTGATGTCGTTGATGATGTTGATGATGGTGGTGTTGATGCCACCAAGGATAGAGATCCAGTTGATGGTATTGAGGCCATCGTTACTCCAGATACAGGCGGTGGTGCTGATGCCACCATTTCACTTGATGCTGAGCCAGAGCGTGGTGCTGATGCCGCGAAGACAGATGCAGTGGGTGGTACTGAGGCCATTACTTCTACTTCTGTTGAGCTTCTACCTATTGTGTTGCCACCTTTTGTATCTTAGGATTGTGGTAACAAGAAAAAAAATATTAATAAAGGAAAGGTTTCTTTGTCTACTCCAAGTCCATATGTGTTGCATGATGATCTTTGTATGGATTCCATTCCTTCACAGGCACAGGAACCTCTTCCTAACCCTCCGTCTGAGGAGGCCCCTACCATCCCCTTCCCTTAAGCACTCCGCTTGCCGAAGGGGAATAAAAGAGAAAATCCAAAAAAGACACATCAGTTAGAGTTCAGCAACGAGATGATCGATAGATTTCAGATTCAGGTGACTCTACAGGAGGCACTAGAGCACATCCCCCTTTTCCAGAAGAACTTGAGAGAGAAGACTACTGTACGCAGGAAGAGGAGGAACCACAGAGGAGAGATCCATGTGCTCACCCATGCCACATGCTTTGCCATTCAGAACCAACTGCTAGCCAAGAGACCTGATGCAGGAGCTCCCTATGTCAGATGCAAGATTCAAGAGCAGCAGTTTGATCGTACTCTATTAGACAGCGGCTCTTCGATCAACCTCCTTCCGGCAGCCTTACTTCACTGATTCGAGTTTGGCCCTCTCCATCAGAGTAGGACGGTCCTTCAGTTTGCTGATAGGTCCATTAAGAGGTCGAAGGGGTTGTTGAGAGACGTGGTCGTTACCATTCAGGGCTTGAAATTCCCCATGGACTTTGTTGTATTGGACATGGAGATCCTTGAGTCGGTGACAGATACCCCCATCATACTTGGATGCCCATTCTTTGCCACTGCCAAGGCGGTATCTGACCATGATAGTGGGAAGGTGTACTTTCGTGTAGAGGGTAAAAGTATACAAATAGAGACGATCGACGAGACCAGAGCGAGAGATTCATCCTGCTCAGAGCAGTTCAGAGACACAGAGCAGATGACAAAGGCTGAGCGAGACATCCACCAGGAGTGTGATTTTGTGATGGCCGATTATGAAGCAATTTGGGCAGATCCAGTAGCACAAGCCCTCACCTTGCCCACAGATTCAGCGTACTTACAGCTTATGGCAATCGAGAGTTTGGAGAGCACACCCCTAGCAGAGGACACATTAGAGGCCGACAGTTGCGGGATGAATGGTGAAGCAGAGTTTCATTCATGTTCTTCTAATTCAGATCCCTCGGATTCATACATTGATTGGGATGAGTTTAATGATTACTTGCCATGTATGATTCCTTCTGAGCCAACAGCTAGGATGGAGAGCGAGCCAGCACAGTTTACAGATATTCCAGCAGGGTTCCCTTCATCAGATTTTCACGTACAACGAAAGTTCTCTCATGCAGATCTGGTAGCCTTCACTCAGAAATATTAGAAGCCAGATTTGCTAGCTCCCAGTTGCCCAGAATTGAAGCCCTTACCACAGTCGTTGAAGTATATGTACACAGTCATTATCTCAGCGGATTTGACTGGAGAGCAAGAATCCCGTTTGATGGAGGTTCTTGAAAGAAACTGCAAGGCAATAGGATAGAGTATAGTTGATCTCCATCGGATTAGTCTGGCTCTGTGCTCCCACCTTATCTACCTCGAAGAGGACGCTAACCCTCGCGTGAGTTCCAACGACGGCTGAACCCGAATCTTCGAGATGTGATCATGAAGGAAATATCAAAATGGTGGAGCGCCGATTTTATCTACCCCGTCTCTGACTCCAACTGGGTTAGTCCATTACGTGTGGTACCCAAGAAGATGGGTATCACTACAGTTGTGAGTGAGTCTGTAGAGGAGATAGCTACCCGGGTACCCACTTCTTGGAGGGTCTGTGTGGACTACAGACGATTGAATCAGGCCACCAAGAAGGATCATTTCCCACTGCCATTCATTGATCAGATTATCGAGAGGCTAGATAGGAAGAGTCACTATTGTTTTCTTGACGGGTACTCCGGCTATAACCAAGTGGCAATTGCGCCTGAAGACCAGGACAAAATGCCATTTACCTGTCCCTTTGGGGCATATGCTTTCAGACAGATGCCTTTTGATTTGTGTAATGCCCCCGCAACATTCCAAAGGTACATGTTGTCCATTTTCTCGGACATGGTGGGTGACTGTTTAGAGGTCTTCATGGATGACTTCTCGGTCTATGGTGATGGGTTCGATGCTTGTCTTGACTGCCTAGACTGTGTGCTTCAGTGCTGCATAGAGGTCAATCTTATCTTATCTTGGGAGAAGAGTCACTTCATGGTGACTCAAGGGACGGCCCTTGGTCATATCGTCTCCAATAGGGGCATGGAGGTTGATCCGACCAAGGTGGATATCATCAGAAAACTCAATCCACTGTCCAATCTACGTCAATTGCGGTCTTTTCTGGGGCATGTCGGTTTCTACCGACGGTTCATTCAGGACTTCAATCGTATTGCCCGACCGCTCACTGATTTGCTGACAAAAGACACTGAGTTCATTGTAGATGATAAGTATCTTGCGTCCTTCGAGACTCTCAAGAATCTAGTTGTTAAGGCTCATGTCCTTTAGCCACCCAATTGGTCTCTCCCATTTGAGATCATGACGGATGC
Organism: Ottelia alismoides; assembly: GCA_037367405.1. Classification (NCBI taxonomy): domain Eukaryota; kingdom Viridiplantae; phylum Streptophyta; class Magnoliopsida; order Alismatales; family Hydrocharitaceae; genus Ottelia; species Ottelia alismoides. The sequence continues at coordinate 841,849 of JAZKJV010000856.1, read as the reverse complement.
TTCTGATTTTGCCGTGGGGGATGTGCTTAGACAGAGGAGGGATAGATTTCCATATGACATTCACTACGCTAGCCGAACTTTGGATGCCGCTCAGCAGAATTACACTGTGACTGAGAAGGAGATGCTAGTTGTAGTCTTTGATTTGGATAAGTACAGATTATATATTCTGGGATTAAGAGTGACTATCTTTACAGATCACACTGCCATCCGATACCTCATGGCAAAGAAGGATGACAAAGCTCGCCTTACCAGATGGATCCTTCTACTCCAGGAGTTTGATAATTAGATTAAGGATAAACCTGGAGTTAAGAATGTGGTGGCAGATCACCTCTCCCAATTAGAGAACATTGAGGAATCTGAGCCCAGTGCACCTATCACAGAGATATTTCCGGATGAGGCGATCCTTGCTATTGCCTCGCTCCCATGGTACGCCGACATTGTGAACTATCTTGTCGCCAAGACGGTTCCACAAGGTTGGCCTAGGTAGGGACTTGAGACCTTCCTTGCGAAGGCCAAGTCATACCATTGGGAGGATCACATCCTTTATCGTGAAGGAGGGAATAGAATCTTTGAAGGTGGTGTATTCCTCAAGATGAGCAGCATAGCATCCTCACCTACTGCCACAAGCTTGAGGCAGGAGGACATCATTCTGGAAGACAGACAGCGCATAAGGTGCTCCAATCCGGCCTTTGGTGGCCTACTCTCTTCAAGGATTCCGACGAATTCGTGAAGAGGTGTACTGACTGTCAGAAGATGGGTACTTATGGACAGAGAGATATGATGCCCATGCAGCCCATTCACTTTTGTGGGGTTTTTGACGCATGGCATGGGGCATTGATTTCATGGGCCCATTTCCTAAGAGTCAGGGGTTTGAGTACATTCTGCTTGGTGTTGATTATGTGAGTCGTTGGGTCGAGGCCATCCCCGCCCGAGCCGCAGATGCTAAGACTGTGTGTCGATTTTTGAGGAAAAATATCATTTCACGGTTCGGGGTACCTAGAGTCCTGATTTTAGATGGGGGGTCTCGCTTTATCAATGACGAGGTAAGGTCCCTTGCAGATGAGTTCAGCATTGACCATCATGTTGCCACTCCATATCACCCTCAGACTAACAGTCTTGCTAAAGTATCGAATAGGGAGATCAAGATTATTTTACAGAAGGTAGTCCGCCTAGACCAAAAGGATTGGTCACAGCTTTTGGACTCAGTCTTGTGGGCCTATCGAACTTCCTTCAAGACACCATTAGAGACATCTCCCTTTCGTCTCGTCTATGGCAAGCCGTGCCACTTGCCAGTGGAAATCAGGCACAAGTCACTATGGGCAGTTACAGAGTTATTATTGGATCCCGAGAGTATAGGAGAACAGAGGAAAGCAGAGTTGGCAGCCCTGGAGGAACTGAGAGATATAGCCTTTTCGAGTAGCCTACATTATAAGGAAAAAGTAAAGATATGGCACGATTGTCATATCAGCCATAAACAGTTTGAGCCAGATCAGCGTGTATGGTTATTTGATTCTAGGCTGAAATTATTTCCAGGGAAATTACAGAGTAAATGGAAAGGTCCTTATGTGGTCAAAAAGGTACATGACACTGGCAGTATTGATATATCCGAATTGTCATCTTCCTCTACCTTTCGAGTTAACGATCAGCGCCTGAAACTATATCTAGATCATGATCCGCCGACTGTTGACGTGGCGCCCATTCATCTGGTATGAGGTGTGCTCTTTGACTCACATCACCAGCATCTCATACATGATTATCATTTCCGTCTTCCATTGTATAGATCTATCTGTCCATATCCATCATTCATTCTCCCTTTATGTCTGCTACCCCGTTGTCATCTTATGATTTTGCTATACTTAGGGCACGCCTTGTTCTAAGTATAGGGGGTGCACACACTGAGCTGTGGTCTACTCTTTTCTTCTTTTCCTTTTTTTATTTTCTTTTTCTATTAAAAAGGTGTTGCCCCTTGTGGACAGTCTTCTATACTTAGGATGCACTTTTTCCTAAGTATAGGGGGGTGTGCACCCCGAGTTTTCATTCTTTTCGATCCTCTCCATTGTCTCCTCTTCTTGTCTATACTTAGGGATATCTTACCCTAAGTATATGGGGAGACAATCTGAGTACGATCTGTTCATTCCCACCCTTGACCCACTCTGCTTTGTGTACAGTCTACTATACTTAGTATTATTTGATCCTAAGTATAGGTGGGATAGTCAACTTCTCATTCGTTCATTCGTTTCTTATTCATTTATCCTTTAGACGATCTATACTCAGTACGAGTTATGTCTTCATTTTTTCTCTCCGATCTATGAGGACATAGATCAAGCTAAGTATAGGGGGTCGTATATACTACGTATATACTTTAGCCATAACTCGTACTTTCGTATTTTCTTAATAAATATGGCTAATTATACTTATAAATTCATTAAAAACCTTAATAACAAGATGTTATCATTCCTTAAATTCTTTTTGTATTTACTGATCCATAAATCAGGTGAAAATGTTTTTTTTTGCAAAATGTTTGAAAAATAGTTTGAAAATCTTTGTGAAAATCTTTTGAAAACTATTCGGAAAACGTTTTGTTACATGTTTTCAACCTTTGTAAAAATTCTTTGTGTAAAAATTTATTTTCTTTGTGTGAAATAAAATGTGTGAAAAATGATATGCAAATGGTTTGAAAAATGGTTGCAAAAATATTTTGAAAAATCTATATATATTGTTTGAAAAACCTTTGCAAAATGATTTTCAAATGTGTGTACATGTTTGTAAAAATGTTTGTAAAAATTATTTTGGACTATAGTTTTTAAAATTGTTTGTAAAACCTTTTCAAATAAGTTTGAGGTATATATGCATCACACCAAAAATTCTTCATATACCTATAAAATTGACCACTTACCCTTGTAAATTCTAAAATCTACTTCTTGTATATATGAGATGCATCCCTGTGTAAATATTTTAACCTAGTTTTTAGCCAAATCTTTTCTTTTCAAAAAGCCCAAAAAAATTTGCAAAACTAAAATAAAAAAACATCTAAAAATATTTTTGAAAAATACCAAAAAATGCATACGCATCATCTTTTCAAAAATCCATAAAAAGTTCAAAATCTTTGAAAATTGCATCACAAAAATATTTTCGGCATTCTGCATATCATTTGCATAGCATGAGCATTTTTCGGATCGAGTTTGATAGTTGAACAAGTCTGAGTAAAATCCGAAGATTAGAGCATGATTGGACCTTAAAATCGACCTAATAACAGGAACCTTATAGGAAGTAGAATTGAGGTACTTCGGGTCTAGTTGACTTAATTCTTTGAGGATCACGAGACTTGGTTCAATGGATTCTTGACTGCCTAAGTAGAGTATTTCGGAGCACACACACAACTCTTGTTGATAATGGCCTAACTTGGACACCTGCTCCTTTCACATGGCTCAACTCAGTTGGAGTGGTGAGGGGGTTGGATTTGCCGGTATCAGACGTACACAAGTGGAAACATTTATCCTCCTCTAGGGAGGGAAGTGCGCCCCAACCCGTCCAGTGATGAGGAACTCTAAAGACAAGAGAGTGTGGGTTGCAATAAAGCTTCAAAAGAGGGATAGTCTACTGGCTCAAGAGGAAAAGTTCCCTATGTAAATGCTGTTGTAAATAGTATTTCAAAAAACTCCAAAAAAGTGGACAAGCATGTACAAAAATATAATGCATGTCGGAGTGTATATATGTTGTTTAGTCAATAAGCAAGCTTGAGCATCAAAGTCAAATTATGTGAACCTGCAGCTGGATGACTTGACTACATTGGTCGTGCATCCTAGGATAGGTAGCTACACTGGCTACCGTCCATTCTTCTCTTCACCCCCTCCTCTTGAGTTGGTTGCCACTTAAACTTAGAAGAGAATACCACGCTCCTCGAGGAAGGAGTTGTTGTATTAGGGAATCATTGGGTTGTCGTACTGGAGAAGTCTATTTCTTTGTCATTCTAGTTGGGGAAAGATACTATCACTTACACTGTACGAGTCAGCTTCATAGTCGTAAGGGTTTGCATATGAGTTGAAATATTTCTGACCTGGCTATTGAGGAGACTTGAGCAGAGTATTGGGATTCTCGAAGGCTGTTGGATTTCAAATCTGATTCCCATTAAGGTTCCGCTAGCACTAAAATCCCAAAGGTCCGACTTAAGCTCCAAAATTTGATTTTGCATAGACAAGTTTGATAATTAAATTTGATCCATCTTTCTTCTTTTTCTTTTCTTTGTTTCTCTTTTCTGCACTTATTGCATAAGTGTTTGCTGGGGACTAGCAAAGGTAAGTATAGGGGGAAGACGAATCCACATTTCATCATCTTTATTCTATCATTTGGCCTCAAAAACTCTGGCAAATGCATGTAAAAACCCTTAATTCATGCATTTTAGCACTCATGCATGTGTATGTAAATACTATATAAAATACGATTTTTAAAGCCAAAATAAAAGAATAAAGAAAAGAAAAGAATAAAATGCTACAAATATTTTATGACCCGAAACCCCGAGACCTAAGCATCTCGATGACTAGGTCGACAAGGAATAAAGTAGGGGGAGAAAAGGGCCAGAAGACAATGAAATTCCCTTTTATTTAATTCATTCATTATTCATTTTTGGGACCTATTTTTGGTTCCACTTTTTATACTTCAAATAAAGAAACTTTGTATGTGAAATTTGTAAATAATTAAATAAAGAGAAATATAAAATTAATTTCACTTAAAAATAATGTGCAGATAAAAAGTTGTGATCTAAATAAGATTCCAGAATCCCAACTTCCCAGACCTGTATCTCTCAAATGAAAACTCGAAACATATTAAAATCACCTTTAATTATATATAATTTTCAATAAGCTATTTAATGAAGGTGGTTTTGTATTTTTCCAAGTTACGGTTTGAAAGTTGAGTTCTGGACCCCTATTGTATACTCGTATAAATTAAAATATTCATTTTATTTATTATTCATTATTTTCATAATTTTATATTTTTGTATTTTTTTAAATATTATTTATAATATATGTATGTATTAATACATGAATAAAACATTAAATAAAACACAAAAATAAAATACTTATACAATACATAGGTATAATACCTGTAAATATACCTATACAGATAATCTTCTATTTATTCAATTGTACAATACACTTCAGAAAAATAAAATAAAAATATATTTAAGTGTATAAAAATAAGTTATAAATTTATAAAATAATAAACAAAAATAATAAAATTAAATATATAAAAATAAAAATAAAATATTAAAATATATAGATATGTAAACCTATACATGCCATAAAAGGCAACTTGTATTTTTATACCTCAAAAAAATAAATAAAAATCATAATAAAATAATTTAAAAAATAATAAACAATTTTTATTATATTGCCAAAAATTAACAAATTCATTTACTGTTTTTAAATGAATTAATAAATCTTTTTTGAAGGGTTTTTCCTGGTTGATCCACGTGGACCAACCAAGAGGGTCCGAGAGTTGACTGCGGGTCAACTCTCTGACCCGCCCCATGTGCCCTCTGTTAGACTTCGGTTTTGACCCCATTTCTCGATTTTTTCGAGGTCAGTCCTTGCACTATCTCATGATACTCTCTTCACGACTTTTGTGCCTCGTTCATCGCTATTTCACGCCCAAGCTTCTCCTTGGGCTGATCACCAACGATTCGCCAGATCTCCCTCGATCTATGGAGCCGCTCATTAACCCTTCTTACAGACACCCGACATTCATTTGAATTTTTGAACCCCTTTGGACCACCATTCTTGGCCCCTTTAGTGCTCTACTGAGAGAAGGAGGTGACAGCTCCACCCTCAGCTCGTCAGGCGGGATGTGGAAGGTTCGAGGCGGCTCCACCACCTCCGGCAAAGACTTGCCGTCGAGGTCCCTCCTCATGTGATTTCACCTTCGAGGCTTCATCTTTTTCTAATTTTTCTTGCATTTTCTTGTTTACCAACATCGTAGGAGTAGATCCCATCTTCCTCTCCGCGTTTTCCCCGTCGATTCACCCAGCTACCACCTCGCTGGTGTAAGCTCCGGCGAGCCCCCATCTTTGATGTGCTCTACCTTTACCACCCTACTGCATGGTCGAGGCACTTTGCCCTCGACCCTCTCACTCTCTTCTGCAGGTCAACGTGTATTTTGAAGAACCTGAAGCGCATTTTGGGTTCCACCGGAGCTTCTTGGAGCTCCTCTTCGTCCTCGACCCAGGTGGAGCGCTCCGGCGAGCGCGGGCATTTTTGGGCACTGCCAGACATTTCAGAAGACCAGCAAGAGCTCAGGGCTCCATTTTGCAGCGGCGCAGACCGCCGAAGATGCACGATCAGGCTGGAGGAACTTCGCTCCGGCAAAGTTCTTCCATGTTCTTCCTCAGGGTCCCTACGGCGTCCGATTAGGGCCGCCCTTCCAGTTCAATCCTCCACCTCAGATCCTCCACCTCAGATCCTGCCTGTTCGCAGTCGTTCGATCAAGGGCCAGGATCTAAACCTGGCTACTCATCTGCGAAGGGGTATCGGTCGTCCAGATCGTGACACGTGGCTAGTGGAAGCGCATCAGCCATCGGATCTGCAGGCATTGGGTATTTTACATGCTTACCCTCACCTTTTTGTGCATTTATTTATTAGTCTAGAAACATTCATTTGTAGTTTAATTATTTAGTAAAATTTGCAAAACCACCCTTTTATTTTTTATTATTGCATATAGGTCCATGTCCACGTCACCTCACGTGACTCGTGCATGTGAGGGACTGGGATTTTTGTGGGGAATACCCTAGGAGTCGTGGTATTTCTGTTAAGCCTTGAAACTATTTTGTAACATTGTAATATGTTGGTGAATTTACATTATAGCCTTTCAGCTTTTTGTTAATTTCAATTCAGTCCTTGCTCATCTCGTGTTCACAACGTGGGGCTTGGTGTTTTTGCAGGAAGGCCCCTGGGGGTTTGCGTATTTGTTATTGGTCCTAAAATTTTATTAATTAGTTGTTTATTTTGTGGAAAAATTTGCAAGTACCCCTTGGACTTTTGCACATTTATAGAAATACTCGTGCCATGCTGAATTTTCTTTTTGTTTCTTTTATTTATTTCATGCATCTATAAAATCTTAAAAATTCCCAAAAAAATAAGCATAGCTTCTTGTTTTGTTACTCTTGATGCCATATTTTTATTTTGCATTTTTATTACATTTTAATATTTATAAAAATCCAAAAACATGCATTTTCTTCACTGTTTGCATTTGAAAATAAATAAAAATTATAAAAACTCTTTGAAAAATTACAAAAAATATATTTTGTTTGTTTCTGTGTGTTTTAACTTCAAACCAAAATTCATTAAAAATTACAAAAGAAAACTCCTAAAAAATAGAAAACCCTAAATTCTTCATATAAATCTCAAAAATTCCACAAAAATCCTAAAAATCCAATTTCTATTTCTGAATTTTCCTTATTTTATTACCTTTATTTTAAAATTAATTTGGAGGATTTTGACTTTGTTTGATGTTTTATTTCTCCATTTTAGGTTCAGTCATTTTATTTGTTCACTATTTTCAGTATTTATAACTTTAAAAATACCAAAAAAATTAGGGAAAATCTAGAAAAAATACAAAAACATCAGAAAAATATAAAAAGCCCAAAAATATCTTATTTCCTTATTTTTCTTATTTTTACCTATTTTTCTATATATATTATATCTCACTTTTCTTTATTGTATATATACCTTATTATTTAAAATGGAAAAGAAAATATTTATAAAATATAAAATATAAAAGAAAATATAAAATTAGAAAAATAAAATTATAAAATCAAAAATAAAATAAAAAAGGTAATATAAAATTAAAAACCCACAAAAAATAGCATTGATAAACAAATACATCACACTCACTCTTGTGCATTAATTTCACCCGATTTATCATGCTTGTTTCCTGTGTTCGACCTCTACATACTTGCTTCCATACACAACTTTTATGTAGAGTTATAATAAATCTTAACTCCGTACACTTACTTTCAATGCTTGATTTATCTGTTGTGGGTTAATTGTTGATTGATTGAGGTTTCATGAGTGGTCGCTCAGCGACACTGTGGTCCCGCCTTGTGTGGACTACTTTAGACCCTCGCAAAATCTTGATCATCAATGGTCTCGATGGATCCCAGGATGAGGTCGGTCATACCAAATCCCGTTGACTTCCATCAACGGCTCCTGCTCGTAAGTGGGTAGGGGAAGAACTGTCAGGGGCTGATCGGCTGGTAGACCACTATCTGGTTTTCCGGAGATGGTGGTAGCTGGACATACTACTGCTGCTGCTGGAACGGCTCCGCCTGAATATGATGCATCTGTCGGTAATGGGCGGAGGGTTGGGTCGAGCTATTGTTGTTGTTGGGATCTGCCCGTGACCTGAGACGGGGCTGAGGAGCCGTCTGTGCCTCCTGGAGATACATGATCTGGGTCTTCAGGTCATTAGCGTTTGTGCCATCTGATCTATCTGAGACATACCCTGGCACTGATTCTTCTCTATGATCTCGATGCGATCTAACTTCTCGCACATAATCCCCATATCAATGGCCGACGACTCTGCATGTGCTGCGGCTGCTGACGATGTAGAAGGAACTGCATCGACCCGTGCTATCCTCTGATAGGACACAGCATGTGGTGTGGGCTTCCCTTGTGTATAGAGGCGGGTCTGGGACATAACTGTGTAATTCTCTGCCATCTCCTCTTAGATGGCCCAAGCCTGATCCTCATCCTTGGCGAAATAGGAACCCCCACAGGATGTGTTCACTAGCCCCTACAACTCTGGTGTAAGCCCACAGAAGAAACTCTGGACAAGGTTGAGCTTGGATATGTAGTGCTGGGGACACCAGTCAATGAGCTCTCTGAATCTGTCCCATACCTCGTGGAACTGCTCGTTGGGAAGCATGGAGAAGTTGTTGATCAAGGCTCTGGATGCATTCGTCTGGGCGAGTGGATAGTACTTATTAAAGTACTCGCTCCGGAGATGTTCCCATGATGTGATGTATTTCCCTAGGTGCTTCAGCCAATAGGCTGCTCTGTCGACGAGGGAAAATGTAAATGTCATCATCTTGATGTTATCCTCGTCCACGAGGCGATCGTGTATTGTGCTACAGATCATCTTGAATTCCTGGAGATAGAGGTGCGGCTCCTCGGTGGCAAGCCCATGGAATCGGGGAAGTAGCTGGATGGTCTAAGGCGGGAGCTTGAAATCTCCCAGAATGGCTGGTAGCTAAATCCATCTGTGGGTTAGAGTTGCACCAGGGTAACTCTCTCATCAGACGTGTAGGTGTTGCTGGCTGTGCGGGCTCATTTGGCTCCTCTCCCTCAGGAATGTCTCCTCCTCTACCGGCTCTGCGCTGATCTCTGGCTACTCGCATCTGCTCCATCTCTCGATGCATATCGGTCATGAAAGCCCCTTGGTCTCTGATCTGATGCTGCATGATCTCTAGGGAGGCTAACAGGGTGTTGTTGATGGCACCCTGATCAAGTACATATGTGTGAGTCCCACCGAGTCCATCAGTGCGCTCCTCGTTGTTGGTCATGGTCTCTACAAATGCAAAAGACCCAAACTCGGGTGCCGTCAAATGATCAAACGTCTGTTGTTGTCTCTGCTTGGGTACCTCAGGAGTAGTAGAAGGGTGGTCGAGGGGGAACAAGGCGGAGTCAAACTCAGGTTCGGAGAGCAGGTCTGGGCTCTCGCGAACCAACCTAGATGAGCGGATCGGAGTGCTTGAAAGCGGTGCAACCAAAGGCTGCCTAAGGGACCTCCGACCCATCATCGTGATATAGAGAGTGAAGGCGGATGAGATCTGGAAAACACACAAGATCGGGCAAACAAAACCCCAATTCACCTACTCACGTAGAGCTGATGACCATAAAGGTTCGGTCTTTTATCTTGTCGATTTTATTTAGGTGATCAAGCAGTCTTTCAGAGTGATTAAGCGAGTTGTTGGGAATCCAACACTCACAGGAGATTGTTCCAATCCCAAGGCTAGATCTTTCCTAGCCAGTACAAGTCACGGACCGTGTACCGGCAACCCGATCGACTCGCTCTGTTAAGGATATCGCGGCCTGCTTTACCAGAAACCGGAGCGATCCTCACTGGAGAACGACTAACCCAAAATCAGTAGTCTGAGCAGAGGTTGGATATGGCTCTAGCCTAGTGTACGGGTCACTCTCTCGCTCATCCAAACCAGACAATAAGGGGATTGCTCTCCCAAGACAAGTTTTTAAATCAGGTGTCTTTTAGGGTCAAGTGTGTTTAGCAGTCCCAATTTTATAGTTTTTCTTTTTTAGATTTTTTCAAGCAAACAATGCCTAACGAATTTTTTGATTCTCCTGATTATTTTAAGTCCAAAAATAGGGGGAGAAGTCGAAAAAGCCGATGTGCGATCAAACACTATGATGCATGCAGAGTAAGAAATGTGTACCTGACTCCAGCTCTCTACATGCAGAGTGATCCGCGCAAAAAATAAAGACTGAGTTAAAACTACCTATATGATGCAAGAAGAAATCGACCTTAGATAGAAAATTTCTACTCGAGAAGAACAGTAGTTAACGGGTCAACAAGAGGGGTCGGGATCCGATCTCTGATGACGATCGGTGTCTGCCACAACGGATCCTGCCAGCGTTGTATACGGCCTCTAGCGGTACATGACCCCTCAGGCGACCGAGTTAACTTTTCTTTTGTGATTTGATTAATTAGATCCACTTATCGATCTATGGGAACAGGCAAGCAATTAGGGATGGGGCCTTAATTAGTTACGTCACGGTCAAGCAAAAATCCTAAGTCTAAGGGCCAAAAACTTCGAGAATAGAAAATAAAGGAAAATGCGATAAAAGCAAAATTGGCATAAAATATGCGGTGAGGTCCTCCGAGCACACCGGTGCTCGGCGAAACAGATCTCGAGATCAAGCCAAGTCTGAGTCTGAGTCCTATCCTATATTATTACAATAACAATAGCAAGAAAATAAAACTAAGACTGAAGCTCCTCCTGAAGTCCTGCTCCTCCTCTCCTATGCTCTCTTCCGGCTCGATGTAGAAACGAGACGCCTCCGCGTCGCTCGGGTGCCTCGGCGCTCTGAAGATAGCCGCCCTCGCTCGTCAGGCCCTCGCAAGAAAGGGAAACAGAAACAGGTCAGGCCATAGTTATATAAAAATAAAATGAAATGAAATGAAATGAAATGAAAAATAAAAACAAAGAAAAAGAAATAAAAAGAAATAAAACAAAAATAAAAACAGAAAAAAAGAAAAAAGATAAATAAAAATAAAAAGAAGAAGAAAAAGAAACAAAAACCGAAAACGGAAAACTGACTACTAAGCCGTACTCCTCGGCAACGGCGCCATTCTAATGAGCACTCCGCCGACTAAGGTTAAGTGATATATAAGGTCGTTGGGACTTCAACCATTTGAACCGGGCTCAACAAGAAAAACAGACCACCAACTAAAGAAATCAAACAATCAAACAAGGCAAGCAATCGTGCTAATTTATTTTACCTGATATAGCTACCGGGGTCGATCACAAGGAGCACAGGATGGAAAACCTAAGAAGTAGTCGGAAAACAAAGAAAAGAAATAAAATTGGGGGTTTTTTATTTTTCAATTTTTTTTGATTTATATAATGAGAAAAGAATAAAGAAAAACAAAAAAAGTAACACTCAAACAATTATTTAAGGGTCCAAAAATGCTCAAAAATTCAAAGACAAAATATTCTTGTGTTTTTAGAATACTAAAGTGTTTTTGTTAATTTTCTTGGGTTTTTTTATTTTTAATTAATTTTCTAAAAATCAAAGAAGATCAAAAACAGCAAACAGTGTACACTTGGGATCTAAAGGTAAATTAAAATTAATTAAAATGCCTGTAAAATTCTAGCTATAATTTTATGTGAAACTACAAAATAAAATCTACCTACATAAGAAGCAAACACATTTTTTTATTTTTATGAATTTTTAATGATTTTTATAATATTTTTACTCTTTTTCAATTTTTATGGGTTTTATAAATGGGAATAAGATGAAAATTGGCAAGAGCTAAAACAAAACAAAACACACAACCACAAATTTTTTGGAATTTTTCGAGATATTTTAATATTTAGTTCATTTTTCAAAACAAACAGTGACACTTTTAAAGGTTTTTGAATTTTAAAAAATAATAAATGAAATCAAAACACAACCCAAAAATCATCAAAATTCCTTCACAGTAGCAGGGGCTATGTGTCAAAATTTCAAGATTTTTGGAGCAATTTTGCTATTTATTTAATCAAAAACAAAACTCGCGGCTCACAAGGACCAAAATGCAAATAAAATAAGTCCTGGGACCAAACAATAACAAGCAAGAAAAGCTTAAGGTCCGATCTTCAATTTTTCCATCAAAATCTGCACATGTCGTAAAACAGCATTCAAAGGGGCATATTTGCAAATATGAAAAGTAAATATGCAATCAATAATAGTAAAGAAGTTCGGGGTACATAGTGCAAATAACCCAAAAAGACATGTGATGACGCATGTGATTCCATACAGGCAGGACTAAAATGTAAATATGAACAACTACAGGTACTGAAGTGCAAAATGGTCCAACTATATATTTTATTTTACAGACTAAAATAAAAACTAAAATAAATGCAGGGTAGATTGAGCAATATACCCATGAGGCGTGTGAGGGGCGCGTGACAAGGATGGGTGGCGGTCGTTGATGAGGCACGATCGTGCGGCTCTAGACGCATCAAATGTCAGATCTGATGGTTGTCAGATGTCGGCTACGTAGCTGGTACGGGGCCGTTAGATCTGACATCTAACAGCCTAACACCTCCAGAGGATGAACAACTACGATGAAGTCTGGGAGATGGGCTCGATCTGACGGCGGAGAAGACCTCTGGAAGAACTGAGCCCTGGCGAACTTCCCAGAGAATAAGAGGTGATCCGGAGCTCCGATGAAGGATCTGAATGCGCCAATAGAATCGCATGGCCCTTCCGTATCGGATGGCCGGCTCTGATGGAGCAGCTGACGGTCGGATGAACATGACGACGACTGGGACCTGAGTGATCTCCGGTGAGCATCAAACGGATGGAATCAGATGTCCTCGAAGCACGCCAAGGCCTGCACGGGAGAGCTCTGATTTAGAGTGATACTCCGGTCAGGGTTATTAGGTCTGAAAAAGTAAGAAGCAACGGTGGACGGGGGGTAGGTCTCCAACGAGGATGATAGAGGAGACCGATGTCCTAATCTCGATGCGAGGATCGAAGATCAAGGTGATCAGGATGCGGAAGAAGAGGGAGGGTGAGCGGGTGCGTTGATCTAAGCGGGTGAATGTGAGTAACGGGGCTCTGACTGGCTGGTTGGAGCTGGCGGAGCGACGGCGGCGGACAAATGAAAGATTAGGCAAATAAAGGAGCTAGGAATGAAACGAAGGATACCTGAAGGTCCTAAGATGATCCTGAGCTCCAGGGGAGTTGGACGGTGGGGATGTGGCCTCGACCACGCTGCGGTTGACGAAGGAGGCTCCTTGTGGCGGTTCTCCGGCCACGACAGGTGAGTGTCGGCTACACAGCACCTCTCCGAGCACCAAGAGTGGCCTCCAGCTTTTGTCACCAAGATGAAGGTGTCTAGGGTACCAGAAAGGGGTGCGGCGCAAGATAGGGCACTGTGGAGGCAGAGAGAAGATTTTATAGAGTCGACGGGGGTCTGGAAAGATCAGAGAAAAGCACATGACCCGAGAAGGAATCGGATCGGGTGAAGGACCCGCGAGGATGATGGAAGTACGAGGATTCTTGTGTCCGAATCCCGATGCGAGAGGAGATCGGAGTCGGGCTGGGAAATGTCGAGAAGGAGCTCCAGCGATAAGGATCCAGGTTGGACTCGGATAGGAGGCGTCGTTGACCCTCAGTCAACATTTCAGTCGACCAATCAGAAAATAGTATTTACACAATACTTTACAAATTCAATAAAAAATATAAAATGATCTTAAATTAAAAAGTGTATAAATGAAAAATATTTTTTATTTTCCATACTATTTTTCTGTGATTTTTATTTATTTTTATGAAAATAATTTGGTATATACATTATAATATATTATATACAGGTATAAAATACCTATGTATTTTGTACAATCATTTATTATTTATTATTTTTACAAAAATACCCCAATTTTATATTTTATTTATTTACAACATAATTTTTGGAGTAAAAAATAGTTTTTATTTTATTTTTATCATTTATTTACCCGTAGAAAATAAATAGGGAAAGGTACATATATACATGTATTATATGCAAGGTGAGAGAGAGAGAGTTTTATTCTAGTTATATTTTTATTTTTATTCTATTTTTTTACTTTGAGAAATATATACAAGGAAATAAAAATACCTTTTTATTTTTATTTTTGTAAAAATAAATTATATACATAGATGGTATAGATGTACAAGGTAGAGTGACCCTATCTCTCTCTACTTATTTTATTTGGCGATCAAGCCCATACTGGGCCCTCTCTTGGATTTGGATCACTCAATATTTATTCTAAATATTTCCTTCTTTTTTTTATTCTTTATTCTTTTATTTTTGCACAAATACATGCTAATTATGGAATATTAACACATGCATGCTTATTGCCAAGTTATTGTATTTACAACTATTTACATGATGTTTTGCCAAGATAATTAGCTAAAATAAAAGAATAAAGAGTGATGAATGAGGATTCATCACGTTGCACCATCTTCGCAAGCCAACTAAAGCCCTTCGTCGACTTTGGAGCACTTCCAGGAGCATGGAGGAGAAAAGGGACTCTCGATGGAGCCCCGCTCTTCGCAACCATGCAAGGCGGAGGAGAAGATCACCCGTTGTATTGATGCCATCGAATCGACCCTATTTGGGCGCGATCTAGCGACCCAATTTCATCCACGATGACGAGCCCGAGCCTGCAGCCTTGGATGATCTTGTTCGCATGCCGAAGCACCATGTATCGCCACGTGTCCCAAGCTACGAGCCATCCATCAAGCCTAAGATTACGTGTGTTTTGTGTGTGGGTGTTGGGTGAATTGCATCGAGCCCCTGTCAACTTCCCAATATTACATAAATGCCCCCATGTAGGGGGTATTCTATAAATTCAGTAGTTGATTTTCTATTATTACATTTTAATCCCTCTAAGGACCTATTTGTGATGTTTGTGCATTATTTTATTCATGTTTTATCACATTTATGCCCTTAGACTATGTTGCAAAAACTTTTTGGAAACTCCATAAAAAGTTCAAAATCAGAAAATTATTTCATAGAAATATTTTCTTGCATTGCATTGCATAAGCATTTTTCTGAATTGTTGTGACAATTGAACAATTCTAAATAAAATCTGAATTTGGAGCTCGGTCTAGACCTCAATCTATGTAAATTAAGAGAAACCTATGAGGGACTGGAATTGTGACACTTCATGTCACTTTGGCTTAATTCTTTAAGTTCTATGAGATTGTGTTCATGAGTCGATTTAATGTGTCTAACTAGAACCTTTCATGTTGTCCGCACAACTCTTGAGACAATGGCTTGACTTGAGACCTCGCACTCAATACATAGCTCAACCAATATGGGTTGTTGAGATATCTTGGAGTCTATGTCGGGACAATACTAGACTGCTTCATCAACGGTGGCTTAGGAACCATTCTTGGGGACTGTTGAAACTAGTACTTCAACACAACTATTCCTCTAGTATCATGGACATCTAACGACTGCAAAATGGATTGAAATAAAGCTTCGGATGAGGAATGATCTGCTAGCATAATTTTTCTAAGACTCCAAAACATGGGTGGAACAAAAGATTCTATATCCATCAAGGCAAAACAAGTATGCAGAGCAATGCCAAATAAAGAAATATCTAAACAGAATCTTCTACCAAAAACTCCAAAAATTCTGAGCTTCCAAAAGAGGCATGCTTCTTGGTGTAGACTTTGTCACACTAACTGAGATTCATAAGGAAATGCGACTATACTGGTCCGTTCCTACTTCTTTTCTCCTTCTTCTAGTTTCCCCTTATTCGTTGCGCACTAGCACGCACCTAAACTCATAAGGAAGTTTTCATCTCCCTGATGTTGGGTTATCAGAGGAGGAGACCACTTCATAGTTAAGTTATTTATCTAGGAAGAGTTAACACAGTTCACACACATGGTACTTGTCATTTCAGGGTGAGGAGAGTATACGTCTGAAGGGACGATTCTGACCGAGGTATTGAGTTAAACTGGATAAAGGAACACAAAACCTAAGGTTTGTTGAGTCACAATTCCTAATCCAAATGTGGTTCTGAAAACATTAACAATTCAATGGTCTAAACCAAACTCTAAACTTTGATTTTGTGAAGACGTACTCAAAATTTATAACCATCCTCACTTTCTTTATTTTTCTTTTCTTGGTTTTTCTCTTTTGCATTACTTATTTCCTAATAAGTGTTTGCTAGGGACTATCAAAGGTAAGTATAAGGAGGTGATTAATACCCATTCATTCACCTTTATTACTTTTTTTGTCTCCCTAGATAAACACGTGTAAATATATCTAACATGTACAAATTAATACATTAACTATTTCTATAAATAGTACATAAATACAAAATAAATGAATAAAGAAAGGAAAAGAAAAATAAAGTATCATAAAATTTACTGACCCTAAACCTTGAGACCAAGTCAATATTATCTTGGTCAACAAGGATTAAAGTAGGGAGAGATAAGGGTAAAATAATACAGACAAAATGACACAGACACCTAGAAACATTAGGTGCTCACTACACTACATATAGCCAAACTTACACTAATTAATGCACACTTATACAGACCTCAAATAACAAAATATCCAACATAAAATATGTGCACATTAATGTAAAGAAAAATAAAAATAATTGCAGATAAAAATAGTGTTATGTGCAACTGGGACACGCAGATGAAAAAGTTGTAAACCAAACTACACAAATCAATATCTTCTCCATGTGAACTCAAAATTGACCAAACTCACATCCATTGTATTCTAAATAAAATTATCTATATAATGAAGATGGTTTTTTAAAATGAAGTTAGGATACGAAAGATGACTTTCTGGGGTCTCATTGTACTATATACCTAGATATTTTATTCTCATAATTGATTCTTTATATATTTACTCTTCTTATACTTTTAGTTACTTGTATATATTATTGTAGCTATAATAAAATTATACATACTAAAGAAATCATTAAAAAATACATTCAAATAAATAATGCAATACAATACATAGGTATGTTATACATATAAACAACATATATACAATTATTCATGTATAAAAATAACATTAGAAAAATAAATAAAAAACTATAAATAAGTATTTAATTATACTTTAAATAAATAAAATATGAAAATGGGATAGTAAATGATAAAATACAAAATAAAAATAAAATATATCAAATATAGGTATATATATCTATAGTTACACTTGTAAAAATTAACATATAATGAATAAGCCAATATAAATAAAAAATCATCTAAAAATAGCACATTAAATAAGGAAAAACTTTCATATTTTGAGTTTTAATTAAGAAAATCATTTGTTATTTTATTTTGAATTTTCTTTTCATTTCCTTCCTATTTTGGCGTATAGCAGTCGACGTGGACCAATTAGGAGGCACCACTAGTTAACTTGTGTCAACTAGATCGTCCCCCTCTTGGATTGGTCTATGTTGTGTCCTTACCCCTTTTTGCCTATTTTTGGGGCTTGAATCAAGTCCCATCTCTTCTCGATTCCTTCATGTAAAATCTTCGCAAGATCATCAGCCTTCGATCGAAGTCAGCTTTTGATTTGCGTGAAGACCATAATCGAAGACCCTCTCTCGAGTAGCTTGTATATATTTTACTTCCTTCACCATTTTTTTATTTTTAATCCATTTTGACCCTCTGTAACCCTTGATCATGTACTTGGAGTTGAATCCTAGTGACAGGAGGTGTTTCTTGAGTGATCAGAGGTGTAGAAAAGGAGGTCTGGATCAGACTAACCGTCACCAGAGCAAGCTCCAGGTGGTTTATCTCCCGATCAGTTTTGGCCCGATGAGCATTTCTTTTCAGTTTTTTTTCGATTCATTGTAGTAGCAGTAGAATAGTTCTACCTTTTGTTCTGTTTGATGTCATCCAGAGTACCTTAAAATCCAAAAAAAGCTCGTTGGAGCTCAAGACTCCGGCATTTGTTCCCTTATTTCTGATTATTGACCGCCACTATGACCACCCCCACACCTTCGTCTCTTCGCTGTCAGTCATCTTGATGCATCCTTCAACCCAGATCGTGCACAAATATGGGAATCAGGTCTCCCATCTCTATCACACGTTGAAGACCTCCGCCAGCACCATCCATACCCCCATTTTTGCTAACCCTTAGGTCGAGGAGCTTTGCCCTCGATCCCTGAAGCTTCTACTATAGGTCCACAAACATAAGGACCCTGTCTTTGGGTTGAATCATCTGGATTTATCAGCTCTAGGAGCTCTAACCTTCTTTGACCCTCCAAGCCTCCATCGATGAGGTCGGGAACTTTAAGAGCCATCTACCAGTTGCGGAATCGATCCAGGAAGGTGAAGAGCCTCTTAGCAGCAAGGGAGCATGTCTGAGTCATGCAAGAGGTGTGATCGAAGCCCAACAATCCCGCATTCTTGAGTTGAAGCCTAAGTGGAGCAGCTACCGCCCGATCAAGCAAGCCAGAGTCATCAGATCTGGGCTGAGATCTAATCTCAACCCCTCATCCACAAACCTTCATCGACCGTTGAATGCGATCCACGTGGATAAGTGACTTTATCCCCATTGTCCGCCAACGCGCATGTTGGGGGTATTTTGCGACTGAAACCCCTCCCCCCCCCCTTTCTTTTTCATATTTAGTACTTAAAATTTCATTGTACGTTGTAATATTTCTGTAATATTTGCTAGTATGACCTTAACCTTTATTTCTATGACACATCAGTCCAATGCCATATCACATCATGTGCATGTGCGCGTGAGGGAGAAGACATTTTGTGTGGACCCAATCCAGGTTGTGTATTACTATTTGGTCCTAAAACTTTGAATATCATTGTTGAACTTTTTGGATAAATTGCATACTTGGTTCTGTTGTTTATCTTAATTGCATTTATACCCTTGACAGGTGTATATGATATTTTATTCTGTGAATATTGCATGTATACCCCCAAACGTTGCATAGGTGTTATGAAATGCTCTAAAGTTTTTTAAAAATTACAACTAGGTCCATGTATTATTGATTTAATTTGGTACTTGTATTTTAATTATTAAAAAGACATTTTCGCATCCAAAGATTATATGAAAATTTTGTTAAGTGCTTGGAACTCTATTCACAGCATATATTTTTCGTAAGGTAATTAAAATTATTTTCTTATTTATAAAAAATTCAAAAATATTGCATTTTCTCTTGTTTAGCATTTAAAAATACATAAAAATTAGACAAGTTTTGAAAAAAAAATTCAAAAAATCATGCAGGCTTATTTTGTTATATTTCATCAACTGTCCAAGTATTTTTGTAAAATATTCATAATAACTCCTAAAAATCACAAAATAAGGAAAACCTCATAAAATTCCATAAGAATCACAGGAAAATCACAAAAATGTGTTTTAAATTCATTAATATTCTTTATATTATATATGATTTAGGAAAAATAGTTTTGGGCTCAATCTAAATTGAAGATATTTATTAAACCCATTTCAATTTCATGAATTTTCTATTTATATTATTTTGTGTATTTCCTCATTTAAAAATCCATAAAAATCTCAAAAATTAACCAGAAATTCCCAAAAATTATAAAGAAAAATGTAAACATACCAAAAACATTTTCTTCGGATTTTTCTAACTTTGTTTGACATTTTAAACGTTCAAAAAAAGTCAAGTTTTCCTTATTTGTACTTGTGTTCTATATATGTGCATCTATATTATTGTTATCTATATATTTTTTAAAATCCAAAAATTAATTAAAGATTTTTAAAATTAAAAATCTAGAAAATCTAAAATAGACTTAAAAACCATAAAAATATTTGGAAAAAAAGATTAAAAAATCACTAAGTAATTTATTCTTCACCTTGCTCTACACCGCATTGCTCTCTGTGGTTCAGCCTCTACTATTTGTCATTTTACATATTTTCTAGAGTTATAATAAAAATCATTTATTGCCATGTTCGACCTGATAGTGAAATTGAGGGGATTAGATAATTTATGCCTCCTGTTAATTAATACATCTTTTTATTTGTTTCAGTATAGGATATGTGCGCAAAGTAATAAATGAAGTCTACGACGTGGCTTGCACACTCCTGTGCAGTAAACCGTTATGGCTCTTATTGACTAATTAACTACAGTTATCTATATACATGAGGCAATATTAAATTGCATAATAATGACTTCAGGATATGAATCATGTAAATTCCTTTCTTCTCTTTGATTTTCAAGCTAATTAAATTTATCAGGAGCCCGAGCTATATATGAAAACGCGGGTTGGGGTATTTCCTGTCGACCAGGAAATTAAGATTAATCTCATCTTGCTAATATCATGTTTATGGTCCAATGCAAATAATCAAGTGAAGACCATCATACATCATCTCGATTATAATCGTCTGTCGATCTGCTCATCTGATCTGATCTGATATGTTGTTTGCAAGTGATCGTGCATGGGGATCTCAATGACCATTCTGAACAGTAATAACTACAGTTCATGGGATATTATTAATTGCACCATGATCACTGCTCTCGCCTTGTTGATGGCATATATGCATATGCAAACTTAAATTGCAAATTGGAAACTATGGTGTGTTTTTAACTGACAGATGTCTCCTGCGAAGAACATGCGATTGCATTAATCTAGAGTTATAGATCATGGAAACAGGTGTTAGTTTGTCCTGAACTATAATGATCAACTGTTTAAGTCAATGCACGTTTTTTCGAGAAAGAAAACATATATGGACTGTAAATCCCAACTCTATAAAGTGGTGGTTATTGTATGAAGGACTTGCAATTATTGGAATAGCCAAATATATATTTTTTGTTGGATCTGTAGACACAAGTGGGTTCAAGGCAACCATCATTAATATTCTTTTTTTGGTGCTTCTCCCTATCAGCAAAGAGTAATAGCATCTTCCTTCGTGATATTGTGCTTCCTAGCATTTCATTAGTACCAATATGGTATACCCTTTGCAACAAATTATTCTGGTAATTGACGTGTGGCGATGAAAAATTTTAGCTACAGAAATTTTTATAAGGTACAGACAGCAGTTCGTCGCTGCAATTCTTTGTCTAGTACTCTAGTTTTAGCAATGAAATTTATGCGATGCTTAAATGATTTTAGTCAAAATACTGTTTTCACAATTAAAAAACTCTCATACCACAAAATAAACTATGTTTTTGCTATAGAAATTGTCAATAAGTAGGAAAATTCAAATACTATATCTCCAAAAGACAAAATGAATTAGAAAGAAAGCAAGAGAGATCGAGAAGATGGGCTTTAAATTATATTATTCAGATAAAAAGATGGGTAGAAATAGTGTTGGAGTGGTTGTTCATAAGTATTTGAAGGATGGTATAGTTTATGTGCAAAGATTTGGGGATTGGATTATTTTATTAAATTAGTGCTTGATGAAGAAATTCTGAATGTCATCTCAAATTTATACCTTACAAATTGATTTAGAGGAAAGTCTAAACAAGCTTTTTGTGAAGATTTGGAGAAGATAACGCAAGGATCCCACAAAGAGAAATGATTTGCCTTGGTGGAGATCTTGATGAACATGTGGCAAAGGATGCTTCAGGATATGCGAGTGCTCATCGAGGCCATGGCTTCGAGGATAGAAATGAAGAGGGAAAAGTAGTATTTTAATGGTGTATGACCTCTTCACAGCAAACACTCCCTTCAAGAAGAGGAAGGAGCATTTAATTACTTATAAGAGTGGCACCGCTAAAATACAGATAGATTACTTTGTGATGTAGATAAGAAATCAGTTGTGTTGTAAAGACTGCAAAGTAATCTCATAAGAGAACTTGCCAACTCGACATTTCTTGCAAGTCATGGATATGCAAATAAAAAGATTGGTAAAGAAAAGGATATTTCCCAAGATCATTGGAACTAGATGGTGGAAACTTCAATTAATTGAAGTAAGCAATCTTCAAGGAGAATATTTTAGAAGACTTATCTTGGGATTGTAATGAAAATGTGAACGAAATGTGGGGGGCAGTAGCATCTTATATCCGAATAGTAACCAAAGAGATGCTAGGCGAGTCTAAAGGAGGACCAAGCCAAAAGGAAGCTTGGTGGTGGAGTGAAGGGGTGCAAAATAATCTTAAAATTAAAAGATCTTGCTTTAAAGCTACGTATAAGGATAGAATAGAGGAAACTATCACAAACTACAAAATAGCAAAGAATGAAGCAAAGAAACATGTAAGTGAAGCTTAAGTCAAAGGTTTATAAAGTTTCGTAAAAAAACTTGATTCTGCAGAGGTCCAGAATGATATATTCGAATTAGTCAAAGCAAGAGAAAGAAAGACCATTTCTCAAGTGGGATGCATTAAGGGTGAGGAGGGATATGTGCTTGTTACTCAGAAGGATATAGAGACTAGGTAGAAGAGGTTTTTACATAAACTTTTCACTGGAAAAGGGAGTGAAGAGGTCTTTTGTGATATCCATCTAGTAGTGAAAAAGTTACCTAAATCTGCAAGCTATGGAAGAATACAGAGGAATGAAGTAGAGGAGGATTTGAAGGTTATGAAACCTGGGAAAGTGTAGGATATGATGACATTTTTATAGAAGTATGGAGAGTTCTATACGAATGTGATTTGACTTGGCTTGCAATTTTATTCAATGTTATTTGGTGAAGCAAAATATGCTTAGAGAATTGAGGAGAAACATCGTGGCGACTCTATATCATAACAAAAGAGACTTTCAATTTGTTTGAATTACAATGGTGTCAAACTAATGAGTCACGCTATGAAAATTTATGAATATGTGATCGAAAGAAGGTTGAGGCAAGTTTCTAGAAAATTAATTCAGATTCATGCACGGTCGCTCAATTAGTAAAGATATCCACTTGTTGAATGGAGATTTATAGAGCTAAAAGTAAGAATCTCCATATGATTTATATGTATTTAGAGAAAGGGCTATGATTCAGTTTTAGAGAAGAGACAAATACATATCTTATACATGAACCTTATAAAGGATATATATGATGGGGATTCAACTTGTGTAAGGATCTAGTATAGGAAGATTGATTATTTTGACATCAGCATCAAACTGCATCAAGGTTCAGCTTTGAGTCCATTCTTTTATTCTTTGATTATGGATTAGTCGATTAGTCACATTCAGGATGAGATACCTTGGTGAATGATGTTCATTGATGATATTGTATTGATTGATGAGACTAGACACGGAGTAAATGAGAAGCTTGAAGTTTGGAGACATTGATGAAACCACGATTCATCATCTCAATATTGATTTTAGCAAAATCCCTGAGTAAAATCTCAAATAAATTTTCATAAAATCAATAAATTAACAAAATAACACTTTTAAATAAAATACACTAATTATTATATATATTATATTGTATAAAATAAATTAATAATAATAACCCATAAAATAAAGGAGTTTTTCACTTGTAAATAGTCCAAAATTTATAGATTTTTAGTAATTTTATGTCAATTCTTTTTTGGCTAATTCCTTCTCTGACTTAAATGTATAGAAAAATACAAAAACATAAAATAAATTTCACCGCAAATAAATACTCCTAGATCCCAATGAGAAAAGGTTGTAAAGTCCAACTTCTCAGTCAAATTCTTGCTCCGTATGAACTCCAAATTCACCAAACTCATTTTTAAAGTTTAAGTTAGAAAATTATATATCCAATGAAAGTAGTTTCATTAACAGTTTCATTAAAATCGGAGCTCGTTTACAAAATTTGAGTTTTGAGACCTAGTGGTATATTCTACATAATGCAATAAATGTGACTTTGATTGTTCAAATCTAACCTTTTTTATTTATTTCTTTTTCTATTAATTTTTTTATATTTTAATAAATGACATAATTAAAAAATCTCAAAATTGATGTTTTCTCATTGAAAATAAGTCAAAGTGACTTTGTATATAATGTCCATATTTCCTTTTCTCATTTTTTATTTACTTTTCGTAAATTATTAAATAATTCAAAAAAATATTTTTGAGTTTTATTTCTAGTATTTTATTTTTATTTTGTAAATATATTTTATTAAAAATATAGAAAAAAAATAAAATTAGAAAAGTTAAAAAATATATTGTTTGTTTTATTTTTTTTGTGGACTTACTTTTGTAAATTCTCCACTCTCTTTTCTCTTTATTTTATTTTATTTTATTTAGTAGACAACTTTTACTTTCTTTTTATTTTATTCATTTTCCTTTCTCTACTCTAACTTCTCATTCTACCACCAACTTCCATTCAACTCCACCATTTTTTAACCTCCCATTCAACTCCATCATTCCACCATTTCTCCAACCTCTCATTCTTCTTCTGTTTATTTATCTCATCTTCTTCACTTTCTTTTTATTTACTAATTTCTTAAACAAGAGAGGAGAGAATTCCAGCCCCGTCGAAGCTCCGAAGTGGTAGCTCCACCTTCTGCATTGAGCGACGACGAATCTCCGGCCTTCTTTGGCCATTGAGAGATCCGTGGAGCTCCGCTTCGCGTCGCAGTTTACTCTAGGTTGTTGCGCAGTCTCGCATGCTCTGCCACATTCTCGAGGCCACAAAAGGAGTCCAGCGTAACTGCTCCGCAAATCTGACGAACAACAGGTAAGTTTTCTATCTTCTTCTCATCTTTTTATTATCTAACATTGATTTTTTTTGTCTTGGTCAGCTTCATTTCTTTTTTTACACCACATCCAAATCACCACAACACCATCATCTTCATCATATCATCACCATCACCATACCATTATCTTCTCATCTTTGATTTATTCCCTGTTTAAGAAAATCAAAAAAATATTTAAATCACAACAAAAAAATCAACAAAAAGAAAAAGAAAAAGAAAAAAAACTGCAGCAGCAGGTGACCGGCCCCATCTCCTCCTCCATCGTCGGCCACCATCACAGCCCTCCAGCGTGCCTCCCAACCGCACGCCTCCACGGCTCCTCTGTCCACATGTGCAACCGTCGGCCAGCATTGCCCACCGCGCCAGCCTCCTCCTTGCGCAGGCCCTCTGCTCGTGACCCTCCCACCTACAGTGCCCCAGCTCCAGCCTTCGTGCGTCGCCAGCGCGCACATGGCCATCCCCTACCGCCTCCGGCCTCGCTCCTCCTCCTCGCCACCGCGTGTGGCCGCCACCACTCGTGGAGCCTCCTCCGTCCATGTGTGTTGCTCCCCTATCGTGCCCTAACCGCAAGGTCTTCAATTTTTGTTTTTTTTTTGTAAAAATTGCATATTTTTTCATGTATGTTTTAATATTTGCAGCATAGTTCATGTGCATGTTTTGTATTCAAAGTTTTTTTCTAAAATTGTACGAATACCCCTATGTTCATGTGTTAATTTGGACTTCTTTTTAGCATCATTTTATTAATGAAAGATAGCATTTTTTTTAGAAACGAATTCTCTATCATTTAGATACTTATGTAGATTTTTGTGATCTGTGGGTAATTAATTAAAATTGTATTAGGGAAAATTGCTTATTTTACCTAATTTGTGATCTTATATTCATATTTAATTCATGGTTGCTCCAAAAATTCCTCAAAAATCATATATGATGCCTTGAAATGAGTATTCATTTGTATCCTAATTTCATCTAAATGGAGTTGTCATGTGCCTTAAATAAATTAAAGATTAATTTTAGTAAATGATTTTTAATTAAATCGCACACATTATTTTTTGTGAAATTACAACTTTCCTGAATTGCTCATTAAAATATCTTGTTGATATAATTTGTTCTGTGGATAAATTGATAATGTGGATTTATTAAGAATTAAATACTTCTAGTCACTCTGTTTTCATTAAAAAATTCATATATTCTCGAAGAATTTCAAAATAAATATTATTGATGTATTTTCATGTTTAAGTTTCACTAAAATTTTCATAATTTTAGCATTCTGATTGTGTGAAGAATTACTTGAAAACACATAAAAAAAGTGCATTTTTCATTATAGCATTTTAACCCTTAAAATTCCAAAAAATGTATTTTGCATTCATGATTAGATTAGGTTTCTTGGAAAAATATAATTTATCTAAATTGGATTAATTTCACATTAAATTTAATTTGGCTAAGTTATGTATTTTCTTATTAACTTAATTCAACCACATATTGCATTCGCATTTATTTTGCATAAAAATTTAAAAAAAACCCGCATGGGAAACCTAGACCTAAGTGTTATGAATTAACCTAAAGTTGTTCATTTGCCTCCCTTCTTCGACCTCGGACTTGCCCAGAATATAAATTAAAAACTGAGTCCTCTTCACAGAGACATTTGATTCTGTTCTAATTTATTTGTTGAGTGTCATGCTACAACGAGTATCTAATATACCCACTCTGGCATTTTATCAGATGGCACCGTTGCTGGGGAGGCAAATGGCTTAGGGAAAATGAGCAAAACCCTCATTGTATGCTTGTGCTATTGTGATTGTTGAGAGGTGAGGACGCATCCTTAGGATAGTGTCCAATACTACTTTTATGCCTTGCGTAATCGGACATGTATCTTGATTACCACCTAATTAAAATTGAAAAGATAAACGACCGGACTCTATTGGCCATCACAGTGTTGAGTAGGTTAACCCAGGGCTTGTTCTTGTGTGTGTCTGTTTTGTGTGTTATTCGGTGCACTTGCACACTTTCTTCCTCAACCCGCTTCATTCTCCAATCTCTCTTTGAAGATGTCGGAATATTGGTCATCATATCCAGGTCACTCTTCTTCGACCATATTTCGATCATCTCCACTCTCTTATTCCTCCTCATACCCACATCCCGACCGTGAAGTCAAAACTCTGACTAACTTCCCCCATTTCTTCATAGTTCTCACCAACCCCACATTCTTACACCCCTGACCCACATTCACCCCGGATTGACTCACCATATTCTCATCCGCATGTTGGAATGAAGGAACAAATAAAATAGCAATCCACTGTTGAGATAAATGATTAGCATAATCAGTTACCCCCAAAGACCTCATTTTCACCTCGAGTTGGGACCGGACAATAATTGACCTATACACATCCCAACTTGTCCTTAGGGTGCACATAGTCGATCGAACAAACCGAATGGAGAGGCCTGCACCATACGATCTTCCTGACTGGATTGACCTGAGTAATCAAGCCCACATTGACCAACCTTTACACCACCCATTCGAAGAGCGGACTATCTGCCAATTTACAGACCCCCTGTCTATTGACTCCACCTTCTGAGGCTCTGACCAACATCTGCCATACAGATGGGACATACTCAACCCAGCATTACATGCCTGAGTCAAGGTGTATTGAGTATAAGATCCCGTATTCTCAGCAGTATCCTCCAACTGAGCAGACTTATATTATGATGTGTCATGAGAACTTATTGGAGGATGATATTTCTAGACCGATCAAGAGTCCATGTAAGAAATTGGATCATGGATTTCGCGGATTGAATTTTGAAAACCTGGAAGACACTGGATTGACCACACGTCATGTACAGCTGGAGTCCCTTCTACCTCCCTCTTCTACCAACCACTTTCCTTCCAAACTAGAGTCTGTACATTCTCCTATTCCTCCTTCACCTATCAAAAAGATCAAAAAAATGAAAAACTCGAAAATATCATAAAAATTGAAAATGGAAAAGAACTAAAAAAATTGGACCTTGCAGTTAGGGAAGTGATTAATAGAGAGTTGATTTTTGAGATTCCCTTAATAATGGCCATCGAACACTTTCCTGATCTCAAAAGATTTGTGAGAAGTAAATTAATGCCTAAAAGGTCGGGCAATAAGAGGACAAGGACTATTAGACACATAGTGTCTATGGCCACCTCTTTGGTGATAGAGAGAAAATATAAGAGCCGCAGAGTGAAGAAGTTGCCTAGATTTGACTGTGAAATCAAAGGCACTATCTTCATCCATGCAAGAATCAATGATGACTCACCGATGAATATCCTCCCGACCTCCGTGTTTGCCAAGCTCAAACTAGGATCAAGCAGGAAGACAAGAGAGATTGTTCTGCTGGTTGATCGGTCTATAAAATGATCAAGAGGAACCATTTCAGTCACCATTACTTTTCAAGGTACTATACTCCAGATAGACTTCACGGTCATTAACATTGAGCACCAAGGAGAGTTCTCCCAGTCTCCGATCATTCGTGGGAAGCCATTCTTAGCCTTGGCTAAGGCAACTATAGATTGTGAGACTCGGAAGATCAATTTCACAGCATTGGGAGCACTCCGACCTCACCTAATCTTTGAGGACACATGATATTCTAAGGTAACCCGTAAAGTCGCAGAAAGCCATGACCTCCGAGAGACAGTTGAGTCACGTCTCTCTACTATACCTGAGATACCGACTGTCTATACGACCATTCGTTCAAAGACTCCCTACACCTCCACATCACCCACTGCTTGCATCACCACCACCGTGATAGCTTCTAAAGAGAACTCACAACCAAAAGCTTCCCCTGAGTCAGACACGATTATTTATGATTTCCTTGACTATTTATATAATCCGACGAATGAGTCGACCAATGCCAGGCCAACTGAGAACACTATGTCATACCAGAGACGTGTGCTGACCCTACAATAGTATTACAATGCATATGATGATTCATCTGATGATGAAACTCTGGTCAGTACCTCACACACATTATATCCAAGGCTTACATCAAAAGAGACTACCGAGACCAAATTGACCAATCTCGAAAAATGGGTTGCTCCATCCTTTAGTTTGTCATCGGTAAGAAGAAGAAGAAGAGTATTGATTCATCAAGGTATTCCTCCAAACTCCTCAAGACGTATCACTCTCTTCTTCCTCTTGATGCTTCAGGTTCTAGAAAACCGACTAAGAAAGTTGCCTTTGACATACCAGAGAAGGAATTTCCTGAGGAGTCCTCATCAGGTCTTGATGAGGTGATCTATATGAGTAAGCTCAGTTCGGTTGTTCTTAAGCCATATTTGAGCAAGCAGCCGTGTGTCGATCCTCATTGGACGTTCCTTACCCCTCACTATTATTCCCCTAAGGACGATTCTGACAATGACATATATGTATACTACCCACCCCCTCGCTCTCACAAGAAGATCTGTCACAAACCTTCTTGATCCTTGTATATTCTCACTCCTCCTTGTATATATTTTTCTTTCCTTTATTTCCCTCCCTCCCCCATGATTCACATCACTCTCCCCACTTCCATATCATTTTTATTTTGTGGCTATACTTAGGATGACTAGATCCTAAGTGTAGGGGGAGAGTGACCTGAGTTGCTCTTTATTTTCTTTTTGTACATTCTTCCCACTCTCATCGGTCCCCTAGTTTTGTGTTCTATCCCATAAGGTTGATCAGAGCCTAAGTATAAGGGGGTCGATGCCTGTTGTATATTCTCCAATGCTCTTATATTATTTTTCTCTTCTATTCTTTTCACCCACTTATACTTAGTATGAGCTATGTCTTTTTGTCATCTAGTTCCATGAGGATATAGCACATGGTAAGTATAGGGGGTTGTATATATTACATATATACTTTACCTTAGCTCGTACTTTGACTTGTTTGTAATTAAAATAAGGGGTTATGGGTAAATTATTGTAAATAAGAGTTATAACAAAAAACTTTTTCATAAAATAAAACTTTTAAAAAAAACTAAAAACTCTCCTTTTTCAAAAATATATATACAGTTTTTGAAAAAAATCAAAATATTAAAAAAAACACTTTTCAAAAAAATCTTCCTCTTTCTTTTCAAAACAAAGAAAATATTTTTCAAGTGTCCTTTCTTATTTACCTTTCTTTTTAAAAAACTTTGAAAAAACTAATAATCTTTTTCAAAAAAATCTTCTTTCTTTTTTCCTTTCTTTTTCAAAAAAACTAACTAATGAATTAGTTTAGTCCCTGGCACTTACACATTCACACAAGACTAGTGAAGTTCAAGAATACTTGGTTTATGAGGTCTTGTGATTTTGAGTTAACCGGCCTTAGTCATTAGGGTCTTTGACTTAATTATTCACATTTCCCTAGTTTGAAAGATTTTTGTGCTATATTGCACACTTAGTCTCTACCTTAAGAATATGATCAGCACCTCACATACACAACTGCAGTTGTGATGAGATGAGTTGAAATTTCACTTGAGGAATTGGGATTAGGGATTTGAGTTTGGACCTGATTTTATGATGCTCGAGGATGGGATAAAATCAATGAACTCTTCGTGAAAGCTGAGTATCAGCACCTTTAGCCAGTATGAGAACATGGTTCTTGTACTATCTCTTGACATTTACCTATGTGCCAGGGTGTGATGAGTTCTAAAAAAATGTTGATCAGTATGCGCTAACTTTTGGTAAAAGCAGTGGAGCTAGACAAAAGCAAAGAAAAGAATAAATATTGAAAGAAAAACTCTCACCATACAAAGTCAAATTACAAAGAGCTTCCACCAAAGGCGAGCGCTCCCAACCATTTCAAAATGTCCACTTGGACCAAATGCTATTAAGACCAAGGAGTTAGGCTAGCACCCAAAAAGGGCTCTGCATCATATAATGATACAAGTCCGGATGTCGAAGGTATCTTAGATACTCAAACGAGACACACCTGGGTATACTCCTAGGAAAACAAGTGCAGACGACTCCGAATTCTCCTGACGGACACATTGATCAACAAACTAAAAAATACATGTGTTAAGTTAATAAGGTACTCGAGAGGATCCTTGTTCCAATGAGAGGGAGAGAAGAAATGACACAATCCTATGCCCTCCATCAACTGGCCTTCCATCTACACTTTTAAGTTTAACAACTAAAGAGATGGTGGATTGGATGCAAGAAATGATTTATTCCCTAGTGTTGAGGATCGGGTTTTGAGGAGAGTCTCTTGGACTGGAACCTTGGGTAATGTTGCGACTCTACTCTTGTGATTACAGTCTACACTTAATATCATATCCTTATTATATATGTATACAGAGAGAGTCTGATGATTAGGGAAATTGGATACCTTTTGACTAGAGCTTGGTTCAGCTTAGAATTTTAGGATCGCTAAAACCAAGAGTTCTTCAATAGATCAAGTCTTATTTTCACATGCACAGTCAGGGGTTAATCCAACTTATTCATTCTTTCTTTGCTCGAGGACGAGCGAAGTTTAAATATATGGGGGAGATGAATCCATAATTCATCATCTCAATATATTAATTTTAGAAAAATCCTTGAGTAAAATCTCAAATAAATGTTCATAAAATCAATAAATTGATAAAATAAATCTTTTAAATAAAATACATAATTATTATTTATTATATTATACAAAATAAATTAATAATAAAAAGTTGTAAAATAAAGGAGTTTTTCACCTATAAATAGCCTAAAATTCATGTATTTTTAATAATTTCATTTCAACTCCATTTTGACTAATTCTTTCTCTGACTTGTTTATAAAAATGTATATAAAAATATAAAAATATAAAATAAATTTCATCACAAATAAATACTCCTAGATCTCAACGAGAAAAAGCCATAAAGTCCAACTTCCCGACCAAATTCCTACTCCCTATGAACTCCAAATTCACAAACTTAGTTTAAAATTTAAGTTAGAAAATTATCTATCCAATGAAAGTGATTTCATTAAAATCAGAGCACTTTGCAAAATTTAAGTTTTGGGATCTAGTGGTATATTTATACATGATGCAATAAATGTGACTTTGATTTTTCTTGTACAAATCTAACCCTTTTGATTTATTTCTTTTTCTATTAATTTCTTTATTATATATTTTAATAAATGACATAATTATAAAAACCTCAAAAAACTCGTTAAAAATAAGGCAAAGTGACTTTGTATATAATGTACATATTTTTCTTTTCTTATTTTTAAATTTACTTTTCTTAAATTAATAAAAAAATCCAAAGAATCATTTTTGTGTTTATTTCTAGTATTTTATTTTTATTTTGTAAGTATCTTTTGATAAAAATACAAAAAAATTAAAATTATAAAAATAAAAAAATGTACATATTGTTTGTTTTATTATTTTTTGTGGACTTACTTTTGTAAATTCTCCACTCTCTTTTCTCTTTATTTTAATTTTTTTTAGTAGCCAACTTTTAATTTCTTTGTATTTTATTTATTTTCTTTTCTTTACTCTAACTTCTCATTCTACCACCAACTTCCATTCAACTCCACCATTTTTTTAACCTCCTATTCAACTCCACCATTCCATCATTTCTCCAACTTCTCATTCTTCTTCTTTTATTCATCTCATCTTCTTCATTTTCTTTTTATCAGCTAATTCCTTAAACAAGAGGGGAGAGAATTCATGCCCCATCGAAGCTCCAAGGTGATAGCTCTACCTTCGGCATTGAGCGGCGATGAGTCTCCGGCCTTCTTTGGTTGGCGAGATCCGTGGAGCTCTGCTTGGCGTTGTAGTTTCCTCCAGGTTGCTGCACAGCCTTGCATGCTCCGCCACATGCTCAAGGCCATGACAAGAGTCCAGCATAGCTGCTCCGCAAATCTGGCGAACGACAGGTAAGTTTTCTATCTTCTTCTCATTTTTTTGTTATCTAACGTTAATTTTTTTGTCTTGATTACCTTCATTACCTTTTTACACCACATCCAAATCACCACCACATCATCCTATTCATCGTATCATCACCATCACCATAGCATCACCATCTTCTCATCTTTGATTTATTCCCTGTTTAAGAAATTCAAAAAAATATTTAAATCACAACAAAAAATCAAAAAAAAGAAAGAAAAAAGAAAAAAAACTGCAGCAGCAGGTGGTCAGCCCCATCTCCTCTTCCACCACCAGCCACCACCGTTGCCCTCCATCACATTGCACACCTCCACGGCTCCTCCGTCAATGCCCGCGGTCGCTGGCCAGCGGCATCCATCGCGCCAGCCTCCTTCGTGTGTAGGTCCTCCATGTGCAGGCCCTCCGCCCGCGACCCTCCCACATGCGATTCCCCAGCTCCAGCCTTCGTGTGCCGCCAGCCAGTGTATGACCGTCCTCCGCCACTGCCGGTCGTGCTCCTCCTCCTTGCCACTACGTAAGGCAGCCATCACTCGTGGAGCCTCTTTCGTCCACGCGCGTCGCTCCCCTATCATGCCCTAACCGCAAGAAGATCTTCAATTTTTTGTCTGGTTTTTTTTTTATTTTTTAAAAAAATTGCATACTTTATCCTATATGTTTTAATATTTTCAGCGTAGCCCTTGTGCATATTTTGTATTCAAAGTTATTTTCTAGAATTGCACAGATACCCCTATGTTCATGTGTTAACTTGGACTTAATTTTAGCATCGTTTTATTTAATGAAAAATAGCATGATGTTGAGCAACTAATTCTCTGTCATTTGATTATTTATTTGGATTTTATGATCTTTGGGTAATTAATTAGAATAGTATTAGAGAAAATTTGCTTATTTTACCTAATTTATGGTATTAAATGCGCATTTAATTCATTGTTGCTCCAAAAATTCCTCAAAAATCATATATGATGCCTTTAACTGTGTTTTCATTTATTTCCAAATTTCATCTAAATTGGAGGTGTCTTATGCCTTAAATAGATTATAGAGTGATTTTAATAAATGATTTTTAATTAAATCCATACACATTATTTTGTGAAATTACAGCTTTCCTGGATTTCTCATTAAAATATATTGTTGAGATAATTTGCTATATGGCTAAATTGATAATTTTTTTGTGGATTTATTAAAAATTAAATACTTGCAGTCACTCTGTTTTCATTAAAAATTCATAAAAAATCATATATTCTTGAAAATTCCCAAAAAAATTATTGTAGACTCATTTCATCATGTTTAAGTTTGAATAAAATTTTCATATTTTTTGCATTCTGTTTGAGTGAAGAATTATGTGAAAATCCATAAAAAGTGTGCATTTTTCATTATTGCTCTTTAATCCTTAAAATTCCAAAAAATGTTTTTTGCGTTCATCATTGGATTAGATTTCTAAAAAAATAAAATTTAGTTAAATTGAATTAACTTTACATTAAAATTAATTTGTCTAAGTTGTGTATTTTCTTATTAACTTAATTCAATCGTAGTTTGCATTCGCATTTATTTTGCATAAAAAAAATAAAAAAATCGTATTGGAAACCTAGACCTAAGTGTTCTGAATTAACCTAAACTTGTTCCTTTGCCTCCCTATGTTCGACCCAGGACTTACCCAGGATATAAATTAAAAATCGAATCGTCTTCACAGAGATATTTGATTCGGTTCTGATTAATTGGTTGAGTGCCGTGCTACAACGAGTAAGTAATATACCCACTCAGGTTGATTTATCAAACATGCCTCAAAGACTAATGGATGTCGTATAAGTATGTCTAAGACTGAATTTAAGGAGCGCGCATTTGATGGTAGTAGTGGTGAAGAAATCGAGGAGAAGATTGGAGATAATAACATTTTAAAGAAAAAGGATTCTTTTGGATAGTAAGGATCTATTTTACAACATGATGGGGAAATCGATGAAGATGTTACTCATAGAATAAATGCAGGTTGTCTAAAACAGAGAAGATTTTCTATTCTATGTGATAAGAAAATATCTTTGAAAATCAAAGGAAAGTTGTACAAATCAGCTGTGAGACCTACTATGATCTATGGATATGAATGATGCCATATGAACCATAGACATGTTTAGAGAATGATATAGCGGAAATGAAAATGCTAAGGTGGATGTGGACATACACAAAAAGATCATATTTGGAATATATACAATCAGAATGAAAGTTGGTATAGATCCGATAGAGGATGAGATGAAAGAAAAAAACTTAAGATGATTTAACCATTTGCAAAGGAGATTAGCTAATGCATTAGTTAGAAGATGCAAGATTTGGGATGTTGAGACAGCTAAGAGAGGACAAGGAAGGACCAATAAGTTTTGGAATTGAGTTATTTGGATCTAAGCCTGAGTATGACCCAAGATAAATCTAAATGGAAGCAAAGAATCCATGTAGTTGATTCTAATTAATATGGTAAAAGGCGTTGTTGTTGTATTTGTCGATAAAAGTGATTTTTTAGTGGCCTTTAGGACTTTCATTGGTAGTTTGTGATTATTCAGATTTTGATTGTGGTTAACAAAAGAGACATCAATACTTTTGCCCCCATCTAGAGGGCTTAGACAGGGCGATCCATTGTCCCTACTTCTTTTAAATATTACCGTGTTCATTCTACAAAGAATGTTCCTCAATGCACAAAGAAGTGGAAAAATCAATACTTTCATGTCAATTGATCAAAAAGTCGAGGTTTTCTTCTATCCAATACGGTGATGCATTCTTATCTTCATCAAAAATGAAGACACGTTGATACCAAACTCTTTAAGCATCTCAAAGATCTTCTCCATGCTCTCGAGCCTTGAGGATAATAAATTAAATCAACATTCCTACTATGCAAAACAGATGCATCACACTAGTGACTACTTGCCTGACTAAATTGGCAAGTAGACTACTTAAGCTCAGGATTGCACTTCACAAGACTACCAAAAAGCTTCTAGAGAAAGCTGATTGACAAAGCTACAAAAAGAGTAGAAGCTTTAAGGAAATATCATCTCCATATCTCATCAAGTTACATCTTTGCGAATACACCTTTTACACATTTGCTTACTCATACTTGCTCCCTTTCTTTGGTTCTAAAATATGTGATTAAGAAGTTTGATAACATTAGATAAAACTTCATTTGGAATGGTAGCTTAGACAAGAAGAAAATACACCTTGCAAAGTAGGAATCAATTTGCAGGCCTGAGTCCTTCGATTGATGGGGTATCATCAATATCAAAGATGTCAATATGGCTTCTCTTTCAAAAAAACTTATGGAAACTTCCCAATGCTGGCACAAATTCAAACCCACTTTGGATTTCCCTCGTAAGATCAAAACAAGGACAACTTGGACCGAGTCTACATTTTAGCTGTTAGAAAATAGGAAGCAGAAGCGGAATGATAAACAAAGCAAAAGAATAAAGAAATATAGACATGGAACACCATGATTTTATATGGAACCCTACTCTGTGAGGAGCGGGATGAAACCACGGGAGAAGCCCTCAATGGGGCATATGCTTCATTGCTTTTTCTCAACGGTTATAGGAGGTCTGGGACTCCTTATATAGCCTCCTCAGAGCCTCCAAGTCCCACCACTGGACAATGTGGAACAAAAATCTTGGATGGGGTAAATAGATCCTAGAGAGATCCATTTACCCATCTCCCATACATGTGACGCATATATCAATTACTCCAACACTCCCCCTCAAGCTGGAGCATGCAATGCTCAGCTTGGACAAACAGAAAGAAACTCACATCAACGCTACAGGACACTACAGACAATATCAACCCAACGCGCACAAATGTTGTTGTCGAGGACGTTGCTTCTCATGTCATGCAGGTGAGGAGGACGAACGGGCAGGAGTGTGAGTCTGTTGAATCTCCTCTTCGGAGAGCATGTGCTGTGAACTGCGCCTGTCAGGGTCACTGCAACTGAAAGGAGTCTCCTTGTCGGAGTACTCTAGCCCGCCACAATATGTGGACAACTGCTCCATCTCTGAAAAAGGGCCAAACCGAAAAAAGTCGTGGTTGTGCAATCCTCTTCGGAGTCCACGGTCACTGGAGAATGGAGTCTGAAAAAGTCTCCTCTTCGGAGAACTGGGTCTCTCCCATCTGGCTCAGAGAATGGTACACTACTCCGGTGTCCCTATGATACCACATGAAAACCCTTGCCAACATGGCATAGGGAATGGTCCTCTACTCTGGACTCCCTATGGCTCACATGAAAACTCTGGCCAAAACAACAAGAAAGGATGGCGATCACTGACGATGATGGCATATAAGTGCTCATCTGAAAAAGATCGCATACTCATGCGTGTCTGAAACTGGAGTCTCTCTGGAGAACTCGAAAACCTGGCCTCTCATCATGGAGTGCCTCGAATTTGGACTCTGACCAATCTGAATATCGAGTCTGAAATTGCGCATCAAATTAGGACTCGGAATCTGAACTTCGAGTCTGGAATTGAGCATGAAAAATCTTCATCTGAAAACTGTATAGTCATCTGGATGGTCTGACGAATCTCTGAATCTGACTTTTGAATCTGGAAGAAGACATGTGACTCTACACCGTACTCCCCCTTTCTCCCATACTGGTCCGAATGAGGACATCGACCATGTTGGGAGAAGACAAGATAATGGAGAAAATATGAATATTCTCGAAAAATTCTTGCGGTATTTCATTTTTTTAAGACGTCATCATTTTTTTAACATTTTTCAAGTCGTTTCAATATTTTTTATGGCTTGCATTTTTTTGCATTTTATGTATGGCTCTTTATTTGTACGCGCCTTTTTCTTTTGAAATTTGCCTTTTTTCCTGCAGCCCGCCTGCCCCCACTATCCTTCATTCATTTCATTTTTTTAACCACACCCAGGCTAAAAGGCCCAAAAGAGACGCTGATATTTTTGTTACAACACAGCATGCACATGCCTTTCTACCATTCAATTTTTTTTTAAGGAAGGGCATCTGGCCCCGCTGATGAATCCACATTTCATCATCTTTATTCTATCATTTTGGCCTCAAAAACCCTAGCAAATGCGTGTAAATATCATTAATTCTCGCATCTTAGCATTCATGCATGTGCATGCAGATAGTGTATAAAATATTGTATTTAAAGTCAAAATTATAGAATAAAAAAAAGAGAAGAAAAAGAATAAAATATTGTAAATATTTTATGACCCGAAACCCTGAGACCTAGGCATCTTGATGAATAGGTCGACAAGGAATAAAGTAGGGGGAGATAAGGGCCAAAATACAATAAAAATCCCTTTTATTCTATTCATTCTTTATTCATTTTGGGACCTATTTTTAGTTCCACTTTTTATACCTCAAATAAAGAAACTTTGAACATGAAAGTCGCGGATAATTTCATATAGAAAAATACAAAATTGATTTTACCTAAATTTAATGTACAGATAAAAAGATATGATCTGAATAAGAATCCAGAATCCCAACTTCCCAGACATGTATCTTGCAAATAAAAACTCCAAATGCATCACCTTTAATTGTATATAATTTAAAATAAGCTATTTAATGGCAGTGGTTTCGCATTTGGCGGAGCTACGGTTTGAAAGTTGAGTTTTGGACCCCAATTGTATACTTGTATAGATTAAAATATTCAATTTATTTATTATTCATTATTTTTATATTTTTATATTTTTATAATTTTGTAAATATTACTTATAATATATATGTATATTAAAATCAGAATAAAAACCTAAATAAAATACAAAAATAGAATATTTGTATATCATATACATAGGTATAATACCTGTATACATACCTAAATTATTAACACTTCTATTTTATTAAATATACAAAACACTTCAGAAAAATAAAATAAAAACATCTTTTAAGTGTATAAAAGTATTTTATAAATTTATAAAATAACAAACAAAAATAAATAAATTAAATACACAAAATAAAAATAAATTAATAAAATACACAGATAATATACCTATAAAGGCTATAAAAGGTAACTTATAAAATTATACCTCATAAAAATAATTAAAAATCATAATAAAATAACTCATAAAATTATAAACATTTTTTTATTTTATAACCTAAAAATAATAAAATCATTTTCTATTTTTAAATGATTTAATAAATCTTTTTCAGGGGATTTTTCCTGGTTGGTCCACGTGGACCAACCAGGTGCCAGCCCCAGTTGACCTCGGTCAACTGGTCGTCCTCCCCTTTGAGCGCCCCTGTCAGACCTTGGTTTTTGCCCATGTTTGACGATTTTTCAAGGCCGCTTCTTGCATCATTTCACGTCGCACTCTTCACGACTTTTTCTCCTCGATCATCAGGCTTACTCGCCCAACGTTTATCTCGAGGATTGGATCATTGCGTCGCCCGATATACCTCGACCTTTGGAGCACCAGAACCACATGGTCAAACCCCATATAGTGCACCCCTGACTTCGATTTGAATTTCGAGTCCCTTTGGTCCACCTCTCTTCGTCCCTTTCGAGCTCCACCGGGTCCTGGAGGTGACAACTCCACCCTGGTGTCGTCAGCCAAGGCGAAGGAGGTCAGAGGCGTCTCCACCACCTCCGGTAAAGCTCGTCGTTGAGGTACACCACCCTCTGGCTCCGGCCATCGAGGCAGCCCTATTCCCTTCTCGTTTCCCTTTTATTTTCATTGCATAGTCTTCCCCATAGTTTTAGGATCAAATCCCCCCTCGAATATTCGTGTTTTATCCATTTAATCACCCCATCGGTCACCTCGCCGGAGTGCTCCTCCGGCCGACCACCGTACACCGCCGTCCACGCACCATCTCCACCTCCGCGGGGTCCAGGCATTTTGCTCTGGACCCTCTCACGACTTTTTGCAGGTCAAAGCTCGTTGACTCGAGCCTGGGAGCATTTTTGCACCTCGCTGGAGCTCCGTGGAGCTCTCCAGCTCCGCTGCCCTCCCTCACGAGCCTCGACCGTCGCCGAGCCCTTTTGAAGCTCCCAGGAGATAGCGCCGACCATCGGGAGTCTCCAGCCCCCTTTTGAAGCCCAGAAGTTCGCCGGAGGAGGAGGTAGAGCTCGGAGAAAGTCCCCTCGTCGGCACTCCTCCGCTGTTCTTGCTCCCACCGCCGGAGCCGTTGGATCGAGGTCCGAGGTCCAGGTAGATCGTGAACGTTGGATCATCCCCCGCTCTGTACCGTCAGATCTGCGGGAATCTTCTAATCAAGGCCGTCCGAGCGAAGCGTCATCGTGCAGCGAGGGCTCGCCACGTGGCAAGTGAGGAGACCTCAACTGTTGGATCGCGCACGAGCCCTTTAGCCTGGGTATTTTGCACTGTTAACCCTGGGCATTTTTGTATTTAATATTTGTTATTAAAACTTTCGTCTGCCGTTTAAATATTTTTGTAATATTTACAGTCAAGCCCTCGCACTTTCCATTATTGCAAACAGGTCCTCGGCCACGTCACCTCATGTGACCAGTTCACGTGAGGTGCGGGGTATTTTGCAAGGACCCCCTCGCGGGTTCAGTTATTTAGCTTTAGTCCATGAACTTTTCTATCACGTGTAATATTTTTGGGTAAATTGCATAGTAGCCCCTAGGAGTTTTGTGTTTTACATTTATACCCTTCCCAGGCGTGTGCTAGTCACGTGCTTGGTTGGGTTATTTGCAGGCGTGTCCCCGCGGGTCTTGATATTTGTATTTAGTCCATTAAATGCAATATTAAGTTGAATATTTTGTGTGAAAATCGCACTGTGGCCCTTGGATGTTCTGCTATTTACATATATGCCCTTGCCAGTGTGGTTTTTCTTTTTGTTTCTTTTCATTATTGCATGCATTTCTAAAACCCCAAAATTCCACAAAAATTAGTTTAAGCTCATGTTTGCTTGCTTATTCATGCCATATTTTTGTACTGCATTTTTATTGCATTTTAATATTTATTAAAAATCAAAAACTTGCATTTTCAGCATTATTTGCATTAGAAAATCCATAAAAATTAGTAAAACTTTTTTAAAAATTCTAAAAAAAAATATTTTATGTATTTCAGTGTCTTTTAACTCCAGTCCAAAAATCATTAAAAACTTCAAAACAAAAACCTTAAAAATTAGAAGACCCCTAAAAACTTCATAAAATTTTAAAAAAACGTAGAAAAATTCTAAAATTATAAACTCTGTTTCAGAATTTTCCCTATGTCATTTCCTTTATTTAAAATTAATTTGAGGAATTTAGGGTACTGTTTAGTATTTTTAACACTCATTTTAATTTCGGTCAGCATCTTTATTCACTGTTTTATTGTGTTTTGACTTTTAAAAATACCAAAAAAATTCAAAAAATACCAAAAATCACAAAAACATTATAAAATTATAAAAAAAAAAACCAAAAACAATTTATTTCCTGATTTTTGAGCATTTTTACTTTTTTTTATAAATCCCCCATCTTATCTTTTCTTATAGTGTATATATATCCTATTATTGAAAAAGAAAAAATGTAAAAATATAAAATATAAAAAGAAAATATAAAATCAGAAAATTAAAAATCAAAATAAAAAAATATTTAAAAATTAAAAACCCACAAAAAAATTACATACTTGTAGACACACATCACACTCACATTTTACACAATTGCATTGACCTATCTTGTGTGCTCCCTGAGTTCAACACTCTACATACTTGCACTATACACATTTTTGTAGAGTTAAAAATAACTTTGATTCCACATTTATTTCTCACTGCTTGATTGATTATATTATGGGTTCATTGTTGACTTTAGTTCGGATTTCTGCGTGGTTGACGCATCGACTGAGTTCCCGCCTTGTGTGGAACTTTAGACCACCGATTTCCGTCTAAATCAAATGGCGCCGTTGCCAGGGAGCAACAGCGTATAGATCTTATTTTTGAGTGGTTGTATTTATTTGTCTACATCATTGCTTTGTTTGATCTCTCCACTTTTGATATATCTTACTGAGCTATCTGACCATTCTTCTTTTTTGTCTTCTTGCGAGGGACCTCGGATCAAGGAGGTTCGCTTAGGGGATCCGGTGCATCCTCGAGAGGCGGAGTCGGCTATTCGAGCCTAGCCAACAGGAGAGAGCAGGAGGAGTTGAGAGAGAGGATAGTTAGCGGTTTTTATTTTCTTTTGTGAGAGAGAGACCATTATTAGTTTGTAATAATACAGGTACACTGGACACTCGGACACTCGGGCCTAATTTCCAAGTGTTTGTACACTTGGGGGCTCACTGCGGTTTTCATCATGTTTTTACCGCTGTCATTTTTCGGTTTTGATTTATTTTTCTTTTCTTTTGTGGAATGAGCCCTTAGCTTTTAGGCTTGCTTGATCGAGTAAATTAGGTCCAAACACCCTAATAACCATTGCATGTACCTATAGTGCATTTTGGACTTAGTTAAACTCTAAACATATGCCTTATCATCTTCAAGTCGTCGTGCCGCGAGCCCACCCTACCAAGCGCAGCTCCTAAACTCGATTTGTCGAGAGGAGGAGGGGTGAGCCTAGACCGGACTCTAGGATTGAGGATCGGTAACCGACTTGTGGTTCTTCACGCTAGCAATTGCCTGCTTAGGACGATTTCTGTGTGCATATCGACATGTAGATTAGGTTTATAAATTCTTGTTTTGCATCCCGCATGGAGAGAGCTGGGAGGCGTTGTAAGTCTTATATCTTTGCATTCATCATTTAGGCACAAAGGTGAGATTTCCATCTCGGTGCCAACTTGCATTGCTTTTCCGACTCTTCTCCCTCTGTTTTTGGATCAAATAGGAATCAAAGAAAATACAAAACTGTTAGGCGCTTGTTTGAATTGACTCAAAGCAAGTGATAACACCAAAAAAATTAAAAAAGAGACTGCTAAAGAAAACTTGACCTAAATAAAAATGGATAATTGGACTCATTGTTTGGGGTGAGTAATACCCTCACTTGTATTCAGGTTGCATGGGAAGGTCTCCTTCCAAGTGAGCAGAGCGGCTTCATAAGGATTAGAGCCCAAAACCCAGTCTGTGGTTGCCTTATGTATCGCCTGGATTTCCGAAGTATTGGCGCTACTATCGTACGTAGACGAGTAGGGCTTGGTCACCATTGATGACTCTCTATTGTGTAGAGCATCGACCTTGTCCGAAGTATCGAGCATAGGCCACGCCTTCACGGGGATGTCTGTCTCATCGTCTTGCGTCCGAGTAGGGTCTTGCACGCTCACGGGTGATTCCATTGCGAGCGAGATCTAAAGTATCGGTTTCGCCTATCAGCTGCCTCCCTCTTTTCTTTGGCAGAGTAGGGATCCATGAAGGGTTACAAGGACCTTAAATGCGCAGACTACAGGTTACACAGGAGGAGGACAAGTACGGGAATTCTTTTCTGGCAGTACTCTCTCTCCTATAGGCGTAGCGCTCTAAGGACTCGTTCAAAGATAATTGCATGAATTCAATTTAAAAAAAAACTACAAAGATAAAAGCCGAACCTTCACG
The DNA here is from genome assembly GCA_037367405.1 of Ottelia alismoides. Taxonomy (NCBI): domain Eukaryota; kingdom Viridiplantae; phylum Streptophyta; class Magnoliopsida; order Alismatales; family Hydrocharitaceae; genus Ottelia; species Ottelia alismoides. The sequence continues at coordinate 798,772 of JAZKJV010000856.1, read as the reverse complement.
GCTTCACGCGTTGAGTTGGTGAACCCCTTGTTTTGTGTTTGATTGTCTAGTTACATTAAGGTCAAGATCAAAAATACCGTACAATTGTGCGCAATTTTGCCCCACCCCCCCCCTTCTTCATTTCTCAATCTTACTCTTCTCAATAATCACGATGATGGGAAGGTGGTCTCTTAGGCCGACTTTGGCGGAACTGCTATCCAGCAGTCCTCCCTATTCATCTAGGACGAGCTCGGAGAGTCCAGACCCACTCTCCGAGCCTAAGTTCACTTCCACCCTGTTCCCCCTCGACCACCCTTCTCCTTCCATCAGTCCAAGAGTATCAGAGTTTAGTGCATCACAGAGCTCAGATCATTTGACGGCACCTGAGATGGGTTCTTTTGCCTTTTCAGAGAATCCAGACATGGCAGACAGAGGAGAACACCCAGATGAGCAGGAGCACCCTCCATTTCTATATGACCAAGCTGCCATCAACAACTCTTTGTTAGCATCCCTGGAGACTATGCAGAGACAGATCAGAGACCAGGGAGTCTTCATGGGTGACCTCATGACATGAGAGAGATTGCGCAGATGCGAGAAGGACATGAAGACAGACTTGGGGGCGGTGGAGGTGATATACCAGAAGTAGCAGGCGAGGGAGGAGAACCTAACCAGGAGAGGCCGCCACAGACAATTATGAAAGAACTGCATAATCCAGCGGCATCCCTCACTCATCATCTGACTCCCTCCCATCCATGGAGGCTTCGAACTTCACCTACGCACTATTCAGCTACTGCCTAAATTTCATGGGCTGGCGACCGAAGAGCCACACCTCCATCTGCAAGAATTTGAAATGATCTGCAGTACAATTCGTGACAGGTTGGTGACTGAGGACACCATCAAGATGATAGCCTTCCCATTCTCTTTGATTGATAGAGTCGCTTACTGGCTGAAACATTTGGGGAGTTTCGTCGACACTTGGGCACAACTCCGGACCGCCTACTTGAAGAAGTATTACCCGCTCAGCCGGACTAACGCAGTACAAGCTGTGATCAGTAACTTCACAATGATCCCGAATGAACAATTCCATGAGGCTTGGGATCGCTTCAGAGAGCTCATCGACCGGTGTCCACATCATGACATATCCAAGCCCAACTTAGTTCAGAGTTTCTTCTGTGGGCTGACACCGAAGCTGCAGGGGCTAGTAAATGCCTCTTGTGGTGGGTCCTATTTCTCCAAAGGTGAAGACGACGTTTGGGCCATTTATGAAGGGATGGCAGAGAACTCGACGGTCATGGCCCAAGCCAGAGTCTACACACAGCAGAAGCCCCCCCAAGGAGCAGGATCATTCCAGAGGATCGTCCGCATCGATGTCGGTCCTCATACTCCGTCGGTAGCTACAGCCCAAGCTGAATCAGTCGCAGCTGACATGGGCATCATTAGTGAGAAGTTGGACCGCCTCGAGATCCTTGAGAAAAAGCAGATGCAAGGACTGGCCCAGATGGACCAGATAACCAAGACCATGAGTGGCCTGAAGACACAGATTCTTTGCGTCCAGGAGGCACAAACGTCTACTCAGCAGCCTCCCAGGTCACTGGCTGATCCCAGCAGTAGCAGCTCTACCCAGTCCTCTGCCTCACACCGCTAGGTCAACCACATCCAGGCAGAGCCGGTCCCGCTGCTACAGTACTACCCATCACAGCCACCATCTCAGGACACTCAGATGGTGGTCTATCAGCCTGATCAGCCACTGGCGGTTCTACCTCCACCATCCTTCGAGCAGGAGCCATTGATGGAAGTCAATGGGATATGGTACGACTGGTACCCACAGCCAGTCGGGATCCGACGTGATCATCCAGGATTCCGAAGGACCACCGGAGGGACCTCTTCCCAGCAGCAGCCTCTGGCTCAGGGACAGCAGAACAGCCAACAGCAGCACCAGCCCCAGTATGCCCACCAGCAGTACCAGCATGGTCCTCGTCCCGCCTATCAGGGATAGCAGTGGAGGCAGCGTCAGCAGCCTCAACAGACATACCCCCAGCCTCGTGAGCACTTCTCCTCCCAGCAGCAACCTCATTTTCAGCAAGGGAATACTTCCAGTTCTCAGGCACCTGCCTTCGAGAACCCAGCATTATATGACCTCGCCCGATTGCTTTTTGAACATCGAGCATCCATCCGGTAGGAAATAGATGAGTTCCGACAGGAAATGAGGGATATCATCAAGGGCAAGGTTTCCATACCAGCTCAGATTGAACCAAATCCGAACAATCTAAAGAGGAAATCTGAGCAGGTACAGTTTACAGAGGATACCTCTCCTAGTGATTATTTGAGTGACATGTCTTCTTTGTATGATGTTGATTTTGTGACTACTAGGAGTGGTAGGATGCCAGTCGGTGGTGCCTCATCTGAGCCACACGTAGAACTAGGAGCGCCAGATGAACCAAGTAGCGGTGCTGATGCCGCTGATGATGTTGATGACGGTGGTGCTGATGCCACCAATGATGGAGATCCAGGTGACGGTGTTGAGGCTGTCGTGATACCCGATGCAGACGGTGGTGCTGATGCCACCATTTTTTATGCAGAGCCAGAGCATGGTGTTGAGGTCACGAAGACAGGTGTCGTTGGTGGTACTGAGGCCACCACTTCTACTTTTGTTGAGCTCCCACATGTAGTGTTGCCACCTTTTGTATCTAAGGACTGTGGTAACAAAAAGAACAAAAAATGAATAAAGGAAAGGTTTCTGTTTACACTTCAGATCCATATGTGTTGAATGATGATCATGGTATGGATTCTATTCCTTCACAGGCACAGGGACCTATTCCTAGTCCTCCACTTGCGGAGGCCCCTACCATCCCCATCCCTGAAGCACTCTGCTTGGCGAAGGGGAATAAAAGAGAAAATCCCAAAAAGACCCAACAGGTAGAGTTCAGCAACCAGATGATTGATAGATTCCACATTCAGCTGACTCTGCAGGAAGCACTTAAGCACATCCCCCTCTTCAAAAAGAACTTGAAAGAGAAAACTACAGTCCATAGGAAGAGGAGGAACCACAGAAATCAGATTCATGTGCTCACACATTACACTTGCTGCACCATTCAGAACAAATTGCCAGTCAAGAGACCTGATGCAAGAGCTCCCTATGTCAGATGCGAGATTCAGGAGCAGCAGTTTGATCATACTCTATTAGACAGCGGCTCTTCTATTAACCTTCTTTCGGCAGCCTTACTCGACCGATTTGAGTTTGGTCCTCTTCTTAGGAGCAGGATGGTCCTTCAGTTTACTGATAGGTCGACTAAGAGGCCGAAGGGGTTGTTGAGAGACGTGGTCGTTACCATTCTGAGCATGAAATTCCCCGTGGACTTTGTTGTATTGGACATGGAGATCCCTGAGTCGGTAACCGATGCCTCCATCATACTTGTACGCCCATTCTTGGCCACAGCCAAGGCGGTGACCGATCATGATAGTGGGAAGGTATGTTTTCGCATAGAGGGCGAGATCATACAAATAGAGACGATCGAGGAGACTAGAGCTAGAGAATATGCATGCCCAGAGCAGTCCAGCGATGTCGTACAGATGACAGAGGATGAGCTAGACATCCACCAGGAGTGTGCTTTTGTGATGACAGATGATGAATCCATTTGGACAGATCCCGTAGCACAGACCCTCGCCCTGCCTACAGATTCACCATACTTACAGCTTATGGCAGTTGAGAGCTTGGAGAGCACACCCCTGGACGAGGATACATTTGATGCTGACAGTTGTGGGATGAGTGGTGAGGCAAATTTTCATTCTTGTTCATATAGTTCAGATCCCTCGGATTCAGACATTGATTGGGATGATTTTGATGACTATTTGCCGTGTCTGATTCCTTCTAAGCTGACAGCTAGGACGGAATGCGAGCCAGTACAGTTCATAGATGATTCAGCAGGGTTCCCTTTGTCAGATTCTCATGCACAGCGAGAGTTCTCACATGCAGACCTGGTCACCTTTACACAGACACATCAGAATCCAGATCTGTCACCTCCCAGTTGTACAGAACTGAAACCCTTGCCGCAGTCGCTGAAGTATAGATTCCTTGTGGGTGAACCAGATATGCACCCAATCATTATCTCAGCAGGTTTGACTGGAGAGCAAGAATCTCATCTGATGGAGGTTCTTAAAAGAAACCGCAAGGCGATAGGATGGAGTATAGCTGATCTCCAGGGGATTAGTCCGGCTCGGTGCTCCCACAACATCTATCTTGAGGATGACACTAGGCCGTCGCATGAGTTCCAGCGACGGCTGAACCCGAATCTTCGAGATGTGGTCATGAAAGAAATATCAAAGTGGTGGAGCGGCGATTTTATCTACCCCATCTCCGACTCCAAGTGGGTTAGTCCATTACATGTGGTACCCAAGAAGACGGGTATCACTATAGTTATGGGTGAGTCTGGAGAGGAGATCGCTACCCGAGTACCCACTTCTTGGAGGGTATGTGTGGACTACAGACTATTGAATCAGGCCACCAAGAAGGATCATTTCCCACTACCATTCATTGATCAGATTATCGAGAGGCTAGCTGAGAAGAGTCACTACTATTTTCTTGACGAGTACTCCGGTTACAATCAAGTGGCCATTACGCCCGAAGACCAGGAGAAAATGACATTCACCTGTCCATTTGGGACTTATGCTTTCAGACGGATTCCCTTTGGTTTATGTAACGCCCTGACGACATTCCATAGGTGCATGTTGTCCATTTTCTCGGACATGGTGGGTGACTGTTTAGAGGTCTTCATGGATGACTTCTCGGTATATGGCGATGGGTTCGATGCTTGTCTTGACTGCCTAGACCGTGTGCTTCAGCGTTGCATAGAGGTCAATCTTGTCTTGTCTTGGGAGAAGAGTCACTTCATGGTGACTCAAGGGATAGTCCTTGGGCATATCATCTCCAACAGGGGCAGGGAGGTCGATCCGGCCAAGGTGGATATCATTAGAAAACTCAATCCACCGTCCAATCTGCGTCAATTGCGGTCTTTTCTAGGGCATGTTGGTTTCTACCGACGGTTCATTCAGGACTTCAGTCGTATTGCCCGACCGCTTACGGATTTGCTGACAAAAGACACCGAGTTCATTGTAGATGATAAGTGTCTTACGTCCTTTGAGACTCTCAAGAGTATGGTTGTCACGGCTCCTGTCCTTCAGCCACATGATTGGTCTCTCCCATTTGAGATCATGACGGACGCTTCTGATTTTGCTGTTGGAGCTGTGCTTGGATAGAGGAGGGATGGTTTGTTGTTTGCCATTCAGTACGCCAGTCGGACTTTGGATGCCACTTAGTGAAATTACACTGTGACAGAGAAAGAGATGATGGCCGTAGTCTTTGCTTTGGATAAGTATCGATCATATATTCTCGGATCTAGAGTGACTATCTTTACATATCACATCGCCATTCGGTACCTAATGGCTAAGAAGGATGCCAAAGCTCACCTTACCAGATGGATCCTTCTACTCCAGGAGTTTGATATTGAGATTAAGGATAAGCCTGGAGTTAAGAATGTGGTGACGGATCACCTCTCCCGCTTAGAGAACCTTGAGGAATCTGAGCCCAGTGTACCTATTACTGAGATGTTTCTAGATGAGGCCATCTTGGCTATCACCTCGCTCCCATGGTACGCCGACATTGTAAACTATCTTGTTGCCAAGACGGTTCTACAAGGTTGGCCCAGGCAGAAACTTGAGACCTTCCTGGCGAAGGCCAAGTTTTACCATTGGGAGGATCCCGTCCTTTATCATGAAGGAGGGGATAGCATCTGGAGAAGGTACATTCCTCAAGATGAGCAGCATAGCGTCCTCACCTACTGCCACAAGCTTGAGGCAGGAGGACATCATTCTGGGAGACGGACAGCGCAGAAGGTGCTTCAATCCGGCCTTTGGTGGCCTACTCTCTTCAAGGATTCAGATGAGTTCGTGAAGAGATGTGCTGACTGTCAGAAGATGGGTACTTGCGGACAGAGAGACATGATGCCCATGCAACCCATTCACTTTTGTGAGGTTTTTGATGCATGGGGGATTGATTTCATGGGCCCATTTCCTAAGAGTCAGGGGTTTGAGCATATTTTGATCGATGTGGATTATGGCAGCCGACGGGTTGAGGCCATCCCCGTCCGAGCCGCAGATGCTAAAACTGTGTGTAAATTTTTGAGGAAAAATATCATTTCACGGTTCGGGGTACCTTGAGTCTTGATTTCAGACGGGGGGTCTCACTTTATCAATGACAAGGTTAGGGCCCTTGCAGATGAGTTCGACATTGACCATCATGTTGCCACACCGTATCACCCTCAGACTAATGGTCTTGCCGAAGTATCGAATAGGGAGATCAAGACTATCTTACAGAAGGTTGTCCGCCCAGACCGAAAGGATTGGTCATAGCTTTTGGACTCGGTCTTGTGGGCTTATCGGACCTCCTTCAAAAATCCATTGGGGACATCTCCCTTTCGTCTCGTCTATGGCAAGCCATGCTATCTACCTGTGGAGATCAAGCACAAGTCACTTTGGGCGATATCATTGGATCCCGAGAGTATAGGAGAACAGAGGAGAGCAGAGTTGGCAGCCCTGGAGGAGTTGAGAGACACAGCCTTTTCTAGTAGCCTACAGTATAAGGAAAAAGTAAAGACATGGCACGATTCTCATATCAGCCATAAACAGTTTGAGCCAGATCAGCGCGTATGGTTGTTTGATTCCAGGCTGAAATTATTTCCAGAGAAATTACAGAGTAAGTGGAAAGGGTCGTATGTGGTCAGGAAGGTACATGACAATGGTAGCATTGATATATCCGAGCCGTCATCTTCCTCTACCTTTCATGTTAACGGTCAGCACCTGAAGTTATATCTAGACCATGATCCGCCGACCGTTGACATTGCCCCCATTCTTCTGGTATGAGATGCGTTCTTTGACTCAGATCATTTGCATCTCATACATGGTGATCACTTCCATCTTCCGCTGTACAGATCCATCTGTCCATATCATTCTTTCGTCTGTTTTTTTCTTTAATTCTTTTCTTCTTTTCTTCTTTTCCTTTTCTATCTTCTTTTTGTATCAAAAAGGTGCCGCCCCTTGTTGTCAGTTTCTACACTTAGGACATACTTTGTCCCAAGTATAGGGGGTGTGCACCCCGAGTTTCTTTCATTCTTTTCGATCCTCCCCATTGTCTTCTCTTCTTGTCTATACTTAGGGATATCTTACCCTAAGTATAGGGGGAGACAATCCGAGTACGATCTGTTCATTCCCACCCTCGACCCTCCCTGCGTCGTGTACAGTCTGATATACTTAGGATTATTTGATCCTAAGTATAGGGGGACGGTCAACTTCACATTGATTCATTTATTCATTCTTTAGACTTGCCTATACTTAGTACGAGTTATGTCTTCTCTTTTCTCTCTGATCTATGAGGACATAGCTCAAGCTAAGTATAGGGGGGTCGTATATACTACGTATATAATTTAGCCATAACTCGTACTTTCGTATTTTCTTAATAATATGTCTAATAACCCTTTAAAATTCATTAAAAACCTTAATAAAAAAAGATGTGATGATTCCTCAAATTCTTTTTGTATGTACTGATTAATAAATCAGGTGAAAATATTTTTTGCAAAATATTTGAAAAATAGTTTGAAAATCTTTGTGAAAATCTCTTTAAACTATTTTGAAAACGTTTTGTTACATGTTTTCAACCTTTGTAAAAATTATTTTGTTTTGGAAACTTATTTTCTTTGTGTGAAATAAAATATTTGAAAAATAATTTGCAAATGGTTTGAAAAATGGTTGCAAAAATATTTGAAATATATATATATATATATATACTGTTTGGAAAACCTTTGCAAAATGATTTTCAAATGTGTACATGTTTGTAAAATGTTTGTAAAAATTATTTTGGACTATAGTTTTCAAAATTGTTTGAAAAACCTTTGTCAAATAAGTTTGAGGAATACATACATCACACCAAAATCCATTGTATATCCTTATAAAATTGATCACTTACCCTGTAAATTCTTAAAATCCACTTCTTGTCAATATAAGAAGCATCCCCGTGTAAATATTTGTACCTAGTTTTTATCCAAAATCTTTTTGTTTTCAAAAATCCCAAAAACATTTGCAAAACTAAAATCCAAAAACATTTGAAAAACCTTTTTAAAAAAATATAATACAAAAAATACATATGCATCATCATCGTCGTCTTTTCAAAAATCCAAAAAAAGTTCAAAATCTTGAAAATTGCATCACAAAAATATTTTCTGCATTTTGCATATCATTTGCATAGCATGAGCATTTTTTTCGGATTGAGTTTGATAGTTGAACAAGTCTAAATAAAATTCGGAGATTAGAGCTTGATTGGACATTAAAAATCCCTTTTATTCTATTCATTCTTTATTCATTTTGGGACCTATTTTTAGTTCCACTTTTTATACCTCAAATAAAGAAACTTTGAACAAGAAAGTTGTAGATAATTTCATATAGAAAAATACAAAATTGATTTTACCTAAATTTAATGTACAGATAAAAAGATATAATCTGAATAAGAATCCAGAATCCCAACTTCCCAGACCTGTATCTTGCAAATAAAAAATCTAAATGCATCAAACTCATCTTTAATTGTATATAATTTAAAATAAGCTATTTAATGGCGGTGGTTTCGCATTTGGCGGAGCTACGGTTTGAAAGTTGAGTTTTGGACCCCTATTGTATACTTGTACAGATTAAAATATTCAATTTATGTATTATTCTTTATTTTTATAATTTTATATTTTTATAATTTTGTAAATATTACTTATAATATATATGTATATTAAAATCAGAATAAAAACCTAAATAAAATACAAAAATAAAATATTTGTATATCATATACATAAGTATAATACTTGTATACATACCTACATAATTAACACTTCTATTTTATTAAATATATAAAACACTTCAGAAAAATAAAATAAAAATATCTTTTAAGTGTATAAAAGTATTTTATAAATTTATAAAATAACAAACAAAAATAAATAAATTAAATACATAAAATAAAAATAAATTATTAAAATACACATATAATATACCTATAAAGGCTATAAAAGGTAACTTATAAAATTATACCTCATAAAAATAACTAAAAATCATAATAAAATAATTCGTAAAATTATAAAAAAAAATTATTTTATAACCTAGAAATAATAAAATCATTTTCTATTTTTAAATGATTTAATAAATCTTTTTCAGGGGATTTTTCCTTGTTGGTCCACGTAGACCAACCAGGTGCGAGCCCCAGTTGACCTCGGTCAACTGGTCGTCCTCCCCTCTGAGCGCCCCTGTCAGACCTTGGTTTTTGCCCATGTTTGACGATTTTTCAAGGCTGCTTCTTGCATCATTTCAGGTCGTACTCTTCATGACTTTCTCTCTTCGATCATAAGGCTTACTCGCCCAACGTTTATCTCGAGGATTGGATCATTGCGTCGCCCGATATACCTCGACCTTTGGAGCACCAGAACCACATGGTCAAGCCCCATATAGTGCACCCCCGACTTCGATTTGAATTTCGAGTCCCTTTGGTCCACCTCTCTTCGTCCCTTTCGAGCTCCACCGGGTCCTGGAGGTGACAACTCCACCCTGGTGTCGTCAGCCAAGGCGAAGGAGGTCAGAGGCATCTCCACCACCTCCGGTAAAGCTCGCCGTTGAGGTACACCACCCTCTAGCTCCGGCCATCGAGGCAGCCCTATTCCCTTCTCGTTTCCCTTTTATTTTCATTGCATAGTCTTCCCCTTAGTTTTAGGATCAAATCCCCCCTCGTATATTCGTGTTTTATCCATTTAATCACCCCATTGGTCACCTCGCCGGAGTGCTCCTCCGGCCGACCACCGTACACCGTCGTCCACGCACCATCTCCACCTCCACGGGGTCCAGGCATTTTGCCCTGGACCCTCTCACGACTTTTTGCAGGTCAAAGCTCGTTGACTCAAGCCTGGGAGCATTTTTGCACCTCGTCGGAGCTCCGTGGAGCTCTCCAACTCCGCCGCCCTCCCTCGCGAGCCTCGGCTATCGCCGAGCCCTTTTGAAGCTCCCAGGAGATAGCGCTGACCATCAGGAGCCTCTAGCTACGTATATACTTTAGCCATAACTCGTACTTTCATATTTTCTTAATAATATGGCTAATAACCCTTTAAAATTCATTAAAAACCTTAATAAAAAAGATGTGATGATTCCTCAAATTCTTTTTGTATGTACTGATTAACAAAACAGGTGAAAATATTTTTTGCAAAATATTTGAAAAATAGTTTGAAAATCTTTGTGAAAATCTCTTGAAAACTATTTTGAAAACGTTTTGTTACATGTTTTCAACCTTTGTAAAAATTATTTTGTTTTGGAAACTTATTTTCTTTGTGTGAAATAAAATATTTGAAAAATAATTTGCAAATGGTTTGAAAAATGGTTGCAAAAATATTTGAAATATATATATATATATATATATATACTGTTTGGAAAACCTTTGCAAAATGATTTTCAAATGTGTGTACATGTTTGTAAAATGGTTGTAAAAATTATTTTGGACTATAGTTTTCAAAATTGTTTGAAAAACATGTGTCAAATAAGTTTGAGGAATACATACATCACACAAAAATCCATTGTATATCCTTAAAAAACTGATCACTTACCCTGTAAATTCTTAAAATCCACTTCTTGTCAATATAAGAAGCATCCCCGTGTAAATATTTGTACCTAGTTTTTATCCAAAATCTTTTTGTTTTCAAAAATCCCAAAAACATTTGCACAACTAAAATCCAAAAACATTTGAAAACCCTTTTTGAAAAAAAAAATATAATACAAAAAATGCATATGCATCATCATCATCATCTTTTCAAAAATCCATAAAAAGTTCAAAATCTTGAAAATTGCATCACAAAAATATTTTCTGCATTTTGCATATCATTTGCATAGCATGAGAATTTTTTTCGGATTGAGTTTGATAGTTGAACAAGTCTAAATAAAATCCGAAGATTGGAGCTTGATTGGACCTTAAAATCTACCTAATAACAGGAACCTTATAGGAACTGGGTTTGAGGTACTTCAGGTCTAGTTGACTTAATTCTTTGAGGATTACGGGACTTGGTTCAATGGATTCTTGACTGCCTAAGTAGAGTATTTCGGAGCACATGCACGACTCTTGTTGATAATGACCTAACTTGGACACCTGCACCTTTCACTTGTCTCAACTCAGTTGGAGTGATGAGGGGATTGGATTTGTCGGTATGAGATGCACACAAGTGGAAACATTTGTCCTCCTCTAGGGAGGGAAGTGCACCCCAACCCGTCCAGTGATGAGGATTTCTAAAGACAGGAGAGTGTGGGTTGCGATAAAGCTTCAAAAGAGGGATAGTCTACTGGCTCAAGAGGAAAAACTCCTTATGTAAATGCTGCTGTGAATAGTATTTCAAAAAAAAGAGAGAGGCCTGTACAAAAAATAAAATGCCTGCAAAGTATGTGAATATGTTGTATAGTCAATAAGCAAGCTTGAGTTCCAAAGTCAAATCATGTGAGCCTGCAGCTGGATGACTTGACTACACTGGTCTTGCATCCTAGGATAGGTAGCTACACTGGCTACCATCCATTCTTCTCTTCACCCCCTCCTCTTGAGCTGGTTGCCACTTGAACTTAGAAGGGAATACCCCGCTCCTCGAGGAAGGAGTTATTGGATTGGGGAATCATTGGGTTGTCATACTGGAGAAGTCAGTCTCTTTGTCATTCTAGTTGGGGAGAGCCACCATCACTTACACTATACGAGTCAGCTTCATAGTCATAAGGGTTTGCGTATGAGTTGAGATATTTCTGACCTGGATATTGAGGAGACTTGAGCAGAGTTTTGGGATTCTCAGGGACTGTTGGAGTTCAAATCTGGTTCTCATTAAGGTTCCGCCCGCACTAAAATTCCAAAGGTCCAACTTAAGCTCCAAACTTTGATTTTGTGAAGAGAAGTTTGATAATTAAACTCAATCCACATTTCTTCTTTTTCTTTTCTTTGTTTTTCTTTACTGCACTTATTGCATAAGTGTTTGCTAGGGACTAGCAAAGGTAAAGTATAGGGGGATGATGAATCCACATTTCATCATCTTTATTCTATCATTTTGACCTCAAAAACCCTAGCAAATACGTGTAAATATCATTAATTCCCGCATCTTAGCATTCATGCATGTGCATGCAGATAGTGTATAAAATACTGTATTTAAAGCCAAAATTATAGAATAAATAAAAGAAAAGAAAACGAATAAAATATTGTAAATATTTTATGACCCGAAACCCTGAGATCTAGGCATCTTGATGAATAGGTCGATAAGGAATAAATTAGGGGGAGATAAGGGCCAAAATACAATAAAAATCCCTTTTATTCTATTCATTATGTATTCATTTTGGGACCTATTTTTAGTTCCACTTTTTATACCTCAAATAAAGAAACTTTGAACATGAAAGTTGTAGATAATTTCATATAAAAAAATACAAAAATTGATTTCACCTAAAAATAATGTACAGATAAAAAGATATGATCTGAATAAGAATCCGGAATCCCAACTTCCCAGACCTGTATCTTGCAAATAAAAACTCCAAACTCACCTTTAATTGTATATAATTTAAAATAAGCTATTTAATGGCGGTGGTTTCGCATTTGGTGGAGCTACGGTTTGAAAGTTGAGTTTTGGACCCCTATTGTATACTTGTACAGATTAAAATACTCAATTTATTTATTATTCATTATTTTTATAATATTATATTTTTATAATTTTGTAAATATTACTTATAATATATATGTATATTAAAATCAGAATAAAAACCTAAATAAAATAAAAATATATAATATTTGTATATCATATACATAGGTATAATACCTGTATACATACCTACATTATTAACACTTCTATTTTATTAAATATACAAAACACTTCAGAAAAGTAAAATAAAAATATATTTTAAGTGTATAAAAGTTTTATAAATTTATAAAATAACAAATAAAAATAAATAAATTAAATACATAAAATAAAAATAAATTAATAAAATAAGCAGATAATATACCTATAAAGGCTATAAAAGGTAACTTATAAAAATTATACCTCATAAAAATAATTAAAAATAATAATGAAATAATTCATAAAATTATAAACATTTTTTTATTTTATAACCTAAAAATAATAAAATCATTTTCTATTTTTAAATGATTTAATAAATCTTTTTCTGAGGATTTTTCCTGGTTGGTCCACGTGGACCAATCAAGTGCCAGCCCCAGTTGACCTCGGTCAACTGGTCGTCCTCCCCTCTGAGCGCCCCTGTCAGACCTTGGTTTTTGCCCATGTTTGGCGATTTTTCAAGGCCACTTCTTGCATCATTTCAGGTCGCACTCTTCACGACTTTTTCTCCTCGATCATCAGGCTTACTCGCCCAACGTTTATCTCGAGGATTGGATCATTGGGTCGCCCGATATACCTCGACCTTTGGAGCACCACAACCACATGGTCAAACCCCATATAGTGCACCCCCGACTTCGATTTGAATTTCGAGTCCCTTTGGTCCACCCCTCTTCATCCCTTTCGAGCTCCACCGGGTCCTGGAGGTGACAGCTCCACCATGGTGTCGTCAGCCAAGGCGAAGGAGGTCAGAGGCGTCTCCACCACCTCCGGTAAAGCTCATCGTTGAGGTACACCACCCTCTGGCTCCGGCCATCAAGGCAGCCCTATTCCATTCTCGTTTCCCTTTTATTTTCATTGCATAGTCTTCCCCTTAGTTTTAGGATCAAATCCCCCCTCGAATCTTCGCATTTTATCCATTTAATCACCCCATCGATCACCTCGCCGGAGTGCTCCTCCGGCCGACCACCGTACACCGTCGTCCACGCACCATCTCCACCTCCGCGGGGTCCAGGCATTTTGCCTTGGACCCTCTCACGACTTTTTGCAGGTCAAGGCTCGTTGACTCGAGCCTGGGAGCATTTTTGCACCTCGTCGGAGCTCCGTGGAGCTCTCCAGCTCCGCCGCCCTCCCTCGCGAGCCTCGGCCGTCGCCGAGCCCTTTTTAAGCTCTGAGGAGATAGCGCCGACCATCAGGAGTCTCCAGCCCCCTTTTGAAGCCCAGAAGTTTGTCGGAGGAGGAGCTAGAGCTCGGAGAAAGTCGCCTCGCCGGCGCTCCTCCGTTGTTCTTGCTCCCACCGCCGGAGCCGTTGGATCGAGGCCCAACGTCCAGGTGGATCATGACCGTTGGATCATCCCCCGCTCCGCACCGTCAGATCTGCGGGGATCTTCTAATCAAGGCCGTCCGAGCGAAGCGTCATCGTGCAGCGAGGGCTCGCCACGTGGCAAGTAAGGAGCCCTCAACCGATGGATCGCGCACGAGCCCTTTAGCCTGGGTATTTTTTACTGTTAACCCTGGGCATTTTTGTATTTAATATTTGGTATTAAAACTTTCGTTTTTCGTTCAAATATTTTTGTAATATTTACAGTCAAGCCCCCGTACTTTCCATTATTGCAAACAGGTCCTCGGCCACGTCACCTCACGTGACCAGTTCACGTGAGGTGCGGGGTATTTTGCAAGGACCCCCTCACAGGTTCAATTATTTAGCTTTAGTCCATGAACTTTTGTATCATGTGTAATTTTTTTGGGTAATTGCATAGTAGCCCCTGGGAGTTTTGTGTTTTACATTTATAACCTTCCCAGGCGCGTGCTAGTCACGCGCTTGGTTGGGCTATTTGCAGGCGTGTCCCCGCGGGTCTTGATATTTGTATTTAGTCCATTAAATGCAATATTAAGTTGAATATTTTGTGTGAAAATTGCACTGTGGCCCTTGGATGTTCTGCTATTTACATATATGCCCTTGCTAGTGTGGTTTGTCTTTTTGTTTCTTTTCATTATTGCATGCATTTCTAAAAACCCTAAAAATTCCAAAAAAAATAGTTTAAGCTCATGTTTGCTTGCTTATTCACGCCATATTTTTGTATTGCATTTTTATTGCATTTTAATATTTATTAAAAATCAAAAACATGTATTTTCAGCACTGTTTGCATTAGAAAATCCATAAAAATTAATTAAAACTTTTTGAAAAATTCTAAAAAAAGTCTATTTTATGTATTTCAGTGTCTTATAACTCCAGTCCAAAAATCATTAAAAACTTCAAAACAAAAACCTTAAAAATTAGAAAACCCCTAAAAACTTCATAAAAATTAAAAAATCGTAGAAAAATCTCAAAATTATAAACTTTGTTTCAAAATTTTCCTTATCTTATGTCCTTTATTTTAAAATTAATTTGAGAAATTTTGGGTACTGTTTAGTATTTTTAACCCTCATTTTAATTTCGGCCAGCATCTTTATTCACTGTTTTCTTGTGTTTTGACTTTTAAAAATATCAAAAATATTCAGAAAAATTCCAAAAAATCACAAAAATATTATAAAATTATTAAAAAGCCAAAAACAATTTTTTTCATGATTTTTGAGCATTTGTACTTGTTTTTTTATAAATTCCTCGTCTTATCTTTTCTTATAGTGTATATATATCATATTATTGAAAAAGAAAAAATGTAAAAATATAAAATATAAAAAGAAAATATAAAATAAGAAAATTAAAAATCAAAATACAAAAAATATTTAAAAATTAAAAACCCACAAAAAAATGCACACTTGTAGACACACATCACACTCACATTTTGCACAATTGCATTGACCTATTCTGCGTGCTCCCTAAGTTTGACACTCTACATACTTGCACTATACACATTTTTTGTAGAGTTAAAAATAAATTTGACTCCACATTTATTTTTCACTGTTTGATTGATTATATTGTGGGTTCATTGTTGACTCTAGTTCGGATTTCTGCGTGGTCGATGCATCGACTGAGTTCCCGCCTTGTGTGGAACATAAGACCACCGATTTTCAGCTAAATCATCCGTGTGCGCCACTAGGGCTCCTAAGAAACCCTTTTCTCTTCATCAACAGAGCTGCCGCCCCCCCTTGGGGTTTTCTTCGTGCCACCTGTGGAGCATCGCCTTGTGCGACTTAGGAGAGGACCTCCACCTGGGGGGGCGCCATCGCGGGAAGGAGTTGGGGGGAGGGCACCACCAGAGGATTGTGCATGACTGGGAGAGGGATTTCGCTAAGAAGGGCGATGAGATACGCCGCTTTGGAGCGGCTTCGGTGGTTGGCGTGTCGCCTAGGAAGCTTTCCGCGCCTGGGGTGCTTACTGCTTGGGATATTCGTGGCGCGCTTCGCGGCCGCTGCAAGCTTTGGTCGGCGTCGACTGCAAGCTGGGAGTGGCGCAGGGACTCGTGGCCTCCTGGAGGGATCCTGGAGGGAGAAGAGGATCGGATGCTGGGAGCATCGCTTGTGATCTTGATGTGCATCCTAGTGTGCCTGAGGCTTGCTGCCTTTTATGAAGACGTGTGGCTAGGGCTATTAGGAGGATGCGATGCGGGCTTTGGCCGACGAAATGCGCGCCACTGGAGGCCCTGTGGGTTGCGCCTGGGAGCATGGGGGCTCCGCTTGGGAGAATGAGGAGGTTGTGTGCCGCCTTCAAAAGAGTAGGGATCTGAAGAACCCTAAAATAAAATCTCTCGAACAAAATATGAATATGAACAGTACACTGATCTTCAGAAATACATCTTCAACATCAACTCGAATCTCGAAAAATAAAGAGCATGAAATCCTCGAGAATCAAACCCGCTCTGATACCATGTTAGAAAATAGGAAGCAGAAGAAGAATGATAAACAAAGCAAAAGAATAAAGGAATATAGACATGGAACACCATGATTTTATGTGGAACCCTACTCCGTGTGGAGCGGGATGAAACCACGGAAGAAGCCCTCAAAGGGACATATGCTTCATTGCTTTTTCTCAATGGTTACAGGAGGTCTGGGGCTCCTTATATAGCCTCCTCAGAGCCTCCAAGTCCCACCACTGGACAATGTGGGATAAAACTCTTGGATGGGGTAAATGGATCATGAAGAGAACCATTTACCCATCTCCCATACATGTGACGCATATATCAGTTACTCCAACATTAGCCACGGTTCCAATTTCCTCAATAACGGCTTTAAAGCAAAAGACATCATCCTCTTTGGTCTAAAGCCCTGGGGAATAGATTAGCCTATACTTCAATCTTTGAGGCTGAAATATTTATGAACAGATATACAGAGATCATTCCTAATGAAGGCCCCTATACCTTCTTGTTACGGGACACGAAGGTTTTCAAACAAAAAATCTGCTATGAGGGAATACTTAATGGAGGTATTATTGATCCCTGCTGCAAAACCGTATGGCAAATTAAGGCACCTCCTAGAATTGCCTACTTATGTTGGCTTTTCTTCCACAATAAAATTCTAACCCAAGACACAATGGAAAGAAACCGGTTTGAATTTGCGTCCTTTTGCTACATGCGGCAATGGAGAGGAAATTATTGAGCACTTCTTTACTGTGATTACACAAATAACATCCTCAAGCGAACCCACGCGAAAGTTTGAAAATGGGTTCAACATGTTCTACTCCTACACTGAAGCAACATAGCATTACTTACCATAAATATTACTACTTGGTCACACACTGCCCTTCCTTATGACACGTGGAAAGAGAGATTTTCGCAGATTTTGGGAGGCAAAATCATTGCTCTGCACAACTATCTTCTAATTAACAAAAATAAGTATAAATCAGTTATCCTTATCCCATGGTATTCCTTTTCCCTCATCTGAATGTTACAATTATATTTTTTTCGAAGAGTTAAAATTCTTATTAATCTAATTTTCTAAAAGATGAAGAAGATTGAGATAAAAAAAGAGAAAATAGAATGAATATCATTCCAATTTCTTACACATACATATCCCTCTCCATTTCATTTCTTTTCACTCTTGTCAGCAAATTTCAAAGTTTGACATTTACTTAGATTCAATTCGATAAAGTAGAGGTTCAGGTTAGATTCAAAAATAAACAAACTAAACCTAAACATTTAGGCTTGTTTACATAAGCAAAGCAAACCTTGAGATAGTATCTTCGGTTTGTTTACTCCCTTAGCTCCATCACTAATAATATAACAGATATGGTGTTTCTTGCTAAAAAGTATAGAAAAAGAATTTAGTAACAAATAATAGCATTATTATTTATATATTTAACAACAGACAATAGTGTAACGGATTTTAAAAAAAATATTGCTAGACTCGTGTTGTTAGTGACAATTAATTAGTCATTATAAAAACTTGTGGAAGAGAAAATATATAAATGTAATTAAGACAAATCTCAATAGTGCCGTGGAATCAATTTGCTTTCATGGTTGATAAGTATAATACAGAGGTCGCGGACTTTTCCCAAGCTTTTTTATGAATAATTCTTTGAACCTTCGTATAGTCACCATCAGTCTAGAGAATAAGTATGGCACTATACGAACAAATGTCATTTTAATGAATTCAAGAGAATAGGACTTGCGAGCTTCATGGCATCAATTTTAAATTTTATCACATTTTTCTGTACATGCAAATATGTAATCGGTGCACCTTCCATCCATGAGCCTACGGTTCAATTCTTGCCCATCTCGAAACAAAATGACATTTTATATGATTCGTGGAATAAATATACAGTGCAGGGTCGAAAAGGTAATTTTACAAAGTTTTTAAGGTTCAAGATGTAAAAATCCCATAAATAAAAAAACTATAAAAAAATGCCTTGCGTAAGCCAAAATTAACATCTTGGCACAATATGGCAAGCTCGCTGACTAAAATTTATTGATGTCTCAAACTTTTACAGCATATAAGTTCTCCAATGAGATGAGAAAATACAAGTGTGAAGCACCTAAGAATGAAAATGGATCAATTCTACTCTTATGCTTGACGGGTCGTGTCCACGTCGGAAGGCTTCACCGTTGACGCAGGAGGTGCGATAACTGCAAGAATGACCAGACCGCCTAGGAGAACAAGTACTACTCCCAACGAATTGACAAGAAATGCTTCTGTCGAGAACCGTGAAATTATGTTATTCGTCTGGAGGAAGGTAGCCTTCTCTAAGATCCCAGTGGTGGCGGTAGTAATGCAAAGAGCATAAATGTATATCCCCAAGAAGACGTGCCATGGAAGTAAGGAAGCTCTGCTGTTTCTCGACCCGCCAGGATACCAGAATGTCGCAAAACCAAGGCCCCACTGCAGCAAAGAAAAAGAAGATGCAATCTACATTAATATACTTCCGTCCACAAGGATGAACTTACATGGCTAGACTCATTTAAGTACGTAGCAAATCCACAGGCACGCCAGGTAGAATCAGTAATGCATGCTGAAAGGCATACTGTTTAAAATGCAAGATAGAATTGAATGCCATGGAGTGAGTTTCATTGTTTTTCTGTATGTAAGTGGAATTTTATTCTGTAATATTGGCAATATGCTACCAATTCAAAAAAAAAGTTTAGATTTATTGGAACATCCACGCCTCACATATTTCTTTCTAATCAAATCTTTAAAAAAATCTTAGAAGAGCAAAGGATGGCAACCAATGGTTAGTAGTCATCCGATGATATTAATCAAACAATGTTTTACAAGCTTCGCCGTTCATGCATCCTAGAAAAATAACTTGTTTGTTTAATCAGAAAGCAACGTTTTTCTTCTCAATTCTATTGATGTAGAAGAATAGAGATGACGAACATACATCCAACATTTTATCTGATCCGTTTATTTACTACAATGAAGAGTGCAACATGTGCTTCTACAGAAGTGGAGGGATGTATGAACTGAAAAAACACGTCAGTTTGGTGATTACCTGAGTGCCGAATAAGAAGATACATAGGAGGCCCAACCAAGAATGTAGACTGTAGAAGTTGTCGATTCCCCTGTCATTGTGGAATTTCAAAGTGGCCCACAAACCAACCAATGCAAAACAGAAAGCAAGAAGTTGAATTGCAAGGTGAACAGCCTTTCTGAAGTTCTTCGTCCCAGTGACCGTTTTATAAGACAACATAGCTAACATGCAACATGCCAAAGAAAAGAAAACAGGATGGTTAGGTAATCACAAACTTACTACAAGATCTAATAAGTTGTAATGAAATTTTAAGCTCTGCAGAGCAGATGATTAGTGGAAACCAAACTTATTTGAAAAACATTTACAGAGAAAAATGCAGGTCTTACGTAAAAATAAAGTTGTCGGATTCATCTCATCCATGTTTTGCTGCATTAAGCTTCTGTCAAGTTCATCATTTCCAGAGAGATTATAACCCAGGAAGCTATTAGCTAAAGCTTCTTCATAAATATATCCATTCAAAAAAAGCCACAACAATATTAGTGCATGTTCGGTGGCACTAGGACAGGGTTGTGGATATGGGCAATTACCTCGTAAAAAACTTCAGACGTTATTTATAAATGATGTGTTACTAGATTTGGATATATCAAAATGTGCAAAATATGTTACCATGTCCTAAATGAGAAATACACAGAAAGTTTCTTTTCTTGGTTCAAGATCTTATTTTTTAGAAAAGCAAAAGACTTGTAAAATAGTTACAACTCGTGCCTGACCATTACAAGAACCCACCCATGATAAGCACAAAACTTCGCACTCTGGATCACATTTTCCACATAACACCTCTCCCCTTCGAGTAGCATCATTTCTCTGCATACCCATTTTGACCACAAAACCTCAATCAGTAAACTTCAGTCTTGGTGCCTTCTCTATGTCAGAACATTCCCAGTCATCTCTCCCTGGCCAGAAGCTCCCCACAAAATCTCAGAGTCAGAGACATCCATCTAAGATATGCTAGCTGCTAAGTCCTGTAACTAATGTGGGAAGAAAAGGTGTAACATCATCCTACCATTTAGGGAAGAACACAAATTGTTTGACTTGTGTCTACCTCATCGCTCCACCAGCTTCCATATGCTCTTGTTACCATGCATATTCCATTTTTGCAACCAAGTATGTATGCGTAGCTTCAGTGCGGGGGTTGGGAGACAGGGAGAAGAAGGTGGCGGTAGGAGATCTCTTGAGGTCATGGGGTGCAGATGTGGCTTTCTTGCAGGAGACGAAGTTGGCACGTTGGGAGCCAATTTCTTGGAGAACGGTTGGGGGTTTAAAGTTGTCGGAGTTCCAGAGCGGTAGCTTCGGTGGTAGTGCTGGCGGTCTGATCCTCGCATGGAATGGTGACATGTTTTCGGTTGTTGATGAGTTCATGGATTCCAGGTCTATATCGGTCCCGCTTGATTGCAAGTCCGGGGAGTGCAGATTTCTGGCTACGTCAGTGTATGGGGAACCCCTGGGGGAGTTTGCAATGAGGCCCTATGGGAGGAATTGCGCACAGCTAGAGGACGATTCCCGGACGCACCATGGGTGGTTGGTGGGGATTTCAATGTTACTTTGTTTGCTCATGACCGTCCGGTCAAAGGGGAGGGAGAGACCCCGGGTCGGGTAGTTTTGCTGAAATGAATGTTGGTAACAGGAAATTCACCTGGCGTAGTTCCTCTGCGCGTTCGAGGCTGGACAGGTTCTTGATCTCTGCTGAGATGATGGAGAGATTCCCTCTTGTTGTAGCCCGGGCTCTTCCTAGGTCGCGGTCAGAGCACACACCCATTTGCTGGGATTCCGGCGGGTGGGAGGTGATCCCTCGATCGTTGTTCAGATTCAAGAAGTCCTGGCTCTTGGAGGACGGCTTCAGGGACTTGGTTTCTCAGTTTTTGGGCTCCTTGAGGGTGGAGGGCTCGACAATGCAGAGACTTGCTGGGAAATTAAAGCTGCCGCGCGAAAGATTGAAAGCCCACAATAAGGAGGTAAGGCGGAGCAGAGCAGAGAAACGCGAGGGGGCGGTGGCAGAAATTGCGAGGTTGGACGGACTGGAGGATTCTCGTGTGTTGAGCAATGAGGAAAGGATTGCGCTTGTGGCTTCGCACAGAGCGGTGATTGAGGAAGACCGACGCAGAGAGATAGAATGGAGACAGCGTTCCAGGCAGAAATGGGTTAAAGAGGGGGACGCGAATACTTGCTTCTTCCATGCGGTGGCGAGTGGAAGGAGAAGGAGAAATATGATTCATGAGCTTAGAACGGATGATGGTACTATTCTTGGTGATAGGGAGATCGGGAGGGCATTGGAAAAGCATTTTCGGTGTTTCAGCAGGCGTCTGCATCTGCAGGGGCTACCAGGTCCGAGAGAGGGTCTAGATGTCTATCGGATGTATAGCAGCAGACACTCGTGGCGGAGTTTTCGAGATTGGAAGTCCGTGAAGCGGTCTTCGATCTTAACGGTGATGGTTGCCCTTGGCCGGATGGCTTCCCGGTTTGTTTCTATGTGGAGTTCTAGGGGGTGTTGGACGATGATGTCATGGCCATGCTGAATGAATTTAGGGGAGAAAACAGGGGGCTGGAGAAAATTAACAAAGCATTGATGTTCTTGCTGTCGAAGAGAAAAGGGGTTGTCAGGGTTGGGGACTTTCGTCCCATCACCTTATCGAATGCGATTTACCTCATCTTGGCCACGGTGTTGGTCAATCGACTACGCAGGGTACTGGATGACCTTGTCCTTCCGCTTCAATCCGCATTTATTCATGGGCGTCAGCTTCTTGGGGTGGTTATGGCTTCAGAGATGGCTGATGATTGGAAGAGAAGAGGGACCACGGGTTTCCTTTGGAAAGTTGATTTCTCAAAGGCGTATGACAGTATGTGTTGGAAGTTCATTTGGGCCTCTTTGGTGCGAAGAGGCTTCCCAAATATCTGGATAGATTGGATGAAGAGATGTGTCACTATCGCTTCATTGTCAATTTTGGTAAATGGAAAGCATGAGGGTGGCTTCTTCCAGCCGCAGAGGGGTATGAGACAGGGGTGTCCTCTGGCCCCTCTGTTATTCGTTCTAACGGTTGATGCCTTGGCGGTTATGTCCAGGGTGGCGGAGGAGGGCGGTTTCTTCAGAGGGTTCTCCAGAGATAGTATATATGTTCCTCTTCTGCAGTATGCGGACGATACCTTATTCTTTGTGGAGGAGGCGTAGAGGAGCGCAGACGGTAAAGGCAGTGCTTGATATCTTTGGTGATCTCTCGGGTCTGAGGGTGAATGACGCCAAATCAGCGTTCGTACCCTTTAACAAGACGGTCGTGGACTCGGAGGTGTGCAGTGTGACTCTGGATACACCGGTGAAGTCTTTGCCTATTTCCTACCTAGGGTTGCCTCTTCTGACGGGGAGATTGTGTCAGGTCGACTGCTTGTCGTTAGTAGAGAAATTGGAGAAGAAGTTATCGAGGTGGAAGGCGGCGCTCTTATCTAGGGGTGGTCGCCTGGTTCTGACTAGGGTTATTCTCTCGACCATCCTGGTTTTCTTCATGTCCACAAGGGCCCTGCATGTGGGGGTCCAGTCCAAGCTGGAGTCTTTTATGCGTAGATTTTTCTGGTCGTCATCACAGCGAGCGAGACATGGGCTTGGCTTTGGTTGATTGGTCGTCGGTTTCTAAGCCTACCAGAGAGGGTGGCTTGGGTGTTCTGAATCTGGGAGTTATGAATAAAGTGTTGCTAGCTAAGTGGGTGCTAAAGATTTGGGGTTCCAGAGGTAATATGCGCTCCACTCTTGTCAGGGTGATCTATGGTGTGTCTTCCAGCCTGACGGTCCAGGCAGTCGCGGGGGTGCAGGAACCAATTTTTGGAGAGGGGTTTGCTCGGTCTTACCGGACTTATCAAGGTACTTGCAGCCTTTACTTGGAGATGGCCGCATGTTTCGGTTCTGGAGGGACAACTAGACGGACGACGGTGCTCTCTGCGATCGTTATCCGAGATTGTTTGCACTGGCTTCAAACAAGGATGCAAGTGTGGCCGAGGTGTGGGGAGACGGATCATGGTCTCCTACCTTTGTGGCAGAGTTATCGGATTAGAGATTGGATGATTTTCTGTCTGTCTGGGCGGCTTTCCAGCCGATCGGGTCCGACGGTGGGGCGAGACGCTTGGGGTTGGCGGGACGGTTCCTTCTCGATTCAAAAGGCATACAGATCTTTGACTACCCAACCCTCCAATTTGGATTCTGTAGTCTCAGGGGATTGTGGTATGCTCTGGTCCTGGCGGATCCCTTCCAAAATAAAGGTTTTTCTTTGGCTTCTGAGGAGGGAGCGGATATTGACGACAACAAGGAGAGCGAGGCTCTTCCCCGGAGATGTGGAAGAGTACTGTAGATGTGGTAGCGCGACGGAGGATGTAAACTACCTTTTTTTAGTGCCCTGGTTCGGTTGATGTTTGACGGAGAGCGGCAATCACGGGTCTCGATTAGAGTAACAAGGACTACTTCTGGGACTCCTGCAGGAGGTGGGGAGGTTCAGAGATCGATAGACTAAAGATTTGTGCGACAATATGGTGCATCTGGTTGGGCAGAAATAGTGTGATTTTTTATGGGTCAAGGTTCTATCCCAAAAATGTACTTGGGCATACTAGAGCCCTCTTGGATCACTGATGTTTGTAAATACTTATTTTATTATTAATATATTTTTTGGATGGCCCTCTAAAGGAGGCCCATCCCACCATTTCTCAAAAAAAAACATGCACTTTCCATCCACATATTAGCTAACAATCCATTACTGTTGGGAAAATAAGAGATCTTGTTTATTCCATCAGCCCTAGGCTCTCTTATATAGGAGAGTAGCCTATGGGTAAATTACATAGAGTCCAACGGGAAAGGAAAATAACAAAAAGGTACATAAGTGAATAATATATGTTTACACTCCCCCTTAAGATGGAGCATAGATATCAATCATGCTCAGCTTGGACGCACACTTCTGAAACGGACCTCGCAGTAATGCCTTGGTAAAAATATCTGCCGTTTGATTCTCTGAACTAACATGGGATTTAGCAATGAATCCCTTCTGAATCATGTCACGTATGAAGTGACAGTCGACTTCAATGTGCTTGGTTCGTTCATGGAATGCTGGATTATTTGCAATGAACAAGGCAGTCTGATTGTCACATTCCAAAGCCATAGGAAGTGGGACTTCTATATGTAAATCTGTAAGCACAACCTTTACCCACATCATTTCTGTGCTAACCTGGGCCATAGCCCTACATTCAGATTCAGCACTAGACCTTGCCACCACAGTTTGTTTCTTGCTCCTCCATGAGACTAGAGAATCTCCAACATATACAGCAAACCCAGAGGTGGACTTCCAGTCCTTGGGACACCCTGCATAATCTGTATCTGCACATGCTGAGATAGTAATCACCTTGCCTTTCTTGAACAACGAACCTGCACCTGGAGATGACTTGAGGTACCTGAGTATCATATGTATGGCATCCATGTGTACCTGACGTGGTTGCTCCATGAACTGGCTCACTCGACTCACAGCAAAGGATATATCAGGCCTAGTAATAGTGATATACAGAAGTTTGCCTACCAGTTCTCTGTATCTTCTCCTATCCACCTCCTTTGTATCACCATCATATAGCTTCATACTAGGATCCATAGGTGTGGTAGCAGGTCGGCAACCAAGTATTCCTGTTTCACTCAACATGTCAGTAACATATTTCCTCTGAGACATTACCAACCCATAAGGATTTCTGGCGAACTCCAGTCCCAGAAAGTATCTAAGAACTCCAAGGTATTTGGTAACAAATTCATGACCCAGCATTTCTTTCCCCTCCTTTATTCCCTGTTCATCATCACTTGTAATCAGAATGTCATCTACATAGACCATGATTGCAATAATACCTATGGAAGTCTTTGGTACAAACAAGGAATGATCAGCATTAGAACGTTTGTATCCCTGTTTCTCAAAGAGATCTGAGAGCTTCTTGAACCACGCTCTGGGGCTCTGCTTAAGGCCATAGATAGCCTTATAAAGTCTGCACACCTTAGGATATTCCCTCTCAACAGCAAAACCAGGTGGTTGTTGTATGTAGACTTCCTCCTATAAGTCGCCATATAAGAACGCATTCTTCACATCCAACTGGTATAGCGGCCACTCACGAGTGACCGCAACAGACAGCAAAATCCGTAGAGTGGAATGGCAGGCCACTGGCGAGAATGTATCAAGATAATCCACCCCATATGTCTGTGTAAAGCCACGAGCAACAAGACGAGCCTTGTATCTGTCAATACTGCCATCTGCATTCTGCTTGACGGTAAATACCCACTTGCAGCTCACTGGTGACACATCGGCAGGTACAGGAACCAGACTCCAAGTTCCTCTAGACTAAAGAGCTGCCATTTCTTCCTCCATGGCTAGACACCATCTACTATCCTTCAGTGCGTCTTGGTAATTCCGTGGAATAGTTACTGCTGACAAGGCAACGACGAAGTTCCTGAAATCTCCAGTTAGTCGATCAAATGTCACAGAAGCTGCTAAAAGATATGATGCGCAGATCCGCTTCAACTTTCATATAGCAATAGGAATATCTAAATCATCGGTGTCCTCGTCTGGCCTCTGTAACACATCCTGCTCAGAAAAATCATCAGATCCATCAATAGTAATATCTTTAGAACATACCTTAGGCGAGTTAGGTGATGAGCAATGACCATGAGCAGAAGCAGGCCTGCGGGTATAATGAAATGGTAATGGTGAAACATGTATAGTGACAGGAGGTGTAGAAGATGGTAACGATTCTGGTGGTGGTGGTGGTGATGGTGGTGATGGTAGTGGTGGTGGTGTCATGTAAATGGCATCAGTACTAGCAGGGGGTATCAACTAGGGATGCAAACGAACGAATACGAATGCGAATTTAGGTCATACCATAACCATATTCATTTTATTTTACGAATATGAATACGAATCCAAATGTTACACGAATGTAAAAAATCTAGATCTATATCCTCAAAATACGAATACGAATCTTTTACGAACGAATGTAAATATCCAAACGAATATTGCAATAAAAAAATTATACATAAAAATGTACCTGATTATTTAATCGAATACGAATCTTCCAAATTAGTACTCTCATTCCCAATTGATGGATCGGTATTCATTGTTTTTCTGCAAACATTGAAGTTAACATTCAAGAAAGCACAAAAAATATTCCAATTTATTTTACTGCATTACAATTTTTTGTCTAAAAAATCTTTTAATACGTTTAACTATATTCTAATTTCTTTTTAACAAAACATTCCATTCACAGAAAAACATTACAAGAATATGAATGTAAGGTTAAATACCAGATCGGTTGCAAATGCAACTGAGAGAGAGGTTGCGGCTGCGGCGGAGGGAGGTTGCGGCTGCGAGGAGGCGGAGGGTGGCCGCCTGATAGGGGGAACGCGATCCTTGACTCCTCGAGGGAGGCGGATGTCACCAGGAGGACACAGAGGCAGTGGGCGACCGGACGCAAGGGGACGGTGGTTAGGGATGCGCAAGGGGGCGAAGGTCGGTAGACACAAGGGGGGCGGAGGTCGGCAGGGTGGCTAGCTAGGTCAGGAGGGCGGCAGGCTCAAGGGAGGCGGAGGTCGGGGATGCGCAAGGGGGGCAGAGGTCGGGAGGCGCAAGGGGGGCGGAGGTCGAAGGGCGACAGACCGAAAGGGGCGGAGCCGCGGAGGTCTGCAGGGCGGCTTGCTAGCCGCAAGGAGGCAGTAGGCTGGCTGGGCGATGCGCAGCCTTGTCACAAGGGGTCGGAGGCAGGAAGGACAGCACGCTGGCGGCTGGCCGCAAGGGGGGAGGGGGGAGGGTCGAAGGGGGTGGGTTTCGTCGGGGCTGGGCATGGGGGTTGGGGGGCAGCGTGGGAAATGTTTTTGAGGGAGGGGAGTAAAGTGTAAACCCTAAGGGTGTGTTTGGATAGTGGGTTTAGGTGGGTTAAACCGATTGCAGGTAACCCATTTTTGGGTTTTGGTGTTTGGATAGAGGGTTAAATTGAGGGTGGGTTAGAAGTGGGTTTATTATGATATGATTGTATTGAAGTTTGAAAAAGTGAGTAGTTATTGTGATGTGATTGTATTGGAGTTTGAAAAAGTGAGTAGAAGTGGAGTAGTTTATAATTTTTATATGATATGATGGTATAGTATATTATTTTTTGATGGAATTGATGATGGAGAATTGATTTATTTAATTTTTTAAAAAAATAAAAAGTGGGACCTACATGGAGGGAGAAAATATGGGGTAAGGGGGGGTAAACCACCCCAAGGGGGGTTTACCCCATTAAACGAACGGCACCTAAGTGGTTGGCAAGGTCTATATTTTAAAATATAATATAAATAACGAATATTCGTATTCGTATCCGTATCCGCAATTTTTTTCGTATTCGCATTCACATTCGTTAATTAAGGATTCGTATTCGTATTCGTATCCGCAAAAAAATCATTTAGAATATTCGTATTCGTATTCGTATTCGCCTGTTTTAGAAAAACAAGAACCATATCCTCTTAAAAACGAATACGAATGCGAACGAATACGAATAAAACCGCATCTGTTTACGTCCCTAGTATTAACTGATCACCTGAGGCTGAGAAATACATAACAGATTCAAAAAATGTAACATATGCACTGACAAGGTACCGCCTGCGCAATGGATCATAACACTTGTACCCCTTCTGAGTTCTGGAGTACCCAACGAAGACACACTTGACAGCCCTAGGAGAGAGCTTGTCAGTCCCAGGAGACAACTGGTGTACGAACGCAATCGAACCGAACACACGAGGAGTAATGGAGAATAATTCTTTTCCAGGGAAGATAAGAGAGAAAGGGATCTTCTCACCTAGAACAGATAACGGCATACGATTGATTAGGTAACATGCTGTAAGAACATCGTCACCCCAGTAAGAAAGAGGAGCATGACTCTGTATAAAGAGCGACCTGGTTACATCCAGTAAATGGCGATGTTTCCTTTCAGCAACCCCATTCTGTTGGGAGGTATAGGCACAGGATGTTTGGTGGATAATCCCTTGGGATAAGAAAAAACTGGATAGGACATGAGTACACAATTCCAGGGCATTATCATTTCTCACAATTTTAACAGATGCAGAAAAGACATTATGAATCTCATTAAGAAAATTGATGATAATATTCCCTGCTTCAGATTTATTCCTTAACAAGAAAACACATGACACTTGAGAGAAATCGTCCACAATAACTATATAAAACATGTGTCCCTGATGATCAGGAACACGACTCGGACCCCAGATATCGACTTGGAGGTACTACTCCGACACTGACGACTGGGAAAGGTAGACCGATGATGCTTTCCCAACTGACAAGCCTCACATTAAATAGACGTGTGAGGCAAAACCTGGGGTAACACACGACGCAATTTCTGAAGCGGTAGATGTCCAAAGCGCAGGTGCCATAGCAGAGGAGAGACGGTTCCGGCAGGTAGAGATGAGGTTCCAGCAAAAGGAGTCTGACGAAGGCGATAGAGGCCTCCTTGCTCATAGCCACGCCCAATCACGTTAACCGTAAGGATGTCCTGAAAAACAAGAGTAGATGGATCAAAAATCGCCCGACACTGTAAATCCTTTGTAATTTGACTGATGGACAACAAATTCATTGAAAAATCAGGTGCATGTAACACATTCTTGAGCTGCATAGATGACGTCAGTCTAATCTCCCCTTGACCAGTTATCGGGGAATGTGTACCATTAGCAATGACCACTGTTCGACCTGGAGGGATCTGTCTGTACCCTGTACGTAGACTTTGATCGCCACATAGATGATGTGTGGCGCTAGAGTCCATAATCCATGCTAAAGTATCTGATTTACTACTAGTAAGTGCATATGTGCTACCTGATGCACTGGTAGATGCAGAGGCGGATGTGCGGCAACATCAGACTGGTTCTCAGTAGTGGGTGCTAGGCCAGATGGAGGAATAATGCCCCCTAGACAGGCAACAAGATCATCAAAGCGCTGATCCAAAGAGGCAGCAGATGGAGGCTCTATCTGCTCAGCGACTCGTGCAGATGCAGGAAATCCATGCTTAGAGTAGCATGTGTCTTCGGTATGTCCAGTGCGATGGCAGTAGGTACATGTTGGCCGAACACGACCTCCTCTGCCACGAGGGCCACGGGCCTGATGATGGTGACCTCCACGACCTCGGTTGGCAGCCATGGCTGAAGCAGTCTGATTCCTAGTCGTAGAAGGAACAGTGATGCGGCTCAGTCTGTGAAAGGCTTCCTCCATAGGAGGAATAGTAGAGTCTGCCAAGATCTGGGACGGTGCTGCCTCATACTCAGGATCAAGGGCAGCAAGGAAAACTCCTACCATAGTAGCATTCCGGTAGGTCTTATATTGCTCTGGTGTGGCTGTCAGGGGCATGAAGCTATACAGCTTCTCGAACATTCCTCGTAGAGATGTGTACAATGAGTGTAGAGGGCGTCTATTCTGCTTGATAGTGAATATGTCATGCTGGAGTTGCAGAATCTTTGTCTCATTCTTCGCTTGAGAATATGTGGCAGCCAGAATATCCCACATTGCTTTGGCTGTGAGCTGATGAAGGATATCATTGGCAATCTCGATTGCCAGAGTACCAGATAGCCATACTTTGGCGTATGCATCATCTGCCTCCCACGAGGCATTAACTCCAGTCTTCTCAGCAGGCTCTTCTTCAGTAAGAATGTGCTTCTTACCGGTTGACTTCATCATACTCATGAACTGCATGGCCCACAGTTCATAGTTCGAACCATCCATCTTTACAATCGACGCTGGACCTCGGAAGGCGCCTATAGATGGAATATTTGCCTTGCTTTCTGACATACTGATAACAGAAGACTGGAGTAGTAGACTGAAGATATGATTGTCTACACAAACATGAACAGGTTTAGTTGCATGTGTAGACTTCAAGCAACCAAACCATTACTTTGGAGACGCGCGCGCTTGAATTAGGGTTCTGTCTGCACAAGAATTGAGACCTTTAGGAGGTTATGCGCAGATCTGGAACTAGGGCAGATCCAGAACTAAAAACACGCATGCAGGGGC
This sequence comes from Ottelia alismoides, assembly GCA_037367405.1. Lineage (NCBI taxonomy): Eukaryota > Viridiplantae > Streptophyta > Magnoliopsida > Alismatales > Hydrocharitaceae > Ottelia > Ottelia alismoides. Next base: position 767,954 of record JAZKJV010000856.1, on the reverse strand, counting down.
ATGAAGACGCTGGTAGCACGCGCGAGGCTGATGCACGACGCGCTGAAGGCGCACGCGAGGCCGACTGCGCGAGAGGGGAGGCGCGCGGGAGGCGCAGTCGCACGCGAGGCAGGCGCGCGGGAGGCGCGCGAGCGCAGGCGCAGGCGCACGGGAGGTGGAGGTGCGAGACCGGCGGTGCGCGGAGGGAGAGAGAGAGAGGGGCTCGACAGTGGGGCTAGGGTTAGGGTTTCTTTGGTTCGAGAACTCTGACCTAGGACCGTCGCTCTGATACCATGTTGGGAAAATAAGAGAACTTGTTTATTCCATCAGCCCTAGGCTCTCTTATATAGGAGAGTAGCCTATGGGTAAATTACATAAAGAGTCCAACGGGAAAGGAAAATAACAAAAAAGTACATAAGTGAATAATATATGTTTACAATTACGAAATCAAGTTCCAGATTTTGTGGATGTTCCCTAAAAGCTTCAACCATAGCTTCTACCATAACTTCAATCATGAAAACAACATCCAGCAACACCCAAGGTGCCTCCTACGTTGCCGCTATTTCATCTATGACAGCCGGCAAGGAGATGAAATCATGCACCTTTCAGTTCAAAAAGAGTACCACAAATGAAATCAAGCATCTTTCAGTTCAAAATGAGTGCACAAAATTCAATGACCAAATTCCACCATCTCACGAGCTTCCTCTCTACATTGTGCAATCTATGCATGCCCATCAACTACAACTTTTTCCGACCAATCTTCAGGCCAAATCTTGAATTCCATCTCATCCCCTCGTACCTTTTGAAGAAACATTGTGACCCTTGGGACCGCTGCTGTCAAATTCCTTCATATAATGGAGGACTTCCTCATTACCAAACCTTTCCTCCGAGGACATCCATCTTCCACAGTATGCCTTTATAGCTTCAAGACCCACTTTGGGAATAAGGCCTCCATGAACACCTTCGGACCTACAGTCCCAGGCTACCACCTTCCGTCAGCTTAAAGACCTCCCACCATCAGCAGCCATCTTCTCGGATCTCTTTCCCTTAAGAACCTCCTTCTAATGGTATTACCCCGCTTATCTACCTTCACCTGTAACCTGAAACCTACATAGAGATATAACTCAATGAAGATATCATGGGCGTCAGCAGCATGAGCCTTCCTCCCCTTGAAAAGATTTCACGGGTTCAACTACAAGAGCTTCCTTCCATTAAGAGTGGCACGAAATAATCATGGATCCTTCCTTTTTAATCCCCTCAATAATTGGCCCCCAAACCATAGATCTTCTAACACCTTGGTGGAACTCTTCATCATAGTCCCTGATTGACAGTTTTCTTGTTTCGTTGGAGTCTTTGAAGCGGTTTCAGTTGGCACTGACCCGTTCTTTGCTGCAGTCATATTTGGAAAACACCCATTTGCTGGGACTTCGTTGAGGACTGTTATCTGGACATCTCTTCAAGCGTTTGTGGCTCCGTAATGAAGTTTCGAGATCAAGTGAACATTGTTGACGCAGCCAACAGGGCTTAGACTCAGTGGTCAAGGGATTGGTGGTGGTTGAGATATTTGTTATCATTTTCATTGTTTTGCTTAATTTCTATTTCTTTAGTCCTTGTCTTGTAATTTGCACAATAGGTTCCTCTCTTATATAAGAGAACCCTAGCCCTAGGACCTCTCATTAATCAATTTATTCTCATTCCCTCAACATGGTATCGGAGCGATGGTCCTAGACCGGAGTTCCAATATCCCACCCTATCCCCCCCCCCCCCGTCTCTCCGCACCACCACAGCTGCTGCGTGGCCCTTTCTTCTTCAGCAGCCACCCAGCCCGACGCCTACAACCCTCCAGGCTGCTGCCTGGGCATCTCCAGCCATCCAAGCAGCCGCGCTTAGGCATCTCCAGCCCTCCAGGACACCGCCTGGGGCATCTCCAGCCCTCCAGGCCGCCGCGCCTGGGCATTTCCGGTCCTCCATGCCGCCACCTGGGCATCTCCAGGCTGCAGCCCCAGTTGCTGCTCGGCCTCCCAGGGCCCCCCCTTGGCCATTGCCGGCTCTCCCGCGCGTCGTTACGAACCTCTGAGGTTTGATCGGTTGCCTGATTTCAACCGGAGAACGTGATTTCATTTATATAAATCGTGTTTTCCGGCCCTAGCAAGCGCGGGGATTGATGAGGATGGTTGTATGAGTCTACCTGTGCAACCAATCCTCTGTATGTTTGTGTAGACTTATTCTCACCGGTCTACTCCCCAGTTGAGTTTCACATTTGGTTGTATTATCATCATTGCAAAGAACAAGGGTCACATTTTCTAGTCAGGAGCCTTCAAGGGCACGGCTTCCATCGCAAAGATGAATGGGACCAACTATGAGTTGTGGTCCATACAGTTTCTCACTCTCATGCAGTGCAACAATAAGAAGCACATTCTGACAGATCCAGAGACAACTGATAAGACTGGAGTGAATGCTTCTTGGAAGCAAGATGATGCGTATGCGTGTACTTGGCAATATGGGACTCTCACCACAGAGATAGCCAATGATATCTTGAACCAGCCCACCGCCAAGGCGATGTGGGACACTTTGGCTTCCACATATGCTCAAGCAAAGAATGAGGCCAAGATTGTTCAGCTACAGTTTAATATCTACAATGCCAAGCAGAATGGTCGTCCTCTGCACGTGTACTACTCTTCACTCCGTAGCATATTCGAGAAGCTTCATAGCTATATGCCTATTACAACATCTCTAGAGCAGCAAAAGTCTTATAGAAACCCTACAATGGTGGGAGTCTTCATGGCAGGTCTTGATGAAGAGTATGATGCAGCGCACACACAGCTTCTCACTGGGGCTACCATACCTCCGATGGAGGAGGCCCATAGTCATCTCATCCAGATTATCATGCCTTATACGATCACTCCTCTTCCCTCTTTTGCTATGGCTGCTTCTCATGGACGAGGGCCGACCCAGTCTAGAGGATGTACCTCTCGTGGCAGAGGTGGTGGGCGTCTGCATGGTCCTTGAATCTTTTATCGTCGACTGGGACATGCAGAGGATACATGCTACCTGAAGCATGAATATCCTGTTTCGGGTCGCGTAGCAGAACAGATTGAGCCTTCAGAGACTCCGGTTTCCCAGGCTAATCCCCGCCTGGATGATATTGTCTCTCATATTCGAGAGATCATGACTCCTACTGCTGGCACCACCGCTACAGATACTGCAGCCGCAGCCAGAGCCTCTTCAAGCTCCTCAGGTATCGTCTATGCTTTTACTGATAGTACTAGTACTGATATGACAGAGTGGATTATGGACTCTAATGCTTCACATCTCCTGTGTGGAGACAGAGCGCAGCTGAGGTCCTACAGAACTATACCAACTGGCAGATGGGTTGCCATTGCTAATGACGACCACTTACCCATTACAAGACAGTGGGAGGTGCATTTGACGCCGTCCATGTGTCTTCAGAATGTTTTATATGCTCCGGACTTCCAGATGAATTTACTTTCCATTAGTCAGATTACTAAGGATCTGCATTGTCGTGTCATTTTTTACCCCTTGTCTCTTGTGTTTCAGGGCATGCTCACAGGCAAGGTGATTGGATGTGGCTGTGAGCAATAGGGGCAATACAGACTAGTCCAACCTCCTCATGCTGGCACTTCTACTATACCTACTGGACATGCCTCTCCTTACTGTGGCATCTTCGTTTTAGCCACCATCCTCTACAGAAGCTGTGTTATGTTCTCCCTCAGATTTCTACGAGATCTTCCTTTCAGTGTGAGGCATGCCAGCTTGGGAAGCATCATCGTCCCCCCACCTCCCCTCCATCCCGTCAGAGTCGGAGCAGTTCTCAGTTGTTTGAGCTACATTTAGACATTTGGGGCATGAGTCGTGTTCCTGATAACCAGGGATGTCGTTTTTATCTTGTGACTGTCGATGATTTTTTCTAGACTTTCCTGGGTTTTTTTATTAAAGAATAAGTCTGAGACCGGATATGTGATCAAGTATTTTATTAGGATATAAAGAATATTTTTCTGTCAATGTCAAATATCTTTGTTCTGATAATGCCTTGGAATTCTGCACCTTACAGCTTTCTGAGTTTCTTAGATCTCATGGCATTCTTCACCAGACCTCATGTGCTTATACTTCACATCAGAACAGTGTTGTCGAGCGTAAACACCGTCACTTACTTGATGTGACCAGAACCTTGTTGATACAGAGTCGTGCTCCTCATGCTTACTAGGGTGATGATGTCCTTAGTGCTTGCTATTTGGTGAACCGTATGTCCTCGTATGTTGGGAGAGAAGATTCCTTTCTTGATTGCATTTCCCGAGAAGGATCTTTTCTCTCTTACACCTCGTGGATTCGGATCCGTTGCCTTTGTTCATGATGTCTCTCCAGATCGTGACATGCTCTCTCCTCGAATTATCAAATATGTGTTTGTTGGCTACTCTCGTACCCAGAAGGAGTATCGTTGCTTTAATCTGCTAAGGCGGAAATACTTTGTTAGTGTTGACGTTACTTTCTTTGAGTTTGTCGTGTATTTTTCTCCTACAGGTGACAGACTTGCTCCATCTGACTCTGATGATGAGATATACATGCCTCCACCTCCTATTGTCGATACTCTACTGCCTTCATATAACTCCTGCACTTCCACCACCACCACCACCACCTACTCATGTGGTTCACTCGCAGGTCTCGCTCAGTTCCCCCTGCTCGTGTGTCTTGCCCATCATCCAACATACCTCAGGTATGTAATGAGCATATTATTTCTACTGATGGCACTACGGAGTTGATTGTGCAGCAGGATTCTAGACAGGATGAGCAAGTGCTCCCTCCATAGGGAAACTTATAGGCTCAGGACTTGGCAGATGATCTTGATGTGTTGATTGCTCTGCGAAAGCAAAAACGTACGTGTGCTACCTACCCTTTTGCAGCCTAGGTTTCCTTGAGCAGAATGTCAGAGGATTTCAGGAGGTTTACCTTGGCACTATCAATCGCGGAGATACCACAGACACATCAGGAGGCTCTTTGAGACAGTCAGTGGAGATTGGCTATGGAACAAGAGATGGTCGCACTATAGTCACGTGGTACGTGGACTCTTGTTTCTGCTCCAGTTGACGCATCCGTGGTGGGATGCAAATGGGTGTTCACTGTGAAACACCATGCAGATGGCAGTGTGGATCGCTATAAGGCGAGACTTGTGACACGAAGGTTCAACCAGACATATGGGGTGGATTATCAGGATACTTTCTCACCAATTGCTAAACACTCTACTCTGACTGCGTATTCTCCTTTCTGTTGCTGTGACACAAGATTGGTCCCTTTACCAGCTTGATGTAAAGAATGTCTTCCTCTATGGTGATTTACAGGAGGAGGACAATATGCAGCAGCCACCTGGGTTTGTTGTTGAGGGGGAGTTTCAGAAGGTTTACAGGCTACACAAGGCTATTTATGGCCTTAAGTAGAGTCCAAGAGCATGGTTCCAGAAGCTCTCGGACTTGATAGAGTAGAGAGGGTTTATGTGATCGACTGTCGATCACTCCTTGTTTGTGCAGAGGACCCAGAGAGGTACTATTGTCATTCTCGTTTATGTTGATAACATTATTGTTACAGGGGATGACGAGCAGGGCACTTAGGATGCCAAGGACTTTTTAGGTCGGCAGTTTGTGACCAAGTACCTTGGACATTTACGTTACTTCCTTGGACTGGAGTTTGCCAGTAACCAGCGGGGTCTTGTCATGACCCACAGGAAGTATGTTACAGACTTTCTTTCAGAGACGGGCATGGTAAATTTCAGACATGCCACTACTCCTATTGACCCGAGTATGAAGCTCTACGATGATGACACTAAGGAGGTCGACAAGAGGAGGCACAGGGAACTGGTTGGCAAGCTAATATATGTGATCATTACCAGGCCCGACATATCCTTTGTCGTGAGCAAAGTGAGTCGGTTCATGGAGTAGTCCAGACAGGCACATATGGATGTAGTCCATATAATTCTGAAATATCTGAAGACTTCACCTGGTACAGGACTCTTTTTCAATAGATGCACATCTCTTTCAGTTACCGCATGTGCAGATGCAAATTTTGTTGGGTGTCCAAAAGATAGGAAGTCTACATCATGTTGTGTTGTATTTATAAGGAATTCCCTGATTTCATGGAAGAGCAAGAAGCAGACTGTGGTTGCCAGATCAAGTGTTAAATCAGAGTACAGGGCCATGGTGCAGGCTACTGATCTGACGATAGAGATGTCTCTTCCCATGCACCTCCAATGTGACAATCAGGTTGTTCTCTTTATTGCCAACAACCCAGCCTTTCATGAGAGAATGAAGCACATACAAGTGAACTGTCACAATACTCGTGACATGACACAGAAGGGTCTTATCACCACTACGCATGTCAGCTCTGGAGACCGAACAGCAAATGTTCTTACTAAGGCTCTAGCCAGAGGGCCTTATCAGAGATGTTGTTCCAAGCTGAGTCCGATCCATCTCTACACTCCAGCTTGAGGGGGAGTGTTGAGATATTTGTTGTCATTTTCATTATTCTGCTTAATTTCTATTTCTTTTACCCTCATCTTGTAATTAGCCCAATAGGTTCCTCTCCTATATAAGAGAATACTAGGGCCTCTTATTAATCAATTCATTCTCATTCCCTCAACAGTCGTGAAACCCCTATCTCTGAGAAAATACTCATTTCTTTTAAGGAGATCCCAAGTCATAGGAAGGAGTAACAATCTTTAGTTAAAGAGGAGGAGGACATATATATCAAGTTCGTGGGCACCAGACTTTGACAAGGGAGACATGGCCATCAAGTGCGAGCAATAAAACCATCCTTAATGAGGATGAGAAGGTGGAATGGAGACAACCATCTCGATGAACTTGGATTAGCGTAATGTGAATACTTGTTTTTTCCATGCGGTGGCCAGTGGCAGGAGGCGACACAACATGATGCATATCCTCGCCGCGGGGGATGAGCGGATAGACGGAGAACAGGTGATTGGTGATGTTGTGGTTGACCAATTCCATGTTGTTAGCAGAAGGGTTTGTTCATGTGGTGCAATGGATAAGCAGAGATGTTTGCAAGATTTCAAAGGAGCAAGTCGTTGGGTTGGTGCACACTTACAACTATAGTGAAGTCCGCGAGGCGATTTTTGCTCTAAATATGGATGGCTCAACCAGCCGAAAACAATTTTCCAATTTTCTTCAAAGAGCTTTGGGAGGGAGTGAAGGAGGATGTGATGGAGTGGTGGCAGAACTCTAATTGGAGAATCGAGGCTTCAAGGGGATGAATAGTTCCTTGATTTACCTTCTACCCAAGAATGATGTTGCCCAGAGGGTTGAAAACTTTCATCATAATATGTTATATATCGGGTTGAAAACTTTCATCATAATATGTTATATATCTAATTGAGGTGAAGGTTCTTGCTAATTGCCTTCTCTCAGTGTTGGATTCCATCATTGTGCCTACTCAGGACGCTTTCATCTCGGGACGTCAGATATGAATAGTGTGCTTATGGCTTGAAGATAATTACCAAGTGGCAAAGAAAGAAACCTAAAGGGTTACTGCGGAAGGTAGAATTTTCCATGGTGTATTACTGCGTTGATGGGAGATTTATTTGGGCATCAAGTTCATGTTGTAGCTTTCTAAACAAGTGGATTGGGTGGATGAAGAGATATGTGAGTCATTTTGTTTGATGCGTGTGAAGGGGCACCAGGAACGGGGTTCTTTTTCAGCCGTAGATAACGTTTAAGAAATGAAAAGCGGAATAAGGTGATTTCCTTCTGTTAGAAAATCGGAAGCGGAAGCTAAAACATGGATAAAGAAATAAAGAACAAGAAAGAACAACGGGATTTTTACGTGGAACCCTACTCCGTAATGAGCGGGATAAAACCACGGGAGAAGCCCTCAAAGGGGCGGATACTTCATTCCTTTTTCTCAATGGATACAGGAGGTCTGGGGCTCCTTATATAGCCTCTCCAGAGCCTCCAAGTCCCACCACTGGACGATGTGGGACTAAACAACTGGGTGGGGTAAATGGATCTCCTCCAGGATCCATTTACCCTGCTACAACACAATAGGCGCATACAACTAATGCTCCAACACCTTCAAGTCAAGGCAAGGCGCAATATAAAAAAATAATGTATAAATTTAAGAAGACAATTATAATACAAATCCACATACTAAAATCATGTAATACATTTATTTGTATAAATCATCTCATATCACTTAACAATCATGTGATTTTGCATTCTACATTGACAAGATTAATTTCAATTCATTTAAAGCCTTAATTTACTCTCGACTCATGATACTAAATTCATTTAAAGACTTAAATCTCAATTCATGATACACATTCCATTAAAAATATTTTGACAACTACAATTCCATTTAAAGTCCTCCTATCGTGGCCCATGACTCCAATTTAAAGTTATTACAAGTTATAACTCATAATACAACAATCAACATGAATCATAACAACCCTAATACCTATTTCAATTCCATTTATAATATCTACTATTCATTCCTCTAAAAAATGGCCCTTGACAAAGTCAGTAGTGGAGACAAAGTTAGTTGAAGGCGGCATCATTACTGGTGGTGTCAAAGGTTATATAAGGAAAATGTTTGGGTGCATGCTACAAGTTTAGTGGCGGAGTGGGTCCTATAGTTCGTTTTCCTGTACTTTTTCCTTTCTCTTATTTTCTAATAAATCTTTGGGGCGGACACCTTCGAGTGTTACCCCCTCTTTTCAACTCAAAAAAAATCATTACTGGTGGTGATGTTGCTATAGGTACTGGCGACTTTTGAAGACAATAGCACCTAACCTGTATACGCTCAAAAAAGCACCTAGAGGAGGGTAGTGAGGGTTTTCGTGAATCACAAGCAGGGGGTGTGGGAGGAAAGTTGTCGACTTATTTAGGGTTACACATGACCCACTTATAACCACATGGCCTCAACAAATGCTATAGTAGCCTTTTATGACTTAATGTCCCACGTAGCCGCAAAGGGTCCAACCTTCATCGAAGCGCATGTATTCCCTAGTCGAAGCCCCTAGCGGCCTCTCTATCGCCACCTAGGGCACCAACCTTCGTTGTTGCACCTCTCGAGGTCTCCCAACGACCTGAATTCGAGCCGTTTTCAGCAAAATCAGACCTCAGGATATGTCCGCGGACCCTAAAGCACGCATGCGGTTGATGGGAACGATTGTATTAATCTGCGCACATCTGATTCCATGTATGTTCATGTAGACACATTCGATTTAATCTATCCCTAGTCTTCATCTTCGGCACCATGTCAGAAAACAAAGTTGATATCCCATCTTCGGGCTCATTCAGAGGTCCTACCCCCATAGTCAAGATTTTTTTGAAAGGAAAAGGGGCCTCCACCTTATATGTGTGTGCCCAAGAACTCCCATAGTCAAGATGGATGGGACCAACTACAAGTCATGGGCCATGCAGTTCATGTGCTTTACAGTCCAGTAGAAGAAGCACATTCTGGCATAGGAGGAGCCGTCTGACAAGACAGGGGATAACACCTCTTGGGAGGCAGATGACGCACGATTGTAGCTATATGGTACTCTGGTCATGGAGATAACCAATGATATCCTACAACATCCCACTGCCAAGACAATGTGGGACACCCTCGCTACCACCTACTTACAGGTGAGGAATGAAACGAAGATACTACAGCTCCAGCATGGCATCTTCACGATCAAGTAGAATGACCGTCCTCTTCACATTTATACGCATCTCTCAGGGGCATGTTTTCAGAAGCTTCACGGCTTCATGCCTCTTGCAGCCACATCGGAGCAGCATAAGGCATATAGGAATGCCACCATGGTTGGCATCTTCTTGGCAGCTCTTGATCATGAGTATGATCTTGCACAATCCTAGTTACTTGCGGATCCCATGAAGGAAGCATACCGCAGACTCAGCAGGATCACAGTCCATGTCCTCTCGTCGACCGCCTATCATACCTCCTCGGCTATAGTCGCATCTCGCAACAGCAGAGGAGGAGCTTCTCGTTAAGAGTTTGTTGTGTTCGAAGCAGAGGAGATGCTCATCCACATCAACCATGCACTTATTGTCACTACTCTGGTCACTCTGAGGATTCGTGTTATTCGAAGCATGATTTCTGATTCTACTCGTGTTGTTGAGTAGGTTGAGACTCCTGCTGCTCATGCTATTAATCTGAGATTCGAGGAGTTTGTCTCTCATCTAAGGGAGATCATGTGTCTTGCCACTAGACCCTCCAGTGCTCCATCATGCTCCTTTGACATCGTTGCCCCAAAATCCATCAATGCCTCAGATATTACCTATGCCCTTACCAGTTGTCATAGAGCAGGCATGACAAAGTGGATAATGAATTCTAGAGCATCACATCACTGAGGTGGAGACAGCTCAGTTTGCATCGTACAAATATATAACTCCAGGCAGATCAACTGTCATGGTAGATGGAACTCATTCCCTTATCACAAGACAGGGGAAATTAGTTTGATGACGTCTATGTGTCTATAGAATATTCTTTGTGCACCTTATCTCTCTATAAACTATAAAGTGATTGTTTATCAGTCATATGCATTACTATGCCATATATGACCCATCTTCTCTTGTGTTTCAGGACATACTCATGGACATGGTGAATGGATGTGGATGTGAGCAAGGTCTCTACAGACTGGTCCAATCTCCATATGTTGATGCTTCTTCCACTCCCACTAGATCAGTCTCTCCATAAATGTGGCATCTCTGATTTAGTCACCTTCCTCTACATAAGTTGTCATGTTCTTCCACAGATATACTCTCGCTCCACATTTCAGTGCAAGACTAACCAGCTTGGGAAGCATCACTGGTCTACATTCTCGCTCCACATTTTTAGTACTTATTCTGAAAGGTTTATTTACTCTCGGGTACATCATTTTAATATTAGATAGATATGCATCTTGAATGGGGTTGCAATTTATGCACAGTCATTCACCCTTTTCCATTAGTCAGTGGTTGAATGAATTATGTCCTTTTGAAGCTTATCTTTATCTTCCTTTCACATACATCTTTGGTATATTCTCTTATAAAACCCCATGTGTTCTCCATATATCGTCTCCCTCAATTTCTTCCTCTTACTCCACCAACTTGAGGGGGAGTGTTAGTGATGTGTTTATTTTTATCATATTTCATTGTAACCCCTATGAGGGATACTTGTATATTTTCCTGGTTATGAGCTCTTTAGGGTTTCGTCCTATATAAACACATGTGGACCTCCTGAATAAAGTATCTCATTATGGTTCCTCTTTGTTTTCCACACTTCCTTTACAACGACTCTACTATGGGCACGACCTGGTTGTCACAACTCCTCAGAGCCATAGTAGCAATAGCTTATTTGAGTTATTTCACTTTGATATTTGAGGTATCAGTTATGTCCCTGACCACCCAAGGTACAGGTTCTATCTTGTTACAATTGGTGATTTTTTCTAGATTATCATGGATTTTTATGTTGAATAATAAGTCTGAGGCCATGTATGTGACTCAATCTTTTACTAATGAAATAAAGAACATTTTTTCTACTATCAAATATGTTCGATCTGACAATGTCTTGGAGTTCTGTACTTTGCAGCTTTCTCAACTCTTCGGGTCGCTTGGCATTTTACACCAGACTTCTAGTGTGTACACTTTCTGACAAAACAGTGTTAATAAACGCAAGCATCGTCATTTACTTGATGTAACCAGGACCCTCATGATTCAGAGTTGTGATGCTCACTCTATATGGGGTAATGTGGTTCTTATTGCATGTTACTTGGTGAATTGTATGCCGTCTTCTATGGTAGGAGAGAAGATCCCCTTCTCGATTACGTTTCCCGAGAAAGATCTTTGTTACTTGGTGTGTAATCCAGTGTTGTAAGCTCTATAATTGTAATCGATTGAGATATTCGTCTAAATATCTCATAATTTAGTGGAAAAGTTGGTTGGGTCGACTAATCAGAAATCCTAAGTCATGAAGGCTTGGGCCGTGTTTTCATCCGCTTGGGTTTCCACATTAACATATTATGCAGTGTGATTGTTGGATTTTTGCCTCTAAATGGATGTGATTGCTTGTATTCTGCTTTCGCGAAAAGTTTTTAATCTGTCATACTCCATTCACCCGCCCCTCTGGAATGTATTCGATCTGCAAGTATTGTCATTTATTTATAGAGAGAGTTGTACTAGAGGGCAAGGGGATTGCTACGGTGCTTAGCTTTTTGGCAGTGTCAAGCCTTAAGGTCAATGGGGACAAATCCGCCTTTGTCCTTTTTGACATGGAGTTGCAAATTACAGCTTGTGCGGACATGCTACATACACCTCGTGGGTATCTTCCAATCAACTACCTAGGCATGCATTTGATGCATGGCTGTCAAATGATTAGATGCCTCTTTTGGAAAAGATGGGGTGAAAGCTAGTAGTTTGAAGGGTCATGTGCATGTCGAGAGGTAATTGTCTGGTGCTTTTCAAGACTATGCTCTATGCATTCCAATTTTTTGTCGCTTCTTGCCTACTTTAGATTGAGGAGAGAGGGCATCTCGAGATGTTGATGAGGACATTCTTCCGGCCAACTTCATAGAAGACATCGGGGCTCCCCCTAGTGAGCTAGAAGCTAGTGACACACATCATGGATGATGATGGTCTAGGAGAGCTAAGACTAAGAGAGATGAATATGGTGTTGCTTACCAAATGGGCCGCTCGTATTTGAGAAGGTAGTCTGAATTTGCTTTATAGGATGTTGTGAGGCATTCATGGAGTTAGTGCTAGTCGGTTAGCGCGCCTTGCCATGATGCGCTCACCATCTACTATATGGAAGGAATTAGCATGAATCTACCAAAGATCTCTCCTTTTTTCCATCATGGTTTGAGCAATGTCATGGCATTGGCTTTTTGAAAGACAAATGGTCCAATTAAATTTCGGGTAATGGCCATGGCATTGCTTTTGGAAGGACAACTAGTACAGAGGTGGGCCTTTTATAATAGATTTCCTACATTGTTTATATTGGCTGTAAATTGATAGATCTATGTTGGTGATGTTTGAACCAAAGGCTTTGACCACCCAACTTCAATTCTTATCTCTGATAAGAGAGTTAAGGAGTACTTGATTATGGTGGAGTTTTTTTCCTCTATTAGGAAATTGGTTTCTGGGTTGGGACATTGAGTTTAAGCGAACAGGACCCTTTTAATGAAGGTGTATAAAGAGCTATATGTCTCAAACATCTTTGATCCAGGGACGGTTAGCTCTGTAGAGGGGCAAATCTAGGGGTGGAAGGTTCCTTTGCAGCAAAAACAACAAAGCTTTTTCCCACATTAAATAGGGTCGACTACAAGGATTCTTTGTCTCCATTTAGATCTATCTTGGGTCATTCTCGAGCTTAGATCCAAATAACCAAGATTCCTTCAGATAATCTCAGTCAAACACTTCTCGAACATTCCTCGCCCTCTCTTAGCCGGCTCAACATCCCAAATCCTGCATCTTCTAACCGACGCTCAGCCGACCTCCTTTGCAAGTGTCCTAACCATCTTAAGCAGTTTCTCTCATCTTATCCCATATTGGAGCAACACCAACTTTCCTTCTAATCACAGCATTCCGAATCCTAAGACATCCACCTTAGCATTTTCATTTCTGCTGCAGTCATTCTCCGCACATGTCTGGCTCACAAATCACATTCAAATCCATAGAGCATAGCGGGTCTCACGGTTGCTTTGTAATACTTTACATTTATTTTCAAAGGAATTTTTTTATCACATAGAACAGTAGAGGCTTCTTCTCTCCATTTTAACCCACCTGCATTTATTCTATGAGTAATATCTTCATCAATTTCCCCATCATGTTACAAAATAGATCCCAAGTATCTAAAAGAATATTTCTTTTAAAAGTTATTGTCTCCAAACTTCATCTTGATTCCTTCATCATTGCTTCCATCAAATGTGCACTCCATATATCACTCTTAGCCCACTTATACGAAATCCTTTAGTCATCAAGGAATGCCACCAAATCTCAAGCTTTGTACTTACTCCATTTGTAGTCCCATCAGTCAACACAACATCATCAGCAAACAACATACACCAAGGTATCTCAACTTGAATGCAAATAGTCAACTCATCCATAATCAAAGTAAAAAGGAATGAACTCTGTTAGAGATTGCAGAAGATTTCCTTCTTTATATTCTATTGTAATCCCACGAGGGCTTTTATGTTAAGAGAATATTCTATGTGGCTATTTGTTAAGAGAATATTCTATAGAGAATATTCTATATTCTAAAGAATATTCTATAGAATATTCTCCTTTGAGCCCTCTAGGGTTTAGTCCTATATAAGGACCCCTAGACCTCTTGAATAAACAACGAATCATCTTTTCTTATCATTCTTTCACATGGTATCAGAGCAGCGGTCCTAGGCCGGTGTTCTGACCTAATCACCCATCCGCCACCACCAGCCCTCCAAGTTCATCTACAACTGCGTGCCGCCTCGGGTCCCCGCACCTCCTGCCTTAGGCTCGCGCCGCCTCGGCTGAGCGTCGCCAGGCTGCTCTAGGGCAGCCAGGTACCACCGCCAGGTCGGCCAGGCCCGCCTCGCGCTGCCAGGCGCCTCCGCCAGCCCTCCCAGGGCCTCCTTCCGCCGCCAGGCCGACTCCGTCATGCCCCCTCTTGTGTCGTCAAACGAGCATTGCCTCATCCTTCTTATTTCTTGATGAGGGTTTAGATATTTGATGATAAATTGAGGGAAGATATACTCTCTAGGTCACTTTTTCTTGACCTAAGCCGCCACAATGACGTCTGCCGAGATCAAGCCCACGTACCCTACTTCTTCTTTGCTGGTACAGGGCACTTCTATCAAGTTGAAGGGCTCCGAAAATTATGTTCTATGGTCTTGGTCTTTCAAAGTGTTTGTTGGTGGCCAGCGCAAGAGCTACGTTCTTACAAAAGTTCCACCTGCGGAAACTGATAAGGACTATGAAACTTGGTTTGTTGATAATTGTCAGGTTATCACTTGGATGACGAACAGTGTCGATCCAAATATTGCTGCGAATCTTCTTTACAAAGACACCGCTAAGGCAATGTGGGAAAACCTTGAGCGTACATATTCTCAAAAGACGACTAAGTCTCGTCTGTCAGACATATACACAAAAATTTGGTCTGCCACTCAGGGAGAATCAAGTCTTATCGAATACTACAGGCTTCTTACAAGCCTTTTTGAGGAACTCCTTATTTTTCAGCCTGCATGTTGTGATAAACAAGTAGGAGAACGTGTTGAATGGCAGGTTTACAGATTTCTCTCGGGGCTAAATCCAAAATATAAGCCTGTGAAAGATCAGTTTCTGATGGCCGATACTTTACCTACTCTTGAGACCATCTTCGGACGCTTACAGGAGCTAGAGGCTCCGATTCAGCACTCTACCACCCACACCTCTACAGAGACGATGGCCCACTATACCTCCTCAGGATACAGAGGGCGTCATAACTATAAAGGAGAACGGGGACGTGACTCAGGGCGTGGACGTGGTCGTGAATCTGGACGCAGCCGTGACTCTGGACGCGGACGTGATCGTGGACGTGGTCGTGATTCTTCTGCTCGGTATCCAGCATGTGTACACTGTGGACGCTGGAATCACCCTTCTGATCACTGTTGGGCAACGTTTGGCATGCAACCTAATGCTAACAATGCCTATGATGAAGTATCGTATGATGCAACTGCAGAAACATCTACTCAACAAACCAACGAGGCACAAACCCCATTCGCCGCTTCTGAATATGCTCGCCTACGACAACTGCTGCAAGAATCTAACCCTTCTGATAGTAATGCTTCTGCCCCTACTGCTAGCCTGGCTACTACCTCAGGTACAGTAGCAAACTCTGTCTCTGCCTCTAAGCATGCATGGATTATTGATTCTGGAGCCTCTACCCATCTGACGGGAGAAGGAAGTTTGCTAACCTCCTCCCAGCCATCTTCCTCTGTGAAGACTGTTCGGGTTGCTAATGGGGATCATTCCCCAGTAACTGTTGTTGGTACTGTCAACTTTTCTTCCAAGCTGCATCTGACAGATGTTCATTGTGCCCCTGCTTTTCCTCTCAGCCTTCTATCAGTACAGAAGCTATGTCATCAGCTTAACTGTCGTGTTATTTTTGATGAGGTTTGTTGTTATTTTCAGGACATCCGGACGAGGAAGATTTTTGGTGGGGGTCATGAGAGGAACGGCCTCTATTACCTCGACATCCCTTCTGATTCCAACTTTGATGGTGCAGTCTCCATCTCTGAAGATCCTTTTCTAAAGCTCTCTCCATGATGTTCCCTGAACTTTCTATGCTGAAAGCCTGAAACCCTTTGAGTGTGAAGCATGTCAGTTCGGGAAACATCATCGAACCTCCTTTCCTGCACGAACTGAGCCTCGTCGTCGTACTCCTTTTGCACTTGTTCACTGTGATATCTGGGGACCCTGTCCGGTCCGAAGTCTAAGTGGTCATAAATATTTTGCTGTCTTTGTGGATGACTACAATCGATCATCTTGGGGTTTTCTGTTAAAGGAACGCTCAGAAATTAACAATATTGTCAAGAATTTCTTTTACTATGTCAAAAACATCTTCTCCACTACTGTTAAAATATTTCGCTCTGATAATGCATTGGAATTTACACAAAATGATTTGACATCCTTCTTTGCTTCCCAGGGTGCTATCCATCAAACCTCTTGCCCATACACCTCCCAACAGAATGGGGTAGCCGAAAGAAAACTTCGACATCTCCTCGACATTGCCCGCTCTCTTCTTACCCAAATGAAGGTCCCAAAACCTATTGGGGAGATGATATTCTCACCGTTGTCCATCTAATCAACAGAGTTCCCTCTGTCTCCCTAAATGGCTCCACACCCTTTGCCTTATTGTATCCAAATGACTCACCATTTCCTCTACCTCTGCGGATTTTTGGATGCACCGCCTTTGTTCACAACTTTCATACTGCAGACAAATTATCGTCACGTGCAATTAAATGTGTTTTTCTGGGTTATTCCCAAACAAAGAAAGGGTATAGATGCTATGATCCTTGTGGTAAACGCTATTATATATCAGCTGATGTCACCTTTTTCGAACAAACTCGCTTCTTCAATCAAGATGTGTCTGACATACCATTAGAACTTCCTCCTCCACCAATTGTCTATAAAAGAAAACATGTGTCCCCTCTTGTTCCTGTTCTTCTACCGGTTCCTTTGTTGCAGGAAAATATGCCATCTTCAAGTGGCCCCACCAATACTTCTCCGGATGATCCTCAGGAGCTTCCCATTGCCCTACGCAGAACAAAGAGGCAATGCACTATCCATCCTATGTCTAATTTCACGTCCACTGATAGCCTATCATGTTCTGATAAAAGATATGCAGATGCTCTTATGACAATCTCGGTCCCAAGAGACTATCACATTGCATTACAGGACCACGGGTGACGACAAGCTATGAATGAAGAAATGGATGCTCTCAATTCCAGAGGAACATGGGATCTAGTTCCGTGTCCCGAAGGTGTCAGGCCTGTTGCCTGCAGATGGGTCTTTACTACGAAACATTCTCCAGATGGTTCTATTGACAGACTGAAAGCAAGACTTGTGGCAAAAGGCTTTACACAGACATATGGAGTTGATTACTTCGAGACTTTTTCACCTGTTGCCAAGATGGGGTCTATTCGCACTATCCTCTCTATAGCCGTGAACAAAGGCTGGCCTGTTTTTCAACTGGATGTCAAGAACGCATTTCTATATGGTGATCTTGAGGAAGAGGTTTACATGATGCAACCCCCAGGTTACGAAGTCGAGGGGGAGTATGTTTGCCGACTTCGCAAAGCAATTTATGGTCTAAAGCAAAGTCCGAAGGCATGGTTTGAGAGACTTAGTTCAGAGATTAGCACTCTGGGCTTTCAGAGAACTACATCTGACCATTCAGTCTTTGTCAGAAAACGATCAACAGGTACGGTCATACTAGCTGTATATGTGGATGACATGGTTGTTACAGGTGATGACGATAAAGGAGTGCTAGAAGTGAAGACTTTTCTGCAAAAGGTTTTTGTCACCAAGGATCTGGGGCAACTTCGCTATTTTCTAGGTATAGAAGTCTTACGCACCAAGAAGGGGCTTCATATGTCACAAAGAAAGTACTGCTTAGATATACTAACTGAAGCAGGATTACTTGGGTGCAAGCCATCTGGCATACCTGCAGAACCAAAGAAACATTCTACACCAGATGATCCTGTCTTTGAAGATACTACAAGATACAGAAGCCTGGTTGGCAAACTTCTGTACCTTACTGTTACTAGGCCAGACATATCATATGCTGTCAACAGAGCTAGCCAACACATGGAGAAACCATGCTACAGCCACTGGCAAGATGTTCTTCAGATCCTTCGCTACTTGAAGGAATCCCCTGGACGTGGTCTATTCTATGGGGCAAATGGATACACTAAGGTTGCTGCTTATGCTGATGCTGATTATGCAAGCTCACCTGAGGATCGTCGTTCTACGACGGGCTATGCGATGATGGTAGGAGGTAACCTTGTTAGTTGGAGGAGCAAGAAGCAGACGGTGGTTTCCCGATCCAGTGCAGAGGCAGAATATAGGGCAATGGCCCAAGCCACATGCGAAATTACCTGGTTACTGTCTCTTTTGCAAGAACTCAATATTGCTATCACTACTCCTGTTCCTCTATACTGCGATAACAAATCTGCCACTTATATTGCTACAAATCCTGTGTTCCATGAGAGGACCAAACACATTGAGATCGACTGTCATTTTGTTCGTGATGCTGTACGAGAAGGCAAGATTTCTACACCACATATCTCAACAGATCTTCAGCTTGCAGACATATTCACAAAGGCCTTATCAAAGAAGCGCCTTTCCTGGATATCTTCCAAGTTGGGCATGATCGATGGATATGCTCCAACTTGAGGGGGAGTGTTAGAGATTGCAGAAGATTTCCTTCTTTATATTCTATTGTAATCCCACGAGGGCTTTTATGTTAAGAGAATATTCTATGTGGCTATTTGTTAAGAGAATATTCTATAGAGAATATTCTATATTCTAAAGAATATTCTATAGAATCTTCTCCTTTGAGCCCTCTAGGGTTTAGTCCTATATAAGGACCCCTAGACCTCTTGAATAAACAACGAATCATCTTTTCTTATCATTCTTTCACAAACTCAAAGTTGAACCTTGATGCATACCGATATTGATGTCAAAATATTCAGTCTTCCCGGACTGGATCCTTTCACAAGATGAAGCCCTGTCATACATATCATTTATAAGGTTAATGTATAGGACAGGCACTTGTCTTTTCTCCAAAACTCTCCATAAAATCCCTCATGGGACTGAGCCATAAGCCTTCTCAAAATCAAAAAAAAACATATGGAGGCTCTATAAACCTCCATTGTTCTCAACAAGTGGATAGCTTCAATAGTTGAGTGACCTAGCATGAATCCCAATTGATTTTTTTACTTTGGAAACCTGTTTCAACCCTCTTCGATCACACACATTCCCAAATTTTTATAGTGTGATTCACTGGCTTGCCACCTCTGTAATTCGAACAATTTTGAATATCTCTTTTATTCTTATAAAGAGGCACCACGATGCTTCCCCTCATTCTTCAAACATTTTCTTGCCTTGCCAAATAAAATTGAATAAATTTCTGAGCCAAGTTAAACCACGTTCACGTAGACCTCTCCATAGAAATATCATCATGTCCTACGTATTTTCCACATTTCAAGCCTTCAAAGCCTCCTCTATTTTCTTCCTTTATATCCATATGTAGCTTGCACGATTCAGGTCCTTCCACTACTAGCTATATCTCCCAAAGTGATCTTGTTGTAGCTTTCCCTTATGAAAAGGCTGTGGAAATACTGCTTCCATCTAGTCTTTATATCCTTCTGAGTAACAAGAATGTGTCATTCCTCATCTTTAATGCATCTCACCAGAGAAAGATCTATGTTTTTCCTTTCTCTTGCTTTGGTCAATCTTAATATATCCTTGTGGCCCTCCATAGAGTCAAGCTTTTCGTACAAAACTTCATAAATTTTTGGCTTAGCTTCACTTACATCCTTTTTTGCTTCTTTTTTAGCTATCTTATAGTTTATGACAGTTTTGTTTGTTCTATCCTTGCAGGATCTTTTCATTTTAAGCTTCTCTTGCACTCCTTCGCTCTACCACCAAGCCTCATTTTGGCCCAGGACTCCTCTTTTAGACTCGTCTAGCATCTCTTTGGTTATCCTTCAGATACAAGATGCTACTGTCTTCCGCATCTCATTCGCACTTCCTTTATAATTCCAAGATAAGTCTTCTAAAACCTTCTCCTTGAAAATTAATTGCTTCAATTAAAGATTGCACCATCTGGTTCTAATGATCTAATAATTTTGGGAACCATCCTTTTCTTTGTCAACCCTTTTAATTGCGATGTTGAGATGTCAAGCTCTCTCCTGGGATTACTTAGCAGTCTTTGCAACATAACCAACCTCTTCTCATTATCGCAAATTAATCTATTTGTGTTTTTAGTCGGAACACTCTTATAAGTAATTAAATGCTCCTCCTCTTCTTGAAGAGAGTGTTTGCTAAGAAAATGTCATAAACCATTACAAAATTCAGAATGACTTTTCCCTCTTCATTTCTATCTATAAAGTCATGGCATCCATGAACACTAGCATATTCTGAAGCATCCTTTCACACATGTTCATTAAGATCTCCACCTAAGCAAATCATCTTTCTTTGTGGGATTCCTTGCATAATCTTATCCAAATCCACTCAAAAAACTTGTTTAATCAGTCCCTCTAAACCGATTTACGGTACGTAAACTGAGATGATATTCAGAATTTCTTCTTCAAGCACCACTACGGTAATGGAAATAAGGATAATGCAAATAAGTAATTGCAGTTGCAAAGGTGAGTGGTGGCAACGGACTTGGCAATTATGCTAGTGGTGGTCGCAGTTGGAGACCATCATCTAGTGTGATAGTCAATTATTAGAAGCTGAATGATTCCATCAGAGTAACATACACACACATGTAGGATAGATGTAAAATCCAGATCATGGATTGTAACTGAGGGAATCATGCACCTTTTGGCCACCACCAAAACTGCTCAACTGATGATTTTATGAAGGATATAATGTCTTTTGTAGGAACTTTTAGTCTGCAATGGACGACTCTCAAATACAAGGGTGCCAACACACCCTTACAATGGTTTTTTCGACCATGTTAGTCTTCTAACTTCATTTTTCAGTATCATTCATTCTCCTCGTGAACATGTTTAAAACATTCCTTCCAAGAATCACCTTCCTTGGATGAAAACACATTATGCTGGATACGTGTCAACCATGAATAGTATGGTGGCTAAGCATTCTGGCTTCCATCTTATACAAGGCTAGGGTTTAAAAGGTAGCAGTTACCAATTGTAAAAAACCAACCAGAACAGGGCTTTAATAACGTAGCTAGATGCAATCGAGTCATGAAATTGGGAGATTGAGAAAAGTCAAACTACCTTCTCCACTGAGGAGAATGAAACCGATCACCATCAACACAGGGTGCACCTGCAAGCAGACACAATAGCCTTCAAAATCTCTCAAAAGGAAGCTGGCAAACGTCGATAGAGAGCCATTTGAGGATCCAACGGAAGCAGGAATGCGATCCACGTCGAGATCCACGAGCGTTTGACTAGGATAAGAAGAAATGGGGATCGAACATAAACCCTAGATGGTTGAATTAAGACACGAGAATGCTCACGTTGAAGATGAGGTCCTTGTTGTCGGATATGAGGGCCATCCCGCCGCGGAAGTGGAAGACCCACGCGAGCACCAGAGCGGCGGAGGCGACGCCGAGGAGACGGATGACGAGGACGACGGGGAAGCGCACCAGCGGCGGCGCCATTACTGGCGGCGGACGAGAGAGAGAGAGAAGGGGGGAGAGAGAGAGAGAGAGAGAGGGAGGGAGGAGTTGGTGTGCTTTGACGGGGAACTGTCCTGTTTCCGCCGGTCAGGGTAAGAGGAAGCCGCCGGTTTTATTTAAATCAAATCAGGGATTTCGATGGCAATAATGGTATTTCGAGAATATTTTACCACGAATTATTTGCTTGTACCTACAACACCAACTATGTTTAGGTCATGTTTGGTAAGAGAATAAACCATGAAATAAGGGGTCAATTCTTCTCTTGATACGGTTCTCAGTGGTAGGACTATTCCTCATTATTCCATATTATTTCACTCTTATTCATACCTTTATCACACCTTACCTACCTTTATTTCACCTTATTCTCCTTATTCCTATCCTCCAGCCGAACAAAGAATATACCCTTATTCTCCTTATTCCACATCCTTATTCATGTTTATTCTCGAACCGAACGGGCCCTTAGTATCACTGTTTTTACTAGGTAAATTACAAAACACAGCTCCAACTATGTTTCAGTTTCTAATCAGATATCTCATTTTTCAAATATAATAAAGAAGAACCACTTCTTCTTTAGTCTCAAATACAGACCTTCCTAAGCTTCTGAAATCATTTTTATGTCCATGTTAAATGCTAAAGTCCAAAGTTCAAGCTCATTTTTATAACATTTAACAAAAAGGTCCTTAATTGGGAATCCATGGGACCTTTTTCAAAATTTACCCTCTCTCTGTTAAGATTTGCTTCGCATACATAGCAATTGATCGCGAACTTCCTTGCATATGGATATCGAGCATGTTCTGGTGGTACGATTGGATTGACCTCCCTCATATGGACTCGTTCGGACGGGGGTTTATCTGTTATTCTTTTTCCGTTGTTTTGAAGAATAAAAATAACTAAAATGTTTGTTTCGGTGAGATGAGTGAGTTATTCTTATTTCTCTTTTTTTTCTTGGAAATGTGAAATAAGTAGTACTTATTATGGAATAAATGATATCGATTACATATATCATGAACATAAACAAAGATTGTAATCATATGGTTTCAAAAGGGGATGCTGAGAAGAAGTGGAGTAGTTGGAGAACAAAAAATGATAACAATTAGTTTAGGAATGCAGAAATTCCGAGATAAGAGGAGAAATTTCGAGATCTCATACCCCTCTTCCTCCAAATAAAAATACCCTCCGTTGGTAAATTTCAATGAGCTAATAGGCTTGAATCGATATCAAACCAATCCCAATCCATGATCAACTCAATTATTCAAATCGATGGCTTGATAAATTAATGGCATATTTAAATTCACATATATATATATATATATATTAAGTGACATTTTTTATTTTTAATTACACGGAGATTAATGATTAAACATGTAAATGTGACATTTCAGCTGGACTTATTTGGACGCAAGATGATCGTACATTAAATCTGATTAAAAAGAGCTTATTCCAGACAAGTGGTAGCATATAATTACATCCATTACATTTTTGTTTACGTCACCATATTCATTACCCTTCATCCAAAATGGGCCTAAATTAACGACAAGAGTACAGATGACGTAGGGAACAACTTTACAGGCGGTTGTGATGTAAACACAATGTATACAAGGGTTAGAACGCAATTACATTATTTTACAGGGGTACACAGGCCAATAACCCTATTTTTCAAAGGAGTACTTAAAGCAGTCCGTCGGATACGGTAATATGCATCAGTAGCCCGCTGGACCAAGATGGGCCACGATCGAGATATAATGCAATATTTAAATACCATAACACAAGCATTCATAGCATTCGTCAAGTTCCATTTTTAAAATGGAAAAATGGAATATTCTTTCAAGCCAAATGCTCCCGTAGTCATGGTTACGTTCCAGGAGCACGGATCTCTCAAATACTGCAGAGGCGGGCTGGAAAGAGGGGTGCGGGTCGAGCCGCTCGATTTTGATCGAGCGGCTGACACGAAATCCAAGTTTGTCTTAACTTTTACCATGTGACCTGCTCTATCTTGATCGGCCCGCACTCCTCTTTCCAAACAGCCTCTGTTGTACTACAGAGGATCCGTGCTCTATATTCTAGTAGTTAAACTTCATGACACGCATGCAACAACGAACCTACAATATTAATGTTAGTTCACACGAACACATCGTACTTTCTTTGAAGAGGATTTGCATAGATAGTACCGATATGTATTTACGCTCATATGCAACCAGCATCATGACAGCAGATGTATACGACTGCAGCAGATGTATATGAGGAGATGATGTAATACTTCACCCCAAACACAATCTTATATCTAAAATTCACAAAGTATGAGTGTGGATAATAAGAGTATGGGATTACTGCTGAAGACTTGTCAGAGCCAATCTTCCTCCATAACGGTTCGACAACCTAAATCAGGGACATTTACTATGCTTTGGTGTAGCGTCTCAAGCTTAAGTCTCCAAATCATATTGGGAAAAACTGACCTTGATTACTTATTGGGATCGAGCCCAATTAGACATGTTGGCAATCATCCAAAATGATTAAAGTCAAGCTGTCCAATAGTACTCCTCTACTCTCATGCTCCGAGTAGCATTTTCCTTCTATCTCTTTGTAACGATGGCTCCACCTCTCTGGCAGTCATTTTTATTGTTAGAGAAAATCCGCTATGATACCATTGGTAATGTCAAAGGATTAGGTCCTAGAATTGGTCATTAACGAGAAAAAAATGATCATAACAACTTGATGAGTTCAACCAATTGGACTCATTGATAACACACAAAATGCTTACATTCAAGTTACACTATATCAATAATTCAATTTGCCAATGCTTGCAAATGAAGATAAAAGTCGCTTCTAATGTCGCTAAATGTATATACCAACATTAAAAAAATATTGAAACATTTTGTCGGGCTAGCCTCGTCGGGGCAGGTCTTTATAGACATTTATAAAAAAAAGCGTCGGCACATCTTTCTATTGTACGACGTTACAAAACGTTGGGTAAAACGTCTCTGAGTGGACATTAATTAAGAACGTCTACATACAAATGATATTCGTGGACCTTAATAAACGTCGGTTCAGACTTGTCTGGTAGACATTCCTAAATCATGTTTGTGGTCGTTAATAAACATCGATATAGACATGTTTGGGGGCATATGAACATCAATCAATTGATTAACCCAACGTCTTTGCTCAACCTAAAGTTTTTAACATCAAAATATGGATTATTTGACCAACATATATTCTCAATATCTTTAAGCATCCACAATCACAAACGAGTACATTGCATAAAGGAACAACATAGTATATATCATTCTAAAATATGCATCAAAATATAAACATTGATAAACTCCAAAAGTTTAAGATACATTCAAAAAGTTTGAATACTTGAAGTAGAGCTTACACAAAGCAAAAACACATCGACACATTCCAAAAAAAAGAAAACTCTTGGTAAAAGATATGGTTCATTCACGAATCCTCTTCTGTTTCTGCATCAGGATCAACACCTTCATCTCGACATACAAATCTTGACCTTGCCTGAGAAGCATATGTATCTGCTAAAGAAAAGAAGTAACAAAGTAAGGAGAATTGTCAAAACTTAAGAAAAATCAATTGGTAAATATAAACACATTTATTAGTTATATACCATCAAATATTGGTTGAGAAGGAAACGATGTTGTTCCCTCATATAATGGATAAATCTTAAAATATGCCATCACTCCAGTAGTCACTTGATCATGGAATCCTTCCTTTCTCTTCTCCACGGTAGCCTTCATTTTTAAATCGATCTCATGTTGCATTTCCTCGTGTTGGAGAAGTTCTTGATGAATTTCTTCCCTCCTTTTCTCATTATTGGACTCCATCTTTTGTTGAAGCTCTACTAATTTCTGGCCATTTTCATTCTCTAAAGTAGATGTTGACCTACGACGACCTATTCCTTCAGGTACATGTCAATATCCCCTATCAATGAGACAATCAGATCGTCCTTCATTGTGCAATACAACACTAATTATTTCAGCATCGGTAATGCACATTCCTTCTGCATCAGCCTCGGTACGCATGTCCTTCATTCTACTATATAAACATGTATCAATACTTATAAAAGTAAAGTAACTATCATGTAAAAGAAGATATTATTAAAAAAAACTATTCAACTTACGTATGCCTGCCTTGCTTGAGGCATTTACTAATACCCATGCTGTCCTGTAAGAGGGTTTAATGATGCCTTTCCTTGCATATCAACATTGAAATTTTGTCCTTAAGAATAATAATATCTCCCCACCCTCAAGTTCATTATGAGACTAGTAAGGGTAGAACAAGCTTCAATAAGTTAAACAAAAAAATTTAAATCTAATACAATAGTAAGGGTAGAACAAGCTTCAATAAGTTAAACAAAAAAATTTAAATCTAATACAATATAATTAAATTGTCTCTTACAATCTCATTCTTCATAACAACCATATGACTTAGATCCAGTAGTTGAGAGGTTCTTAACATGTGTAATACGTGTATCCTTATTTGCATGACATTTCTCCTAAAATAATTGTGATTGATAAAATAAAATTAAAAAAATCAAGATTCTTATTAATACACACTCACTTGATGTTTCGGTTGCTTCCATACTTCAACCATGGCAATCCAATGCTCAATTAACACATTTGATGGCATTGCTGCATCTCCAACTTTCTCCCATTCTTTCTTTAACTTATGTCAATGCTCCTTAAGGTGTTTTGCTAAACGACAATTCACTGCTTCCTTGACCCTCACATCAGAATCAAATCCAATGATGTCAATGAAGTTCTAAAAAATACTTATCAATCAAGAATCTATTATGAAATTTAAATAATAATATTTAAACCTTGATTCTATCATGTGCGGATCGAAGTTATGATTATGTTAGGCTCCTAAAATCTGGTACCAGTGGAACATCCTCCCTTGCAACGATGCTACAAATCAATTGTAGAGTACTTGCCTGCTTGGCGTCTAACGATCTTCCTTCATCTAAGTCGATTATTATAATAGGTCTATGCCTGTTTCTATTGCATGCTTTGCTAATGTTATGCCTCTTGATTTTCCCCTACGACACACTGTATTTAATTTATTACAATTGGTTAAAGAGAATTTCATTAGTATATTAATAATAATAAAATAATCACCTAGTTTTTTTTGGAAGTGGAAGGTGTTTCATGTGAGTCCAACATAGCACAATTCTGAGTCTATCTTAGTGTGGCATGTGATTGTGTACTCAAAAGCGCAATTGATTCCAATCGGTTGCTTTGGTTCTCGTGTGTTGCAGGACAATGCTCATATACAGGTGGAGGTATTGGTTGTGAGTTCAACGGAACACTACTCGGTGTTTCCCTTGGTATCCACTTTGATTGTGTCCTTAGAAGTGTAATCGATTGCAAATGGTTGCTTTGATTCTCATGTGTTTGAGGTTGGCATTCACATACTTGTGGAGGTGTTGGTTGTGCATGAGGTTGACTTCTCTGTTGCTTATAAACTCATGAATCAGGCTGACTACTTTGACCATTCACTTTCCTCTTATTCTTTCAAAATGTAAACGGTTCAACCATAAAGATAATGAACCCAAGCATCTACAATAAATGGTTGTCCAATTTCTTCACATTGTAAGTAAGTAAATTTGGATGTATAGAAGCAGTATGAACTACTGTTAACGAAGTCGAAAAAGAGGTATCATGGAAATTGAAGCCCTTGGAAACATTATCAATGTAAACTTACATCAATAATAGTTAGAAATAGTGATATTGTGCTAGTATACCACTATATAAGCAGTTGATGAAAGATGTGTCCTACTAATAAGATATGGAACAACACTCATTTTATGACCCTTCATGGACCAAGAAGCAACTTTATGAACACTCACATGTACACTTTGATTTAATACTGGAATGACACCAGTGGATTTAGAAGGATACACATTGGAAGTGTAAGTCACCACTCACAAATACACTTCGACAAACTCCTACACATTGTTTAATCCTCTATCCTCATATGAAAGACTTCATTTAATTTTTACTTTAATTTCTTTGGAATTTTGAAAGATTCAGAGCAGTTATGTCACCTCATTTCATGTTCGAAAGACAATGGTATATCTTGAAGTATAATGCACAACCAACCCACCAAGCATCTGGGTGTTGGTTTGGAGTAACCTGCAATGGTAGGGCAATGAAATATACCTATTTAAGATCACATGTATCTTTCATCAAGTCAATATTTATTTTTCGAGAAGGATAAAAAAGATTCTATTGTAGTGATTTCAGAAATTTTAGGAAATGTATGTGAAAAAATTATCTTACAATGACCCTGTAAGGTTGATACCTGGTACCCAAATGTCCTTTTCCAACCCTTTGCCCGTAGTTGATGTAGTTAACTTATCGAGTCTTGAAATATTTGTTAAATTTCTAACACAACGTCTTCGTCCACGATGGACAGCATTAGATATTACAAATTAAACATAAGATGATATGTAAATCTTATTTTGAGTTGCCTTCTGTAAGATTAACTGAAATGAATTTGCACCTCTGCAGCTTACTATAATGATATTTGTGTGGGTGTTATTGCTTGCCACCTCGAGAAGACAAAAGGAGGATCTCTTCGTGTTTACATAATGACTTTGGGAGTTTTGGCCCCATATCGTGACCTAGGAGTTGGTAAGCTTTGAACTGTTTTAGATTCTAAATTTAGCATATGCATAAGCTTCTGAACAAATCATATTTACATTATTCTAACTGTTGTTGGTTCAAGGAAATGATGTTTGATAATCGTTGTAGTAAAAAGAAAAGTTATCCGACACTGATTTATCCGGAGCCAGGGACAGGTAATTGGGGTGAGAAGAAAAAATTATGCCCATGGTGATAGTGGATAGTCAGGTTTATACCATCAACGATGAAAATTTTTTGGCTGGTATTCGATTCATTGATATTTCTAAGTCATATTTCCATTGATTGTCATCAAAGAGAGAAGTATCACAAACATTCAAGCCACAATATGATGCCCCCCCTCCCATGATCCTCCCCCACCCCACCCCCTAATCCATTGTGTTACACTGCCACAATCCGATGCCGCCCTCCTCCTCGCCAAAAATATAAACAAAACCCTAGAAAATGCTAAGCTTGCAAAAATGCCCATAAGAAAGACAAAGTTGTAGGTCTTACCTCTATTTTCCTACAAATATGTTAGCAAAGGGCATGACTAACACCGTTGAAGAATAGGAGCAATTGCCAAGATGGGAGAGAATTGTTGTCGTTTAGGAAGCAAGATGGGTTCCGTTGTGGAGGGAAAGGAAAAAAGACTTCCGATGAGTTTATTCTATAAAGAATCCGAAATGGCGCTCGTTGGCGAGAACTCAATTTTTTTGTTATAACATGGTTGAACGTCTATTCAGGTAATATCAACATATGTTTACCATATGTCGACGTTTACAGTGAAATGGTGTTAGCGATTAAAAATGTCAACGTTTCAACTAACGTCTAATAAAATTAGAACTAGCCTGACGTCTTTTGAGCGATAATATCGGTAAAATTATAATGGGATTTTTATCCTTCATACTCTATAACTTTTGACAATTACTTCCACGAATTTTGAAACAACTTAATTCTTCCCTCGATCCTGTAAACTTGCTCCGTCTTACCCCACGAACCCTGCCGTTAAATTGACACATCTTGAGCTAACTTGGGTGGTTAAAACTGAGTTAATCAAACCACATGAGTTCTAAGATTGGATTTATTACTCTCTTCCTCATTCCTTCTTCATCTTCACTTCCTTTCTCCAATCCACTGGCGGGTGCCTTTGTGCGGGGGAGGGGTGTCGGCCTCCAGGTAACCCAGAGTCAGCCTCGATGCAAGAGAGGGGTGCCACTGTGCAGGGGAGGGGTGTCGGCCCTCTATACAGGGGCGAGAGTTGGCCTCTATGTAGGGGACAGGGTCCATGGAAGAGGAAGAGGTGACGACGACGGAGGAAGGAGGCAGGGAGGGAGGGATCAGAGAGGAGGGGCGCGACGTCGAGGAGGCTGGAGAGGGTGACATAGATAATGAGGAGGCGAGGGCAAGAGACTCAGAGAGGAGGGGCGCGACCACACCAACCACTCCCGCTCCCTCTCCCCCCTCTCTGTACAGACATAGATAAAGCTCCGCTCCCCATCCCATGTTGATGGTGATCTCTCTCCCCCCATTATCGTCTCGGTTGATCGCTCCACAAATAGCACACAATCCTCTCTATTTTTAGGTCGATCGCACCTCCGCTCATTTTTCAATCGTTGATCTCCATTTTTTGCCCTTTTTTCGAGAATCGAAGGCCTCTGTTTGACTCTTCTCATTTCGACGACGACTACTCCGGTGCGCCCAGTCGATCGTCTTGCGTTCTTGATCAATACGTTCGAATCTTCCGATTTTGTTTATGTTCATTTTGTTTTTGTTTGAACTGATCGAGCAATCACTCCGATCTTATGCTCTGGTTTGTGCCGATTGTTCGGAATGTGTATTTTTTGTGCGATTCTTTTCGCGAAAGGAAGATGTTGGTTTTTGTGTGCAGATCGACATACGTTGGTATAGTTTGTTATGTGATAAAATTCCAATCAAAGAATAGAATTGGGCTTGTTGTTATAGGATTTTGTTTTCATTCGATGAGCGTTGTTCTTGCTGTTAGGTTCAGCACAAAAGCGGCTCGAGGCGAAACAACGGGAGGGGAGGAGGTGGTGGAGCGGGCGGGGCGGAGGAGCAAGGGGAGGGGGAGGGGGAGGCTCGAGGCTGGGCAGAGCAACGGGAGGGGAGGAGGAGGTGGACGGGGCATAAGAACATGGTGAAGTGGTGGTGATGGAGGAGACGACAAGGAGGAGGAGGAGAGACGGGGTGTGGTGAGATGGAGCCATTGCAGATGTGATTGTGTGGTTGGGGATCAGATGCCATTTTTGTAAATATATGAAACAAAGGGGTCAATACACATCTTGTTTTAACGGAATCTGGCTATATCTAGCGTGCAAATGGACGAAGGTTAACGACGAGGTCTGTAAGGTAAAGGTTAGCAAGTTACGAGGTCGAGGGAGGAATTAGGTTGTTTAAGGTCATGGACGTAATTGACAAAGATTATAGTGTATGCCAGGTAAAAATCTCAATTATAATTTATTGTAGTGTTATCAAGTAATTATATCCCACTTTTTATAACACGTCCTTACACTAAGCGAGTAAAAAAGGTGAACTATGTTGGGGTGTTATAAACTTACATTTGGGAAGGTGAAGCAACTTCAGGAACTCGAGCTCGAGCCGCTGCGGGGTTGCTGCGGATGTGGTTCACCATTTCATGTTGTCACTACACGGTACACCAAAGCCTTTCGATTTAATGGCAGATGTTAAGACGATATGTAGTATGGTACTTAAACATGGTCAAGGCCATCTCGATATATGACCTCGTTTTTTTTGCATATCTTCACACGTTATCAGGTTACGTTCAGATCGCAAATTTACCGATCACAGAACGATATCGGAGACAGATGCGGACGTCCCCTAAATTAAAAACGTGGATTAAACTAAATATGACTCATTTGCCATCAAATCATACAAGATTAGTATTACTACGAAAATAACTAAGGAATACCACACCAATTCGCCACAATGCAATCACGTCCCCCTTTTGTCCAAATCATGGTCATGCACCTTCCCGTTCTGATACCCGTTGCTGATGCCGTTGCTCTTGTCCGTCCTGCTCCCCGTGCCTCGGCGCCACCGCGGCGAACACGACCACGCCTCCGAGCACCGCGAGTCCCATGCCCAGCCCGTTCACGACTGCGACTTCGGTAGAGCGGGTCGCGACGATTCCCCGCTTCCTGAAGGAAGGTGAGCTTCTCCAGGAGGCCGGTCTCTGCGGCAGCGACCGCAAGACAGTATGTGTAGAGGCCGAGGAACACGTGCCATGGCAGCACGGCCACCCTGGACCGCCGCGCCTCGCCGTGGTGGAAGAATGTGAGGAATCCAAAGAGCCACTGGATTATGTAATGGGAGCCACAGATCATCTTTCAAAGGGCGGTGATTAATTTTATTGCAGTAATCAAGATGTGTGGAGGAAAATTCGTCCCAAGGGTAACTTTCAAAACTTATTACTCCTGTGCGGTCACCATTAATTTTTTTTGTTATGTACCGTAGGTAAGCCGCCTCTAGCCAAAGCCGCCTCTTGAAGAGGCGGCTCTCACTGATACGTAACATAAAAACTCTATGGGGGAAAGCCGCCTCTTCAAGAGGCGGCTTTGGTTTTAGCCAAAGCCGCCTTTTGAAGAGGCGACTCTTATTGGCATATAACACATAAAAATATTAAGGGCAAAGCCGCCTATACATAACAAAAAAAATAATCGTGACCGCCCTCGAGTAATAAGTTTAGAAACTTACCCCCGGGACGAATTTTCCTCAAGATGTGTGCCATCAATTTGTAACTTCATCGCAAGTTCTATGAAACGAATAGAAAACGGTTAAATTGCATAAAAACCAAAATTTATACCTAATTTGTAATACCGTCCCCAAACTTTAAAAGATAAAAATATGATATCAAATCTTTGGAATTGTACTTAATATAATTTTTAACAAATGTTATTTAATCTT
Source organism: Ottelia alismoides (assembly GCA_037367405.1). Taxonomy (NCBI): domain Eukaryota; kingdom Viridiplantae; phylum Streptophyta; class Magnoliopsida; order Alismatales; family Hydrocharitaceae; genus Ottelia; species Ottelia alismoides. The sequence continues at coordinate 735,510 of JAZKJV010000856.1, read as the reverse complement.
AGAAAGATAACACGATCAACGTCACTCCTTTAATGGCACGCCATATTAAAATAAACAGTATCGATCATGTATAACGTTGAAATTGGTTATTTAGTTCAGGAAATTTTATGTGCTTCAGTCGAAGAAAATTTTACATTCGAATTCGGGCAAAACTCGAAGAGCCCATGTTGAATTACTGAAATTTACATCTAGATGTTCATAAGCCGAAACTACTTATGTGAATTGCCGTTAAGTGCGGGGTTGTCGACAAATTTGCAATACATTTGGGTTTTGTATTTTTTTCACACCCCATACAAGGGCCTCGTGTATATATTTCCAGAACTATATTTTATGTTCCCTGCTAGGGTTGGTATTCCAGTAAAGAAAAGAAAATTACCGACCAAAGCAATTTCTTTTATTTTTCCTAATTTTTTTCTTAGTTTAATAAATTACAGAAAGACTCTGAAGTATACACTCAATTTCAAATCAAAACTTTAACAGGTAATAAAGAGGTATTAAATTCATTTCAATGTAGTTTAAAGTGAATGCGATTTAAAAGTATAGAAAGATGACATGCTAACTCAATTCCGTTAATCTCACTCTAATTGAAACAATTTTTGAAGATTAACTATCATATTGTTCTTTTTGAAATTGAGACGACATTGAAATTCGATGTATAGATATAAACTTTTGGGTAAATTGCTCTCTTATTTTTTTAGTAATCATCTATAAATGAATACATTTTAATTTTTCCACTTTCCATTAAAGGACAAAAATATACATATTTTATTTTGCGTCACTTTCATCACTAACTGGTAATTAACGGAACGTGAATTTGTTTTAGTTTTACTTCTGCTTACTTTCCTTTCAACCGCAGAAATAAATTCCGACAAACCCACATCGGTATTATTCATAAAAAAACAGAACATGTATATTGGATAAATTATAAAAAATAACTTCAAAATAGATTTCCAATTATATTTTTTTTCAGTTAACAAAGATGAGCATTAACTTTAACTTTTGGGTTTAACGTCGGCATACAAAGTCGTGTAATCTTTAAGGGACCGTTCGGTAGGAGAATAAGCAGGAATAAGGATGGAGAATAAGGGGAATAATGGTCTATTCTCCGTTTGGCTGGAGGATAAGAATAAGGATAATAAGGTGAAATAAAGGTAAGTAAGTTGGGATACATATAGGAATAAGAGTGAAATAAGATGAAATAATGGAGAATAGCCGTACTACTGGTAACCGTGTCGGGAGGAGAATTGGCCCCTTATTCCAGGGCCTATTCTCCAACCAAACAGGGCCTAAGAGGCTTGTATTTGAGACAAAAAATAATAATTTCAAACCCCTCTTTGTTATATTTGGAAGACGAGACCTTTTATTGAGTATCAATGCATAGTTCGGGTCCGTTTTTTTGTAAGTTACTCTTGTGCATTTTAAGAGTAAATTTATTCTGAACACTTGATCTTGAAGGATATGATGAGTTGTTCCAGGATTCATCCTCTTGGATTCTCTTTATTCTTGAAATAGCTATTTTCTATCAATATTCCACTATTAATCTACCATTCCTCATACATTTCCTTTAAGTGAGGACTACAATCGCTCGCTTACACTATTTATCTCTTTGCTGTTGTTGATACTTAGGATAAATAATATCTAAGATGGGATGAGTGATAACCGTCGTTTAATAAACAGCGGGAACGGGGGACAAATACTAATCTTATGTACAATGAGAAGCGGAATAGTGAGTAGAAATTAAAAGAAGAAAGATAATTCCGAAATCCTAGATATTGCTATTCTTCATGTCAAGACAGCACAAGGAGGAAAATTAATAGGCATTTGCAAACTGGAATTCATCATATACCGTTGGAAAACCTTTTTTTTTTCTTATGAACCATGGATAAGCCACCTCGGCTCGAATTTTATACTTTCGCATTTGAAGAGACAGCTTTCGTTTTAGCTATTAATAGGGTTGTCATATCGTTGCAGTTGAAAATATAGATATTGCCACATGTAAAGAAATCACATGAAGAAAGCCGCCTCAAGCAGCTTTGGCTAAAATTAAAATAAACTTTTCAAAAGACGGTTTGCCTACGGGTAAATTACAAAAAAGAGACTAATCTTTACATAGATTCTCAATTTATGGACTAATTTTTAATTTGTAACAAACATGGGACCAAACTTTAACTTAACGTTCTAGTCCCTGATGCCGTCAACATGCAGCTCAATCCATAATTTTACTTGACGAAATTACCCCTATCCAGTTCTACCCTCACCCAAATAGAGGGTATCTTGTGGAAGGGAAGGAGGAGGATAGGGGCGCCCTTCTGCTGCACGTTCGTCGCTATATCCTTGCGGATGTTGGAGAGATCGGAGATGGCCGTCATCGGCCTGATCACCACGCTACTCCAGTACCCCCTCCCCCTGCGCCTCCGTCCCGGCTCTCGCAAGCTACAGCTCCCCTGCATGCCCCCACGCCTCCGCCTCCGTCCCCGCACGCGCCTGCACCTGGGACACCCCCGCGCCTCCCCACGAGCTCCAGCACCCCCTCCCCCTGCGCCTCCGTTCCGGCTCCCGCAAGCTCCAGCTACCCCGGTCCCCCCCCCCCCCCCCCGCCCGTCGCCTGCAACCCAACTCCACTGTCAGTCGCCCACCCACCCCGGCTCCCCCACATGCCCCCTCCCCCGCGCCTCCCCCCGCACCCGCATGCGAGATCCAGCACCCTCCTCTCCCGCGCCTCCCCCGCCCCGCGCCTCCGTTCCGGCTTCGGCAAGCTCCAGCTGCCCCGACTCCCCCGCATACCCCCTCCCCGCGCGCATGCACCTGCGACACCCCCGCGCTGCCTGCACCTGCGACAGCTCTCCCCCACGCCGCATGCAACTTCAACCCTACCTCCACCGCCACCCCACGTGCCCCTAATCCCCCCGTGCATGCGCCTGCACCTGCAACCCCTTCTAGCAAGCCCCGCCGGTCCACCTCATCCTACAACCCCTTGTTGGTCATCTTGCCTCGTCCTTCCGCCCCGGTACTCCCACGCCGGAGGGTTGAGCATGTTGCCGTGACAGAAGCCTAGAGGGCCATCTCAGCCATCCATAGTGAGGGGAAGGAGAAGAGGTCGCAGGGTGCTCATCACCGGGGTAATTTCGTCAAGTAAAATCATGTATTGAGCTGCATGTTGACGACATCGGGGACTGGAATGTTAAGTTAAAGTTTGGTCCCATGTTTGTTACAAATTAAAAATTAGTCCTTAAATTGAGAATCATGTAAAGGTCAGTCCCTTTTTTTGTAATTTACCCGCTTGCCTACTATATGTAACAAAAAATGATAACAATTTGCCGTGGATTTTAGGTTACGGATGCAGAGGGAAAAGGCTTTATTTTATAAGGTATAATTGTAATCTTAAAATGGCGTCTGCTTGCTCGTAGACTAGACTATCGAAATGGGTTGGAAACTTAAAATAGCATTTGCGCAGCAATTTTGGTGTCCTGTTAGACGCCAATGGAGGTGTTAACTTCATCATTAAGCAAATGAAACAATATTTTAGCGAGTGGTGGGGACAATGTGACCGACACAGCAGAGAGAAAGAGAGGGAGGGATGGAGGGCGAACCTGAGCAGCGAAGAGGGCGAGGCAGAGGAGACCCAGCCATGAATGGAGGCTGTAGAAGTTGGCGAGCACGCCCCGTTCCCCTTTGAACTTGGCCCAGATCCCGATCAGCCCGAACCCGAATGCGGTCCCCTGCAGCAGCAGGTGCACCGCCTTCCTCGTCCCCCTCGACCACCCTTCCAGCCACCTGTGCGCCAAGATCGCTGCCCAAAACCCCGAATCAGCAACTACACGCTTCGCACAACCCCACGCCCTCCCTACTCACCTTCCCCCGTCAGGAGGATGAAGCCGATCACCATCAGCAACGGGTGGAAAACCTGAGAACACCAATGGAGATGCCGTCATTAGTCTTTTCCAGCTGGGAATGGGAGCAGCAGAGACGAGCTCTCACGGAGTAGAGGAAGTCGAGGGGGGAGGTGGGGGAGGAGTGCTTGAGGAAGCTCGAGGGGAAGGCGGAGGCCCAGGTGAGGACGAGCCCCGCCACGGCGAGCTCGGCCAGCCGCGCGAGGGCCACGATTGGTCGCATCGGGTTGGGCTCTGGTCCTCCTTACTAGATCTACTTGAGAAGCGGCAGCAGAGTAGTTGAGAGGGTGGTGCGTGCTGCTGCTCCCACAGCTATTTCTATGCTAAGTGGTTGAGGTTTTTTTAATTGCGGATTAGACCTCGTATTTTTGAGGTAATTTGACCACACGGGTTTGCATTTCCGAGAGTCCGGATGCTCACGTACTAATTGATCGAGAATTTTATATTTGTTCATTTGCAATTTTACAGTGTTCCGCAAGATACTGCAATCACACTTTCGTCCCCAACTTATTTCAAGCTTGTGTTGTGGGTCCTGCAGAACTAACTTTTACATGCATACCCTCGTTGGCCAAAATCCGCAGGTAAAACTGTTGGATCTAACGGATTGAAAATGTCAAAAGTATTCGGTAAAAGAATTAAAAAATTGCACAAGGAGGGATAAGGGTTGTTTGTTCACTTGAAGGGAGAGGACAATGAAGAATAAATGGTAATTATTTGTTATTTTCTGTTCAGAGGGAAAGGATAAGAGGGTTGAGGAAGTTATGTTAGATAAGATTGTTACATAAGTCGTAGTTATTTATTTTTTTGTTTTTTTAATAGAGAGGCAGATGATAATGAGGGAAATATTATCCCTAATCTTGACTCCAGAACAAGACGGTCGTTTATGGAGGAATAAGGAGGGATATTCATCCTCCTTCCTCTAACGATCACCCCTTAAGGGATATCCACCTCCATCTCCCTGGATGATTTGATAATCATATTTCAACTCATGTATCGTTCATTTTTTCACCCATGTTGAGTTAGTTACTTCTATACGATTATAGTGTGTCACATTGATTGCTTATGGATAACCGCACTTGAGTTACCACATTCCGTGGATGGGATTAGTAAATCACCATCACCAAGCAAGTGTGTGTCTGGTAGCGATTGTCCCTTAATTGTGCCATGTGAATAGTTAGGGTACTGGGTCAAATGGAAACAATAAACCCTCAAATGCCATAGATTAATAATATTCCCATCCATATCTTCATTTTCATCTTTTCCCTCGATTTCTATTTTCATCGTCCATCTCCAAAGTCCAAAGCCTAAAACCTTATCCACAACCCTTGTCTTCCAACTCTAGATGTAAGATCATCAAACCCTAACACCATATGTAAGCTCTTCTACCCAAATCTGCAATTGTCGTCGTTATCATCTGCATGCTCCAAGGCCATCATTGGTAGTTTTGAAGCATAAGAAGATAAGATCGTGTATTTTATCATGATATTTGTGGCGTGCAAGATGAAAGATCGCTTCCAAGCATCTTGCATGTCTTATATACCTCACATCTTGTGTACATCACTCTTGTTGTTTAATTTCTTCATCGTATGAATGGATATGGTCGTTTGGAGAACGTGAAGGAATGTTTACTATATGTGTTTGGTATGGTGGAAATTTCATGTTATTACGAAGGTAGAGATGAAAGAAACTTACTAGAATGCAATTAGTGGTAAGCACTAATCCAGGTTAGACATGTGTGTGTGACAAAGAGGATTGGATTGAGAGGTTGATGATATTTTTAAGATCCACCCCTTCTTGCCCCTAAAAAATGGACCATCGCACGTCCTTGAACCGAAAATAATATTTAAACCAACATAGCCTCCTCCATCCCTCGAGACCATCAAGGGTAGTATAGGAATATTCACATGTTATCCATTGACTACACTTTTGGTTTTGTATAGGATATTTCCTCGTAATGAACATGAACAAGTCTTCTCGAGATGACCAAATAAGGTTTAGCGGATCTGTCGGAACAAGAAGTGAAAATTATGGTAGATAGGGATCTCGTAAAAACGTCTTTCGAGGAATGGGCCAATTAGGACATTTCTCAAGAGCAATAGCTAAGGATCATGATACTACTATGCAATCCCGAATGAGTTTCAAATTTTGCTCGTTGAGAACACACTAACTAGAGCAACAAGGAGATGGTAGAAGTGTGTTCAAGTAAATCTGGAGAAGCATTGGAGAAGGATTGATTTTCTCACATTATTTAGTAGCCAATAGATTGAAGTATGATAAGTACATTCAAAATCGCATTTCAATTGAAACATAGCATTGTATACACAGGTAAGTGTCCCTTGTATAGGCATTCTGATGCAATCATGTCTGATGTTCAGAAACTTCTTATGGTTTTCATTATTTAATGAAAAATGAGAAAAAGTGATCTATGTGTCGATGTTCACCCAAAAGAAATCTCGAATCAATCAAACACATTGATTATCCTATTAAAGAGATAAAAGAAAAGGATATGCTTTTTATTAACCCGGTATAGTTCTCATGGTCTAACACGAGGACGCAACAATAAAATAGAGTATTATTAATTTTCAAGAAAATCAATAAAGGTCTTTTTTTCTATTTCTCTTTTTATTGTTTTTATGGATTTTATGCTTTTTTATATTTTTATAAAAATTTAATATATATATATATATATATTGTTTTCTGATTTTCAATTTTTAATGATATTAAATTTTGTAATTTTTTATATTTTTTATTTGAAACAAAATAATATAAAATAAATGTAAAAGAAATAAAATAATGCTCTTTTTGGATTTTTCAAATATAGTAAAAATACCCATAAAAATCAAATAAAAATTAATGTTTTAATACTTTTTACTATTTTTGTGAATTTCCAATAATTTTTAGAATTTTTAGGGTTTTCAAAACAATTAAAATAGGAAATAAATCAAACAAAAAATCAAATAGATATTTTGGGTTTTTAAAATTAAAAAATAATAGTAAGATAAAAAAATATACACAAACAAAAAGATGATTTTTCAGGCTTTCAAAAAAGCTATTTTATGTGTTTTTTAGTTTTTTCTGTGATTTTATATTAGTTTTTAATCTTTTATGTATTTTAATTCTTTTGGTTTTTATAAAGAATTTAAAAAGGAAATTTATATATATAATAAAACAACTAAAACATGCACACACAATTTTTGGGGAATTTTTCAAAATATTTTTCAGATTTTTATTAGTTAATTTTTGCAAATAAGGAAAATATAGGTGGTTTTTTATTTATTAAAAATAGTAGAACAATCTATTTTATCAAACAAAAATTAAGTGTAATAGAGTTTATTTAACAAGAATAAAAGACAATTTTTAGGAAAATTTTTAATGTAATTAGTTATTTATTAAGATAGATTAACACACAATTAATAAATCTAGAAGCATAGGGACTCAAATGCAAGAAAAATATGTAACATACTAAAATGAAAATAAAATAAGAAATTTAGGGCTAACAATGCAAAATATCAACTCGCATGCCAGTGCACGTGAGTTGCGCTGACACGGACTAAACTGTGATTATTTTAATGTGCAGGGGCAAACAGTAAAAGAAGTATGATGGCGTTATTGCAAATTAACCAGAGAAACATGTGTGGTGCATGCATAGTTGTTTAAACATGACTTATGCACAATTAAAAGAAATAACAAGGGCTCAGTCGTAATTAATCAATGAACCACAGGTCCACGTATGTCCACATAAGACTTTATTTAGAAATAAAATTCATGTAGGGGATAAGATGCATATAGTCACCATGTCACATGCCTTCCGTGTGATGATCTGACGGATGTGCTCTCGATTTGGAAGCTTTGAATCTATGGTAGATAATTGGGGTAAATTGGATGGTCAGAATGAAGTCTGGAGTGAATGTTCTTGATCCAACAGTGACTAGAGGTGTTGGATGAACTGGGAAGATGGGACAGTAAGCCAAGCTTTAATCGGCTAGAACTCAGATGATCTCCACCCAAATCGACGCATGAAGATCGCTCTACGATCCTTCTGCAATCTCACGTCATCTAGATGAGAAGTTGAAGTTCGATGATGGTCCAATCGAGATCTGGAGCTCAAGGAGGTCTGTAGGTGAAAGTAAGCTTCCAGGAACTAAGTGCATTTATATAAAACCGTTAAGGTATAAAAATATAAATTTCAATGCGGGGACTTATCTACAATAAAGGGGACCCGTTGGGTTAGGCGCGTAAAAATCCCCCACCCCACGTGTGTGACATGCGTAATAGGAGGATCAGATGGAGGATCGAGTGCTTGGAGGCGGGGGTCTAGCAGCATTAGTGTGGCTTGGGCCATGTGGAGGACTCTTAGTGCTTCAACAAAGGCACATGTAGGCTTAGGTGGCTGGAGTATGATGGATGAAGCGTTACTTCAGACAGCTCTACATGGAGGGTCGAGGACCGTCAGATCAGACCGAGGAAATCTGATCGAACGGTAGCTACTACTCAAATTCTCCCGCCTCCTCCTCTCACGACTGATGCGTAGCGGAGCTCCGACGAGGCCTTATTACCTCCATCTAAGGTATTCTTTGATGTTGAATGCCCGTGAAGGTCAAATGAAGTATGGAAAATAAGAGGGAAATCCCAGCTATGCCTGATATAGTACATATCGATGGGATGAGGGTTTCTTACTTGAAGCGAAGCAGCTCAAATGTGCTCTGAGCTTTCCCCGACCATTGAAGGATATAGGACCTGCAAGTGTTAAAGAAAACAAGACAAGACAAGACACATTGATTCTTGGCTTCAAAAAAAAAGACACATTGATTCTGGAGCGAACGAGAGGTGAATAAAGATCCGAGGTGTGGATGGAGATGATGGCTCTGATGAGTTCCTAGTCTTTCAAACGAAGAACTAGGATCGATGTGGAATATACGATATGGAAGGTAATGATTCGAGGGAATGAGTACGCGAAGATGTGCATGATGACGCGAAGCAGTAGGTGCATTTAGATTTTATATAGAGTAACAGAGTAGGTACATATAAAAGGGAGAAATAGAGACAAAGAATACGAAGAGGATTCTTACCTAGAGAAGGTGCTGACTACGAAGACAAAGATCGGTAGAAACATGCTCGGAATTGGAGCAATATTGATCCAGATCTTCGCATCAGAGTTTTGGGCTAAGGATATGAGCTCTAGCAGCTCTGGCAATGGTTGCTACTTGGCGTTGAGGCTAAGTATCTTGCATGAGTATCCAACCTCCATCGTCGCTTAATATTGGAATCACTCTCTATCACAAAGGAGGAGTGGGGCTAGGGGATGGTGTCTCACAAGTGGCAGATGGGTGGTTATGGAGGCAGAGATGGAGTTTCAAGTTGGCAGTGGTTGCGCTCCAGGTGGTGGTTTTAACCACCACCAGAGGTTAGGGAAGTTAGGATTTTGGGTGATTAGTAGGTTGATGTAAATGGTGAAATTTAGGGATAGAGATGGGTGTTGTTAGATGCTCAGGAAATTAAGAGGGGGTTTGCTCTCTTTGCACCTTTGGGAAAAGGTGGATGAGAGGTTAGGGATGATGGTTCTACCATTTGATTAGACGATTGTGAGTTGGGCGGAGGTGAGTGGCTCTGATGGCATGATCCAGTCAATCAGAGGGTCCTGGAGAGGGTGAGTGGAAGGTCCTGATCTAATCCATCAAAGGATCAAACGACCTAGAATGAAACATGATGAAAGCGATCAGAGCCATCTGATCTAACTGATCATACGACCCTAATTAATGGATGCATGGATTGAAGAAGCGGGTCACGTGTCAAGAGGTGGATGCACCACATTGCGCAATGAGAATTTAAGAAATTCAAAAATTAAAAGATAAATAGAAAGAAAATAGCTATGTGAGTCAAATAGAAAAACATTCCACATTTATATCTTTTCAAGATCTATAGCTTTCATGTAGAACTTGAAATCAAAATACATCATATATACATTATGTTATTTTTTGAAGTATTTTTGAGGTATTAAAAATAATTCTTTTATTTTCTTTTATCATTATTATCATTTGTATTCTTGATTTGATAAACTATAACATATTATTATATACAATATTATGTCATTTTTATTTTTAATGATGAAAACACATAAAATAATAGACATAATATATAAGAAAACAAGACAAGACAAGACACATTGATTCTTGGCTTCAAAAAAAAGACACATTGATTCTGGAGCGAACGAGAGGTGAATGAAGATCCGAGGTGTGGATGGAGATGATGGCTCTGATGAGTTCCTAGTCTTTCAAACAAAGAACTAGGATCGATGTGGAATATACGATATGGAAGGTAATGATTCGAGGGAATGAGTACGCGAAGATGTGCATGATGATGCGAAGCAGTAGGTGCATTTAGATTTTATATAGAGTAACAGAGTAGGTACATATAAAAGGGAGAAATAGAGACAAAGAATACGAAGAGGATTCTTACCTAGAGAAGGTGCTGACTACGAAGACAAAGATCGGTAGAAACATGCTCGGAATTGGAGCAATATTGATCCAGGTCTTCGCATCAGAGTTTTGGGCTAAGGATATGAGCTCTAGCAGCTCTGGCAATGGTTGCTACTTGGTGTTGAGGCTAAGTATCTTGCATGAGTATCCAACCTCCATCGTCGCTTAATATTGGAATCACTCTCTATCACAGAGGAGGAGTGGGGCTAGGGGATGGTGTCTCACAAGTGGCAGATGGGTGGTTACGGAGGCAGAGATGGAGTTTCAAGTTGGCGGTGGTTGCGCTCCAGGTGGTGGTTTCAACCACCACTAGAGGTTAGGGAAGTTAGGATTTTGGGTGGTTAGTAGGTTGATGTAAATGGTGAAATTTAGGGATAGAGATGGGTGTTGTTAGATGCTCAGGAAATTAAGAGGGGGTTTGCTCTCTTTGCACCTTTTGGAAAAGGTGGATGAGAGGTTAGGGATGATGGTTCTACCATTTGATCAGACGATTGTGAGTTGGGCGGAGGTGAGCGGCTCTGATGGCATGATCAAGTCAATCAGAGGGTCCTGGAGAGGGTGAGTGGAAGGTCCTGAACTAATCCATCAAAGGATCAAACGACCTAGAATGAAACATGATGAAAGCGATCAGAGCCATCTGATCTAACTGATCATACGACCCTAATTAATGGATGCATGGATTGAAGAAGCGGGTCACGTGTCAAGAGGTGGATGCACCACGTTGCCCAATGAGAATTTAAGAAATTCAAAAATTAAAAGATAAATAGAAAGAAAATAGCTATGTGAGTCAAATAGAAAAACATTCCACATTTATATCTTTTCAAGATCTATAACTTTCATGTAGAACTTGAAATCAAAATACATCATATATACATTATATTATTTTTTGAAATATTTTTGAGGTATTAAAAATAATTCTTTTATTTTCTTTTATCATTATTATCATTCGTATTCTTGATTTAATAAACTATAACATATTATTATATACAATATTATGTCATTTTTATTTTTAATGATGAAAACACATAAAATAATAGACATAATATATATATATATACACGAAATTTATACTTGTTATTTATGTGCATTAATTAGTATTGATTAAATACATAGGGTTAACAATTAATAAATGTTAATTATAAGTTAATGTTTATTGAAATACTTACGATAGAGGGCTAATCGAGAAAAAATATGATGATGAATCCGAAATTCATCAAAAGTCTCCTGAACTGATAACTAGAAGTAGAACCCTACGATGTATTGGTGATGATTATATAATGGAGCTTGAGTAGTCAAGTCTTGTGCTATGAACACATAAGCAGGTAAAGAGTGCATATGTTGAGCCCATTCTAAGTAGACTAGTGTATTGGAACCTGCTAGGGCAAGACCTAATTTCAAATGAATCGAAGTGGCATAAAGACCTTTATGTCCACATCCTAATTGACCCCCGGGGGAATATGTGCTTCAAAAAGATCTTTTATATTGTGCCCAATCCCGAAGTTAGTTCTATACATACTAAAGCTAAGCGGCGCGTATTGTACTAGCGAAAGTTGACTTTATAACATTGTAGGAAGGCAGGACTAGGTGGAGGGAGTGAGGGGGCTACTAGTGCAGATTCAGTTCCCATTGAATTGAGTAGCTTTTCTTCCTATCATGTAGCTTACTCTTCAACTTGTGCTTTGATGCTCTTCCTCCAACAACTAAACTCGGTTTCATTTGAATAACAGGGCAAGGGTGGTGTTCAGTGTTTGGGCTCCAAGAATTACAAGAAAGAAATGATGCGAATCTCACATATCTCTTAATGTTGCTTTGGAGAGAACGCCATTGTGACCTATCCTGGATCGATCACCGGCTTAGGCAATCATGTTATATTTCATCTTTTCATCTCACATAAGGTTTTGATGCATATTTCAAATGTATATCTAGTTATGTAGAGGTCCTACCTAAAACTATATTTTTATATCTTCTTACATTATATATATATTGCTCATTGAATCCTATATCAAGAAAGTCACAACCCTCCTTATGAAATGGTAAACGCTGAGTCTTAATTTCGACGCTTCTCAACAAACGATAAGTTTCCTCATTTTTTACTATATATTTATATCTTTGGGGGAGGGAAGAGACTAGATGTACTATAGAAGATGGTTGGAAGTCTTTCTTCTTGTGCTTATATGATATCAGTCTCTCTAGCTTCCTCATATTACCTTGGGAGAGACTCAATTGAACTAGAGTTAACATTTAAGATCAATGGATATAAGGACCAAGTTGTTTTACTCTTTATATATGCAATGAGATGTTGGAACATGCACACATGTCTATACATTTTAATGATGTCAAAAGATGTGTTTTATACCAGCATGATCTTAGGCATACAATGAGAGATAAGGTGTTAATGATAAAATATGCAATGGGATATTACCAATCGTGGTCAAGCTAAGAAGAATGATGGAGCCTTTGAGCTTTAAGAATAACTACAAGAAGCTACATCAACGCGAACTAACATTATGAATAAACATAGGATGATTAGATGACCAAGACAAGTTGGAGATCAAGAGTTCTAAGAGTTTTTATAAGTTATTTTTATGAGATGCATTGTAAACATTATGTATACACGATGAACACTATGCTCGTAAATTCTAGAGAACACGAAAAGTTGTACATATTTTGTGGCATTTTGGTGTTCTACTGAAGTTGTAGAATATGTTATCTAATCCACTATGTATTGAAATCTACTCAATGCAAATAAATAATAATTAAATAAATAATTTTATATGTTAAGACAAAATAAATAATATTGTACTTACATATAAAAACAAACAAATACAATTAACAAATTTACATGCAAATAAAAGGAAAATATTGAAATATAATACACAAACAAATGACAATTTGCAACAACAAGAGAATGCATGGAGTACAACAATAGCATACATAGAGCAAACATAAATATAAAGTAAATACAGATAAATATAAACATATGCTCATATAATTGCTATTAAAATCAATGCTTCTTTTTTTACTCTAAAGAGATTGGTAATTAAAGAAGTCGTGGACTTCTTTCCAAGTTCTCGTTGTAGATGTATGATCACTTCATATTCCTCTTTGTTGCTCTCCACACCTTGTTTTCATTATCTTCCTCCATTGTTGCCTTTTGTGATCCAATAAAAAAATGAAGTTAATTTCAAACTTAAAATAAAAGTTCAAATAACACTAAAACATAGTATTACAACATTACATCATATCCTTGATATCAAATTAGATATTAGCTAGGATGCCTCGGAATCCGTTCATCATACTACTGCAAAATTAACTTCATTTGATATCAAGGATAATGTTGTAATATTATGTTTTAGTCTTATTTTTACATTAGATGGGTCAAGACTGCGAATACAAAGTTTGAGAGGCTACATATATGCTTGACGAAGCTATCGAGAGCTCTATATAATATGAAGGAAGAACACTGAGCCTTCCTTCTTCAACATGACCCTCACCTCCTTCTCTTCCTATACTTGTATTTAAACAAAAGTCAGTATAATAATAGTTTAATATAACCAATCACATACTCGTAAGATATGATCAAAATGTGGTTTAACATTCTTATACGTGTCAACCCATTTCTCCATGAAAATGGTTGATATTGATCATGTAATGTAAGATGTCAATGAAATATTGTAGATGTAATTGAATTGGTATTGATATAAATATTATTTAAATAACTTTCCAAAAGCTCAAATACCATTGGAGTGGCCCGCATTTTCGTATGATCCTTCTCATGCATGTGGGTCATGGATCGCCACTTAATAAAATCGATTCCCTATTTAGCTTGACAGTCTGTATTAAATAGCGTATTAAATGGGAAAAAAAGCATATCTATCTTTGTTACTAATATCCAAAATTTAAAACTTACCACCTCTACTCAGACATGGTTGTGATTTTTTGAACCATTGATCCACCTTATTTGTTATTTTTGTCTGAATGCCTTCTTCACTATATATCTTTTCATAAATTTTAATCGGAGGCAAACATATCACAAAAGTCCACCAACAAAAGAACAATTTATAAAAAAAATCAGTCTAAAAATTGTAATATAAAAGTAAAATTTTACAAGTCTAGAGTAGACCAAGTAGGTGGAACCTCTCCATATCCTTAGAATCCATCTCCTCCCCCACAATCGTTTCGAAAGACTCATTCCTTACCTTATGGAATGTGTCACTCATCCTCTTATTCACAGAAAGGGTGAATGCATGAGGATAACCCTCTTCCAGCCTGAAGAATATGGGAAAATCCTCAAGCGCATCACGGAAGCGTGTGGATCGCATCGAATGCGATCGGGAGTGATTAGTCGCACTAGTTGCTTCAGGCAGCGGAATTTAAAATTTTTAAAGTGATGAAACCATATGATCCAAGAACATTTCTCGGATCATTTCATCTAAACCACAATAGATATTAAGGTACCTCTTGAAGCGTGGTTGCGATCAAGTCTCTAAATGAAGAGACCTCTTGTCTCAAGTCCGATCCGACGGAGGAGGCGCTTGCGATCGCTTTGATGAGACGTGTGCTCCTCACAATCTATGTTGATGATCCAAATGGCGAATCTCTCAATCTCGTCATAAGAGATCCGACGCCTTCTTCACGAGCGAGGTGCACTGAAGGAGACGGAGATCCACGAGCAAATACTCCACCAGCATAACGACGATGCTGCGACGATGATGACTCTCTCAATGGCTCCATGATGGACGGCTACATTGAGAGAGAGAGAGGCACATGACGTGTACAGAGAGAGAGGGAGAGAGCATTCTTTTATGTTAATGTTATTTGAAGAGCAAGGGATGACTCTTCTTATATAGGGTTTTGGGAGTCCATGGATCTCAATACATGGACAACACATAATCAATGGTTGAAATTGATTTGTGTTTCTTTCAATGGCCATGATCTTATTGTAAAAACACAACAATTAATTTAATATAAATTAATATATTGATAAATTAAAATAAATTAATTCCAACTCAAATCAATTGACTGGTCTTGGAGATAATGAGAAGATTGACCATATCCCCTAAAAAAGAGGGGGGGGGGGCGACTACTCCTTTGAGATAGAATGGGTCTATCTCCTCAAAATCTCATGAGATCTCATTATCTCACGATATCTCTGAGATCTACAATAACATTTGTTGTAAATTATTTCACAAAAATAATTCATAATTATCTTGTGAACATTGCAATCATGCCATTGAAAAAATGTGAATCACATTCACATCCTATAATAAAATGTAAATTATTTGCAATTAATCATCCCATGTGAATCCAATTCACATCAATAATTAATTAACAAATATAAATCACAATATGCTCTCTTTAATATATTATAAATCACATTAATAGTATACACGAATAATATGGATAGTGCTATCCACATTATTCATATCTATGGTAATTAAATCGCAATTAATCATCTTGGATCTATATTCTCATGTGTCCAAATAATATGAATCACATTCACATTATTCACATCTTTGATAATTAAATCACATTTAATTATCTTAGATAACTCTCTTTATAATACGAATCAAATTTATATTATTCATGATAATTAAACCACATTTAGTTATTAATTTTCTCAATGCTCGGATACATGTATCAACAATGAAATTATCCATGAACTCTTTCAAGGATAATACGCTTTCTCTGCGGATACTCGGAGATAAGGACATGGCGATTGCACTGTTCCACGTATAATGACTTGGATATTGAGATCGCATCTCAAATTCAGATCTTGCGGACCTCCCATAGATGCTTGATTAAATCAAGACCACAAATCTAATCTTCTCATTACATCTAAATCACATTCAGATCAATGTCCAACATTTGGACTAAGATCAGATTACTTCTCTATGAGATGAGTCACTAAAATCCAGACCTGTTTCATCACTCCCTCAGAATGGAAGTGTCATGGTTATACAATTGTTTATGATCACATCACCCTCAAATATTCCTAATACCTATACATCTTGCATACTGGAAGACCCAGAATAAACCTAAAGTTTTAGTTCTCTTTTAGAGTATTTCCTTCAGGGTTTTATCATTAAGTTTCTCATTTGATTATTGGGAGTTGATATCGATCATATACTTTCCAAAAGCATATATCATACCCCAGGTGTTGATCATTTCCTTTCCAAAAAGCATATATCAAACCTACAAATTCAATCAAGCTTCCAAAGCGAGATGACCATGCATGGAATTTAATTCTTCCCAATATCTCATAAGTGAGATCATGTCTTCCGGTTCAGTAATGAACATGTATGATCCCTTTGAGAGATCGAATTACTCACATGCCCTTGCATGCACACCAGTGCGTCGATGTATAGACCTTGGTTAGGTCATCAACCTATTGGTCTGCCAAATGTACATACTCAGACATATAGTAATACATATGTCTCCCGTCAGAGGATGCGTGCTTATATCATGACAGCGTACGACATATGACTTTGGTTATCTCGATCTCGTTAAGTCAACTCTTTGACCTAACTAATCTAGCACCTCTGAATCTCTATTCCTATGAAGAGGACCAGCATCAAGATGTCGGTTAGATATCAACCAACTGAGAAAGGATTTCCATCTCCTACTCAGGCTGGAGATAATCTCTTAACAATCATTTGGCGGTACTTGATGAGTTCTCAATATAACTCTTTAGATATCCATCCAAGCACCAGCCTCTATGATTCAATAATTGAATCAACAACCGTATGATCATTAAGATGGCCATGGTACATAACCCTAATTATACTAAGGGACCTATTATGCAAATTAGTTATTCTTCATTTCAGATCAGGAAATGATGTTTGCAATAACATTTATTGCATAATGGCTCGTCGTGGGATCACATGTCTAACACAACCATCCAAGGACAAGTTGGAACCTCCTATATAATTTATCAAAGAATTTTAATAATATAATCAAGGATGAGTGATATTAACTGAAAATAATAACTCCTTACCATGAAGATGTCAAACAACCTCTCTTTTTAGTAACAAGAATATGGCACCGATGATACTTAACCAAAGTACTATGTGTCTGTTTAGAAAAATACTAAGCATAAAATATATGTTACATAAATTATAGTGTATAGATCTTTTTAGGATTAGAATAACTTTTTGAAATTACTTATTTTCCTTTAAATGCAAGAAGAATGACTAAATAAGAATCTATGGAATAATATACCTCTGAAGGTGTGACCTTATCTCAGACTGATGTACTAGTGGAGGCTAAACATATCCCCAGACGGATGCGCAAGCGAAGTAGAAGAGAACCACTAGACTGTGTTAAGGAGGTGGACTCCAATCTATCCTAGGAGGGATTGGGGCAGAGGATAAACATGCAATTATAATATGCCATGATGGCTCATGCTCATTGGACATACACCTTCTAAAGAAAAAGAGTTAAATGGCATGGAATGTGTGATTGGAACCATGCGATTTATAGTAAGGATCCCCAAATCCATAACAACATCTTGAACTATGAATCCATGCGATCCATCGCTCCACCTAAAATGTACTTGAAATTGATTAAAATATATCGAGTATTTATCCTTAATCGACTGCTCAAGTTTAGTATTATCGTCATTTCTGTATATCTCATTTTTCCCCTCATCCCTTTATTTCACATCCTATTCAACATTTGCTTATGTTAAGATAGGATCGACCAAAGGTATAAAATTAGGCATAAGATTTGTAATTATAATCTACATCTATTCATACTTACAAGTTAAAGCATCATCAAAAGCCTCTTCCATTACCATTTCATCATTATCCACGTAATTTCACGACTTTAATTTCAAGATAGTTAGTATAATTATCAGATTCTGTTATCTTGGTCACATGCAAAGTATAACATACTTGATCGAATTGTGAAGTCAAATCAAATGCAAATTTGCATATGCAATTTTCTAAAAAGCACAACAACTACATTATATCTTATATCAATAACCACCTCATTATTTGGATGATGATAATAAGCACATAATAATAGAATTACTTTATTGCAATATGTAATACTATATTCTAATTCAATACTTCTTCAAAAAAATGAGTATTCGATATGATCTTCCCCATAACATGATAACCAGTCACCATTATGTTATAATTCTGAGTGTTAATCCTATTTTTAGAATTAGTTAGATGGAATCGATAACTATTCCTCTAACATTCACCATATAAATGAATATGATATATGGGACCGTATGTAAAATTTCTAAGAATATGATTTTTCATATCATCGTCAAATAATCTTACCTATCCCTTGAATCAATGTGAGAATGTTTTTTGAAATATTTTTATCGCTTAATCTTATCTTGATTATGGATGATCAACTGCAAGCTTTTCTCAATATTCTCTAAATAAATTTAAGAACCATAAATTATGCCATTAGATATAATGTATTTTTAGGTATAAAAATATACTTAATAAATGATGTAAAATTGTAATGGCCTTGTAGTCAATGTACGTACAAATCTGCAACTTCTTTATCATGTTTTCTCATCAAGTGAATACTTTCTTTTCTAAAAGGTTTAGACAAATGTTTGAATATATGCAATAACCAATTCTTACTTAAGATTATATGATTGTTTTTAGTCGTTCGTTGTACACTATTTTGACCACATTTATAAAGTTATGTGCTCACAAATTTGCTACTTCCTCATATGTATACCGAGCATTAATGAATTCTCCAACCATGCTATCATTTCGAACTTTTTTCTTCAAGAGAAACACATATGTGAATTTGAAAATGGATTTAGAAAATAAGGACGTTCATTTCCCAATATGCAAATAAAATCAAACATATTAAAGAGGATTACATTTGAAACATGTACATCCCATGAGTTCATACATAAGTGCGGGGATTGTTAGTGCACGAGCATGCATATTTTGACGGTAACAAAACTGTGTGTAAAGCTTGTAGCTAGGTTAAGAGCAGGAAAGTTACTAGATCAAGAAGAAGCTCAAGTTAAGGAGCTAAAATTTAATGGAGAAGAAGCTAAGAAGCTCAAAGGAGTTCAAGGCCAAGAAACTTTAGATCAAGCTTAAAAAAGGATATCAAGCTCAAAAAGAAGACAGAGTCTTTCTTTTAGCGAGTCTTGCATTCTATACTCATCTTAGAATGTAGAAGACCTCAAGAATCATGCATCTTGCATTTCAGCCCTTTGACTTTCAAGTCAAATAGTCAAGCTAATCGATCAACCATTTTGACCTCATTAATCAACCTTATTTCTTGATCGATCATTTTATTAATTAAAAAGGCTATATTCCTGGTCGA
Organism: Ottelia alismoides; assembly: GCA_037367405.1. Classification (NCBI taxonomy): domain Eukaryota; kingdom Viridiplantae; phylum Streptophyta; class Magnoliopsida; order Alismatales; family Hydrocharitaceae; genus Ottelia; species Ottelia alismoides. The sequence continues at coordinate 715,832 of JAZKJV010000856.1, read as the reverse complement.
TTAGTTTTGATATCTTGTTGATCATTTTTTGATTCTGATCGATCATATAAATCCACATGATCAATCATTTGATTCCGATTTATCATCCTTTGTATCATGATCAATCATATTCGAATTCAGGAAGATTTTTGAAGGCGATTTCGTTCCTGATTTATTCACAATGACTAATTTTTCAAAGTTAACATCTATGGAGAATCTAGCCCTATAACTAGGATTTCACACATCATTCTACAACACACAACAAGAGAAACAAGTTCTCTTCTCTCCGCTTTCCACTCTATACCTTGAGAGAAATATCAAAGACCCATCTCTTGCTCTGTTCTTCATGCCTACAACTTTGAATCTCATGATTAATTCTTATGAGCCCACTCCTCGCTCTGTAAGATTATTTTAGTTTTACCGCTTATTATTCATTGCATATTTACTTTGATATTGAGGCTGTTAGGATTGTTTATTTGTATGTAGTTGAGTTGACAACACAATCAACTTATGTTGTAATACGGTTGGGTTGCATGCATAAGCAATTCAGGTTAGTGGAAGACCCATGTGGGTCAGGTTGAAAGCCCGAGTCAGGAGACTCGGGCAGTGGTTTTTAGTGGTTTTTACACAGGAGAGTTTTCACGTTAAATACATGTACACTTGTGGTTGATTGTTTATCTGTGATTCAAAGTACTACATAATGTTATGATTGTTTTAGAATCTTATGATTGCAACGATCCAAGTCATAAGTCTGATCCACCTGCATCCATCGACTGATGTTCACAGGGTAAACCAACACATCCATATATGTTTCTCTGCTTCACCAATGTTGGCCTCATATAGTCGATGGATCATAAAATTTTCAATAGCATTAAAGAAACTGTGAGGAAATATCTGCTCTAGGTTTCACGTTACGAACACGATGTTATACATAAATATCCATCTCTTCCAACGTTAGTTTAATAGAGCATATAGTTTGGAAAAATCAGCTCAGATAAGTTAGAACACCCACAAAAGTTTTGGACAATAACATTCTAAATGATAGAAGCAACAATATCTCATGAACTCACAACCATCATGGATTTTTATTTCTGTGATGTTATTTTTCTTTACATCAAGAATATTTGTTACATTCAATGCATGATCGTCTGTAAACTTATACTTGCTAGACCATTCACAAATACTTTTAACTCGATTCCTATCTAAGGTATAACTAGCTTTATCATCATCAACTGTGTTTTTGTTTGGTGAAATCTTGTTTCATGCACCTTACATCCAAAAATTGAGATAGACATCATAGCAAAACACATGCATTTGAACATTTGTTTGGCATTCTTAATATTCATGCATATGCATATAAGACATTCATTTTATTGTTCAAAAACAACTAGAAATATTACAACTGTAAAAAATCCAAAATAAAAAAGAGATAGAATAGAGTACGCATACATATAAAATTAACGATAAGAACCTTATAATTTTATATACAAAAAAGTGGTTTTTAATTTATCTCGTTTGTATTTATAAATATATAACATATATTTAAAAAAAGAGAAAAAACAAAAAATAGAAAAGAAAAGGAAAAATACACAAAGAGAGAGAAGAGCGTCATGTAGATATGTATATATATTTTTTAAATAGTAAATTACCTAGTAAGAAAAAGTAGGCAAAAGATGAAACATATAAAATAAAATGTATTGATATTTTATACCTATAAAATACCTACTAAAATAGAATAAGTGTGATCTATTTTCATGTTTTGATTTTTTAATTTGAGGTCATTTAGTTTTTTTGAGTTTTCTTTGAGTTCTTATTATTAGATTTTGTTTTTTGTGACATTGTCCAATCCCCTCCCTTTGTCCGCCTCTCCACATATATGCTCCCTGATTGGTTCGTGCATGCGATCGTTAATTTGCCTCGACTTGGTCAATGACAAGTCATCCCTTCTTCTAATTGATCATTCCATGCTCCGTTAGCTCAATCTCATTGACCATTCAGTAAATATCACCAATCACCAATCCACTATCATCTCCATGTTGATTCCATCAATCTCCATGCCATCCAATCATCACCTCCATCATCCCCCAACTTTCTCCATCTATAGCACCACCTCGGTCACTTGAAAACCATATACCCAGATCCCATCACACTCCATAGCTACCCCATATCCTCTAATATACCAACCTCCATCACCACACCTACCCACTATGAACCCATTGCTTGCTACACACCTCTCCAGCCTTCGTCTTTTCTCACATTCCCCAACGGACACCACCATCATACACCTGTCGACTCACCAAACTAAAGTAGATATTGCGACATCCCCTTTTTCCTCTTTTCAATAAGGTCTGATGTTTTTTTCTAGCATATGGCTATCCAAATCGTGGCTCTCAAGATCATAGGAGAACTAAAAGGGGAAAGAGTCCAAGAAAAGTCACATAAAACAGAGTTCATAACATTCTCTGACGAGTGGAATATAAATTATATAATACTCAAAGATGGTCCTTTCTCAAGCAAACAACTAGATGGATATGATTGATAGGACTGAAATAAAAACTCTGAAAACTAAGCTGACTGAGAGATAAAGAGTTTGGACTAATTTGATGGAGTCGAATAAATTGTCATTCAATCTCCAATAAACTCTAGTGTCATTTTCAACTCATTCAATCATTTTGAAACCATCTTCAACTCCAATCTATTTATTATCTAAATACACTGAAACAAGAACTGTTATTCACCTTCTTAATTGACACACCACAAGATATTTAATCACTCTAAAGACCAATCTATCTCATACATCACTAGTCACCAATAACACATTACAAACACCTTGAGTGGAGTGACGAGGACAAGTATACCCAAAAGAGGATGCCCTCCCCAATCCAAAATCCCCGCTTCCTCCTCTCCCAATGCCCATGGCGCCTCAACCCACCTCCCTCCTCCCTCCACCGTTGCCTCCACCTCTCCGCGTCCGCCACCCAAACCCTGACCACCGCCCCTCCTCCGTCCAACTCCCAGATCCTCCACATCCGCGAATCCCTCCTCTCTCGCCGCCGCACCGTCGCCGACGTCGCCGAGGACTACCTCTCCCGCCTCCGCCTCTCCGAGCCCCGCCTCCGAAGCTTCCTCCACGTATCCGACTCCGTTCTCCGCGAGGCCGCCGACCTCGACGCCAGACTACACCGTGGCGAGGAGCTCGGCCCCCTCGCTGGTGTCCTCGTCGCAGTCAAGGACAACATATGCACAGCCGACATGCCCTCCACCGCGGGGTCGAGAATCCTGGAGGACTACCGTCCCGCGTTCGATGCCACGGCCGTGAAGAGGATGAGAGAGCGCGGGGCGATCGTTGTGGGGAAGACGAACATGGACGAATTCGGGATGGGGAGCACCACCGAGGGGTCGGGGTTTCAGGTAATTTGGATTTCGTGAAATTTTCCTGGGTTGGATGCACATATATAATGTGGTTCTATAATTTGATTCGCTTGTGGTTTAATATATTATCTTCAAATAAGGTTTCGTGAATTGATTAGAGGGAGTGTTGTGATTACTTTCTCATGTCTGAATCAACTTGAAAGTTAGCTCCGTTCGGATTGAATTATCGAATTAACTCGAAATTAAATATTTTGTAGAACCACATTAATTATTTTACGATTGAACTATCGAATTTCTCAAAAAAAAAAAACTATTGAATTGACTTGAAATTTGGTTCCTTTGAGATTGAACGATCAAATGAGCTCGAAGGTTGGCTCCTTTCATATTGAATTTCCTTTCTCTTTGAATCCCATGGAAAAAACACTCCATCCTGCAGAGATCAGCTGCATTTTAGTAATCCAACTAGCTGCGTGACAACCGAAGTAAGATATTTGGTTTAATATCTTTTTTCCCTTGAAAAGAAAGCAAACAAAGAAGATTCTGATCTACATTGTAACGAGGTTTTGTTGAGACATTAGAGTGTGCTCTGTCATTCAACTATTGAGCCTGCAAACTTGAATATGATTTTTATTTAGTAGGTTTGTTATTAATTGATTCAGCTGTTACTATTATTTAATGTTGATGGTAGGGGAGGACGGTGGAAGAATTGTTAGAAGAAGTTTGATGTGAGGAACGGGAAAGGAGACCGTGGATGTATGTAAATCCAAAGGATGCCGTGACTATGTACATGGAGGAGAAAAACAATTGTGAAGTAGGTTAAATAAAACAAAGCATGTTCGTTCCTCCCTTATATTTTTTTATTTGTATACATTGGAGGGAAATCCTCTTGAATGAATGAGTAATTTATTTCTATCTCAAAACATGGAAGTTTTGATCTAGTTTCTCTCGGCTGTGGCTTTATAGGATACTGCAGAAATGAAAAACACGAGAGACAAAATTAAGGAGGAAAGGAAAAAAGGAGAGAAGTACACGTGGCATAGGATTTTGGTGGAAGGAGCGCGGGGGTCGTGGAGAGGGCAAGAAAGGAGGGAAGGATGATGGAAAAACTCAAATCTTTTAATACTTTGGAAATTTAATGAACCTACATTTTCTTTCATATAAAGAAAGGATGAATTTACACATGAAAATAAATAAAGTAAACAAAATCCTAACAACCCTTGATTGACTCTTCGAAAGTTTCCTAATTGAACAACTAGATAATCCATGCTCTTTTTTAGAGATGTCAATCGTTCTCAATATATATTGAAAAATAATAAATTCTAACAAATTTCAATTGGATGAAAAATCATAATTCTGACCTAACTCCCAATTGGTGCATGCATCACGGTATCACCGATTATTCAAACATGTTTATATCCTATCTCAATGCATATTAATGTGCAAGCATATGACAAGAGCCTATGTTACTAGAAGTTTAAAGGAATTAAACATGTAAGATATATGTATGAATGATGCCAATGTCAATGAGATTAGATATGGAGTATTTCAGTGCAAAGGGGGTATTGGACCCTTGGCCGTGGCACTTCTTATGCTTCCTGTAGCTTCTTTAACCCAAGTAGCTTATCTACATTTCCACCTTGTTAGAGTATGTATAGATGGGTAATTGAATCTTTCCAATATCCGATTACCCTGCTCTCCTGTTTGGTCTCACATCATTTATAAGTGGGACTTATGCCTGTCTATGGGAGTCTGGGACTATATAAGAGGCTCCACACCCCTGTATTCATTGAGAGAGATTTACAATAGAACATCAGACCTTAGAGAGGCCTTCTCCCGTAGTTTCATCCCGCTCCTCACTGTCCGCATAAATCTCTAGTGTTTTTATATTTTTTACGTTCATTCTACTTCCGCATTATTTATTTCAACATGGTATCATAGTAGTTCGATTCTGTTATTGGATTGCTTGAGTTTTGTTTTTGTTTTGTTCTTGAAGATTATTCTGTTCACGTATGAATATCTATTAAAAGTTTGAGATTCAAAAAAGTTTTAGGGTTTCTGAAATTCTAATTTTGCACGAGCTTCAAAATTCATCCAGCGTGATTCAAAGACGGTAACGCATCTCCGAGGTTCTTCATGGAACCATAATTCTCAGCTCATCTCCAAGGTTTTTTTGGCTAGCAAGATTCATCTAGGGTTCTTCTTGGAACCCTAATTTGCCAAGGCAATAGTGCATTTCCAGGTGCTTGAATTTCCCAAGCTTTGGGACATCCCTGCTGATGTTCTCTGCCAACCAGTAGCTTTCAGCCAAAGTTCTGGGTCAATCCAAAGTTCCAGGACAACCATCATTGCATCCATAGTTCCAACCAGCATCCCCTCTTCCAGATCGCGCCGCCATGAGATCGAACTCCAAGCCCTCTGTGGGCCTATTCAGGGACACTATATCACCGATCGAGACGATGCCCCATCGCGCTTTAGAAGATCACATATGTGGAAAGGGCCCTTTTTTACAAATACACGATCCTTTCGAAGTATTCCAGGCTCGCACGCGACCCAATCTCCTCCTCGAGGTTCCCTACTCTAGATGCATCACACCTACAACCTCAAGGTGGCACCATAGCCTCAATCATTTTCAGGCAGTAGGCAACATGCATATAGCTTCGCGCAAGCTGCCCCAACCTCCTCTCTAGGTGGCGATTAAGTCTCTCCTTCAGCATTCTTGAGCGACGATGGTGTTGGGTTCTCCGCACGGGGAACCCAAGTCATATGCTTGAGGCATGAAGGAGACATACGGGATCCACTACCCTTCCAATTTTTATTTTTTCAGAAAAGGAGAGTAAAGTAAGGGAAGAGAGAGATGGGCTATAATTAAAAAAAGATTGGTGAGCTATTTTGGGCCCAACTGTAGGATGCATCTACCAAAAGGAAAAAAAGGAGGCTTGTAGAATGGCATTTGGGCCCAATTGGGTTGTATTAAAAAAAAGAGAAACAAGAGCCAAGGAAAAAAAAGGTTATTTGAAAAAAAGGGGAAACCAAAAAAATACAGACCATGAGAAAAAAGAAGAAAAAAAGGAAGGAAAAAAGGAGAAAACATGCATGTCCAATGTTATTTTCTCCAAACTTGGTTCTTTACGTGCATTTTCTGACAAGTATGTGAGAAAGGGGGAGCGAGGGCATGGCACATTCTTCTCTACTTGGGATTGTCTCAGACTTCTACTGCCCATCCACAACATGAAAACGAACACTTTAGATTATAACTGCATAGCAACCATCTTCACTAAGCATCGACTACTCTATACATTAATATTCTCCAAGGGTGACTCTACTATAGGCACATTCTGATCATCACAGACCAGCAACGACTTCTCCGCATATTCTATTATGTGACTACTCTCCGTATTGGTCTTCTCCTCAGCATAAACATGTCCTGATCGCCACGAGCCAACAACGACTACTCTGAGAGGGATGTCTTTCCGTTTCCGAAGTATCTCGTGAAGATTTGTTGTGTATATTTTCTTTTGGTGCAAGCTGCAATTTTCTCTTGTTTAGTCCCGCATCATCTAGAAGTGGGACTCTGATCTATCTGTGAGCATGGAACTAAATCTCGAGAAATCGTCGAAATTTCGGTTTCGATGGGTGGAGGATCTCGAAACCCATATGAATGTCGATTTCCCGGATTTCGACCGAAATCTCGCGAGATTTCGGATCATCTCGTCATCTCGCCCGAGAAAGGGAATCTGTAATAAAAAATACACCACCTTTTTGGCGATATGGACCGAAATTTCGGCCGAAACTCGCCTATTCCGACCGAGTTCCAGCAGCAACCTCTCCAAACTTCCTCCAAGGTCATTTTTCGCCCCTTGCTTCAAGATAAGCCAAATTTGACGAAATCTTCATCAAATTCTTCATTTTTTAAGGGTTTTACTCTTATGATGTTGATCTAGTTTGGTGTAGTGTTTTTTTGAGAGATTTCGAATATGTAGCTTTATTTTTGGAGACGGAAATCAGGGATTTTGTGTTTTAATTGCACAATAATGATAGTTATGAATGTATTATCTCGGATCTTGTGTATAACATGTAGTAAAACGTACTTTGATAACATTTTGTAAGATCTATGGAAGAGGAAATTGGGGCTTTTGTGTTTTAATGTGGAATGATGATGAGTTCTTCAATGATAAACTCGGATCTTAAGTTATGGAAGTAGAAAACATGTTTCGGTTTTTTTTGTAAGTGAAATTTAAAAATTGAGTAAGTTCGAAAATCATATGTTAGATCTATTATTTTTTTACATATTTTGTGTCACTTAGGTAGTCTTTCTTGAAAATGGTCCCCTAATTGCTAGATCTAAGACCCTAATGTATAGATCTAAGGTATTTTCCTGAAAATCAGAATATTAAGAGTATACTTTCAATTTCAAACACCAAGTATTTAAGATTTTGTGTGTATTAGGTGTTAGAAAAATTAAAAATATAATAAATCCGAAAATTAAAACATAAATTAATTAGCAAATTCTTAATTGATCGCATTTTATGCCTCTTGGATGATCGTTCTTCAATTTTCTCGCAGGTTTCGGTGATCATAATCATGGCACATTCCGGTTCTGGATCAGGATCTGACAGTTCTGAGGATCAGTGGGGCGATTTCAGTGGGGACATTGGTTGGAGGTATGCCTCCGCTCCTGATGGAAATAAAGCGAAATCACAATGCAATTTCTGTGGAAAGAAGTTGGGAGGAGGTGGGATCACGAGGATGAAACAACATCTTGTTGGCAATAACAAGAATGTTGTCAGGTGTACGCGTTGTCCCAAAGATGTGAGGGACAAGGTGAAGGCCAGCTTGGACGGGAAGAAGGAAAGTGATACAGAGAGGGTAAGAAGGGATGCCCAATTGAAAGAGTTCTTGTTTGAGAAAGAATTCAACGTCCTCTCAGATTCAAACGACGATGACTTTGTCTACCCCGCTGACATTCAGACTATAGCGGAGAGGAGGGCATACAGAAGGACAACAAAAGAATCAATGAGGAGCGAGTTCGAGAGGAGAGAACTCGGTGGTGCACAGGGCGGCTTCTATGGTGCAGGTGATAGTGGGAGTGGTTCTGGAGGCGTATCAGTACCGCTACCCACCAAAAAACACAAGGGGAAGGGAAATGAGTCCTTATTGACGAGGAGCGGATCCATGCAATGCAAGACAAGAAAGGATCCGAGGCAGAAAATGATGAAGGGTATGTTCACCAATGCACGAGAAAGGGTAGGAAAGGCCATCAACAAGCTATTCTTTGGGGAGAGCATTCCTGCCAACATTGCTAGCGGGCCATTTCTACAGCATGCCATTGATGAGATCGCAGCAACGGGAACGAGAGTAAAGGTTCCTACATCCTATGAGATAATGAACAAATATATGTGGATGGAGAAGGAGGAGATGAATGAGTACATCGCTGAGTTGAGGAGGAGATGGCCAGAGTACGGGGTGACATTGATGTGCGATGGGTGGACGAGCTACACGAGGAAGCATATCATCAACTTCCTTGTTTACTGCGATGGGAAGACAATCTTTTTGAAATCTGTTGATGCATTTGATCATGTGAAGGACCACAAGTACCTGTTGAAGTTGATCAAGGACGTCATTAAAGAGGTTGGGAAAGATCACATCGTCCAGATTGTGACGGATAATGACAGCAGCTTCAAGAAAGCAGGTGAAACAATAATGAAGTCTAGCAGCTATGGTATTTTTTGGACACTGTGTGCTGTACATTCATTGATTTAATTCTAAAGGATTTCAACAAGAGGAAGCTCGTCTCAAGGGTGGTGGAGCAAGCACGAACGATCACCACATTCATTTACAACCACGACAAAGTGCTGGCATTGATGAGGCGGATGTGCAATGGTGAGCTGGTGAGGCATGGCATCACACGCTTTGCAACCAATTTTATACCGTTGAAAAGCTCAAACAACAAAAGACATGGTTGAAAATTATGTGTTGCCAAGGTGAATGGTTCGAGATACCTGAAGCTCGGACTGAAGGAGAACGGAAAGTGAAGACATTGATCAATGATCTGCACTTTTGGGATGACGTGACTCGGTCACGAGGATCATGGATCCGGTTGTTTCTGCATTGCGGATCGTGGATGGCGATAAGAAGCCCACCATGGGAGTGATCTACGAGGCAATGCGCTGCATGAGAGAGAAGGTCAGAGAAGCGGTTGGAAAAGGATACAAAGCATGGTTGGACATCATAGACGAGTGTTGGTCCAAGATGCTCTCACATCCTCTTCACAAGGTCTGTATGTATTACGTAATAATCTAATTTGTTTTTCATTTTTAAAATTTTATACATCTTTAGAATATGAGAATTGTGCTTGTTCGTGACTTTGTGTCTAGCTTATTACTTCAATCCTAAGTACCAGTATAAGAATGGTCTTGGTACAAATGCTGACCTTCTAGCAGTTTTACAAATTGTGGTGGAGAAGCTCGTTAAGGACGGGAAGTTACAGACCTTGTGCATGAACGAGGTAATCCTGAATTTGAAGCTAGATTAGGACTCACAAAAATATTCTTTAAGAGTATTATGTAACAATTTATGACTTAAACCTATGTGTGTAGGCTAAGTATTTCCGAGATGCCTTGGGTTCCTTTGGTCGAATTACTGCGGTAAATGGACGGGGTAATACTCTTCCTGGTAGGGATGAAGACAAATAAATCCATTGATTGTGTGTTCATTTATTCCTACTATTGATTTATCTTGTTTTGATTTTTTGCAGCCGAATGGTGGTTATTATACGGGATGGAAGCTCCCAACCTACGAAATGTGGCAGTGAAAGTGTTGTCTCAAACCGCATCTGCTGGTGGTTGTGAGAGGAACTGGAGCACATTCAACTTGATCCATTCGAAGAGACGGAACATATTGGGAGAACAGAAGCTCAATGATCTTGTCTACGTGCATTACAACTTGAGGCTGAAATTGAAACATGCAAGGGAGGGACAAGACAAAGAGGAGTACACAGACCCTATTGATCTTGCATACATTTTCAAGATGCACGATGACGATGCTGATGAAGATGTTCTTTAGAGGTGGATGGATTTCAATGGTGCTCCCGTTCTCGATCAACCAAGTGGAAGACCAAATGAGAATATAAGCCAGCAAATGGGCGCAGATGTAGGTGATTATTCGGCAAGATCCGGGCAGATTACAGACCCTCTTGGAGGGTTGGAGGCCGAGATTGATGCGGTTGTTGATGAAATTCTCTCCACTAGCTCCAAATCCAAATCGAAGTCAGAGGATGACAGTAAAGATGATGATGATGATGTTGGTCGTGGTGGACCTGGTGATGGTGGGGAAACATACTCAGGTGGGTCAGGAGGGGATGGTCGTGGACCACAAGATACAAGATTTGAGGAAGGACTACATGCATGACGTGGATATATGGAGCGACAAAGGAACACACATGGGCAGTTTGTTCCAAGTCTGAGTCCAGGACCAATGGATGACGAGTACGATCGTGGCCATCGTCCAACCGACAGTCATGGCCTCAAATTTCAGCGAAATTCGGTCGAATTTCTGTCGAATATCGATATCCAGTCGAAATCGAAATTCGACCGAAATGACCGAAATGACCGAAATATGGGGGTCCTAGTACAAAAAATGACCGAAATGATCGAAATTTCGGTCGAAATTCCACCGAAATTCCATCGAAATTCTGTTTTGGTCGATACCGAAATGGTGACCGAAACCGACATTTAAGGCCTTGCCGACAGTTACATGGATGATTTGATATCATCTGTAGGTTCCTTGAGCTGCATGGACATTGACAGCCCATATCGTGGAGGAACACCAAGTCCTTTAGGCTGATATGGATCATCGCACGATGAGAGATCATTTGGCGTCTTCCCGGAATATTTTCATGCTCCTCCTTCAGGACCTCCTCCTCCTCAAGCGTATGCACCTCCATCATATTCATATAGTTACAATGGGTATGGGGGATACAATAGCTACAACGGTGAGAACTACCAAGGTAGCCAATTTGAGCAGAGCCAGAGCAGCTTCTTTGGGGGTGACAGTATGATTTCTTCCCTGACTACACGTCAGTTCCTCCTCCGCAGAGATCTTCTCCTACTTCTTCGTCGTCGTCCCGAGGATCTCAAGCCAGTAGTTCGCAACCTCGTTGTGCCACTCGTGATACCGGATCTAATGCTGCTTATCCTCATCTTGGGATACTCATAGGCATCGATGGCCACCAATACAGGCAGTATGTGATGGATTACAAGGCCATGTACTCATACATGACATGGGAGAACTACTGTGAGTTTATTGAATCTGCGATGCGTTATGAGAGACAACAAAGAAGGGGGGGTGATTCATATCCACCGCGGAACTCTTGGTTCTGAACCAAACATATCACCAGGTAGTATATTTTAATCTTTTATTGCATTGATCATTAATGTGCATGTTCTTATTACTCTACATGAAATATATGTATTTTCACTTGTTGTAGCTTGTAAGACTATTACTCTGTTATTAAGTATTAAGTATTAACAACGATATGTTCGATATGGTGTGTGGCGTAACGTCATAGTCATAGATGATAAGATGATCGATATGTATGCTATAAGCCTATAAGTGTATACCTATTGTTTCATTGTTTGAAATATTCAGATTAACTCCATTTGTAATATCTAACATATTCTACAATATGACCGATATGACCGATATGACTGATATGACCGATATGTACAATATAAGAGGTATAGATGAGCAACATGTGTGAAATAATTGTGTATTTATAAGTTATTTAGTGTTCTAATAACTTGGAAGATCATAATTTACAATAAAATTGAAAAAAGGGCTTTTTGAGCCATTTCCGACATTTCCACCGAAATTGTCGAAATTTCCCGAAATTTCGGTGAAATTTCAGTATTGGAGGTGACCGAAACGAAATCGAAATCAAGATTTCGAACCTTGTCTGTGAGGCTATATAAGAAGCCCCACCCCCTTGTATTCATTGAAAGAGATATGCAATATAATATGAGGCCTTAGAGGGGCATTCTTCCATGATTTCATCCCGCTTCTCACGGAGTAGGTGACGATGCACTCTCTACCACTCTTAGTTAAGAAGAATTAATGTCAGTTGTAGCAAGTGACAAAGAGTGAGTTATCAAAATCACAAGAAGTAATCATTCTATTAATTAAATGTGACAATTTGTTTATTTTGTTTGGGCAAGTCCCAAGGTCCAACTCAATGATGTAATATGATGGTTTAGAATGGCTTCAAAAAAAACTTGGGTTAGGTTTTCAAGAGAGAACTTTTATTGATTTTTTATTTTTGCAAATTTTTATGGATTTTGAAATTAAAGATGCAATGAAGATGATGAACAATTTTTATTTTTTTTATGCAGTGAAATAATTGCTATGAAAAATATGAGTGAAAATAAATAATGTAATTATTTAGAAATTTAAAATTGATGATGAATGAGAAGAAAATGAGCAGGTCAATGAAGTGAAGTTTAATCCAAACTCCAGGCCCCAAGAATTAATCAATTTCAGTGATAATTAATCAATGTTTCAATATAATCTCCCGATCAAGCCCTCAAATTTTCACAATTTAATAAGCAAGAAAATGAATTTCAAAGAATAATAAATGCTCACAATTGACAAACAACTCCCTTCATTAATTGTTTTTCAAAATGTCTCTGTACATGAATCATAGTATTCCAAATGATAGACAATTAAACAAGCTTCAAAATGACATCGAGAACACAAAATTGGGACTCTAAGGTGGTGTTCGGCTGCTGGGTTATCCAGGGGTGGATAACCCGAATTTGAGTTTGTGTGTTTGGTTGGTGGGTAAGGGTTAGGAGGGTTTGTGTGATGTGATTGTATTGGAATTTGAAAAAGTTGGTAGTTATTATTGTATGATTGTATTGAAATTTGAAAAAGTGGGTAGTTGTTGTGATGTGATTGTATTGAAGTTTGGAATAGTGAGTAGAAGTTGAGTATTTTATGATTTTTAGATGATATGATGGTATAATATATATATTTTTTGATGGGAAGGGAGTGGGCCCCACAAGTGGGTTAGAAGTGTGGGTTTTGGGGGGTTACCCACCCAAAGTGGGGGGTAAGTAACCCCCCAACCGAACGGGGCCTAAATGCTCAGGATATGAATAAATAGTTCTACGGGCATATATGCAATAGAAATAAATAAGAATCATATCCAACCAGTCCATAGATAACTTATCTTGTAATTTCACAAACCTGTAGGGGTATATTTGCAAATTTTCTCGTACGGGGGTTTCTGTGCAACTCCAAGTAGTGAGGGGGGTGCGCCTCCAATTTGTGCACCGTACGTGAGCGAGCTCACGTGCGGTGGGCTTCTCTGAGGATCTTGGTAACGTTGGGGGGTGTTAGGTGCAAAAATTCCACCCCACATGAGTGGCTCACGTGAGAGGAGAGGGTCAGACATAGGCTCGACGCTCGAGCCTCCATGTGATACGGATATGTTGCTATGGACCCACCCGAACCTGCATGCTCGGGTCGGCTTGCGTGGATGGTCCTAACACGCTTGATGTGGGCGATCCAATGGTTGAGCTTTGGGTTCCAATCAAAGGTCTTGATTGCATTTAGGATCTGATTGGACATATGCTTCTACAAGTGGATGTTTCTTCTTCCTCCTCGGATCTCAAGCATGAAGAAGAGGTTGATTCTATACTCGGTGAATGCCGATGACGTGTTGATGCTTGAAGCTTCGCCTCCGGTGGTCGACACATGACCATGGGTCGTTGGGGCCTGATTGATGCAAATCATGGAAGGCCTTATCGATATCGATATCGTTTTGATATCGTATCGATACGATATTTCGGCGATATATCGACGATATATCGCCGAAATATCACCCATATCGATGAGCCTTTGTGAAGAAAATGCCTGTAAATCGGGATATATCGCCATATCGGTGCCCATATCGGTCCCATCTCGATATAGATATATCGGCGATATATCGCCGATATATCGCGATATCTCGTTCCATGATGCAAATATGATTTTGCAACGGCGGAAATTATTTTTGACGGTAGAGGTATTTGGTGGAGAAGAAAGTAGAGGACGAGAGAGGAGAAGAGTACGCCGGTTGCGCGAGAATTTGGAGATGAATCGTGAAGACCACATTGAGAGAGAGAAAGAGAGAGACGGAGATAAACTTAATTTTTCATATAATCTGAACCGTACCTCAAAAATGCCTACCATCCCCTTTATATAAGAGGGGAGGAATACAAAATTAGAAAGAAATTCGAATTCATATAAAATTCCAGTCGATCCTAATTGACTCTAACTGATTTTAATTGACTCATAACTAATTTTATCTACAAAAAACGTTGAGATTACAATCTCAATTTATTTAGACAAAATAAGCAAACTAATTAAAATAACTAATTAGGGATGAGAATCCCTAAATTTGAAAGATCCCCAAATCAACCCTCTTCTTTAATTCGATTTGCCCTACCGATTTGAGAAATATTGCATCAATTCTCTCCCGCTTGAAAATTCGTCTCCTAACGAATTGCTTTATCTTCCGGCTTGAGGCGTGACATTTTGATGTCTGCTTCATCGATCCCATGTTGAAAGAAAAGATGTGGAGCAAATGGTGGAATCCATGTGTCCTTGGTGCTGTGATTGGAGCCATTAAGTTCCAACCTGAAGAACATATGTGGCGCGGATGGCGGCGCCTACGCGGAAGTTGCTCCCTTTATATGGTGCTCAAAAAATGGTGGGCAACCTCATCTCGAACATCGCGGCCTTAGGAGAACCCATAGCAAATGAATGGCACAAGTTTATGATGAGAGGAGATGTGGGCAATGAACTAGACCATGGGGTCCTTATATAGGTGAATCCCACATTCTTATTCCTAATTGGACAAGGTAGCAGCCTTAATTTCTTTTTATCAGCATCTTTCTTTAAATTTTCTCGCTTCAGGGGATAGAAGTGTAAATTTTCTACCTCTTCAATTACAGCTACACCTTTTAAGCCCCCCCCCCCCCCCAACTTTTCCCTTTAAATAAAAATATTTGTGAGGAAGGACTTCACTGCAAAATTTCCAAAGCAATTTCCAATCCTCAATTTTAGGGGATTCCGATCTTATGAGAGAGAAGCAACCAATCGTGCCTAGTTACTTCTCTCATTACCAAATGGCGGCTTGGCCTTTTTCATGGAAGGTGGAAGTGCCGCATTTGGCAACGCCGAACCCTAGAGTCAGTGTTCCAGAAGCACGGGCGGCGTGGAGTCGCGCAAGGACGGTGATGGAAGGATAAAGACTTAGGGTCGAAAACGACACGTGTGGTAGAGACAAGTTTGGCTCCGATGCCGACTTCTTAGTGAGTGACGGTGGCGAGAGAAGCAATGATGTCTCTTGTGGCGCCCCAAGAAGTGAAGGAAGCCGTGCTTGCAGTGCACAGGCAGACACACACAAGGCGACAATGGTCGCACAAGCCTCACGCGTGGGGGCGGTGGCCGTACGAGCAGTTTGGGAGGTGGCAGAGGATGGGTGCTCTGGTCGAGTGGTCGGTGGGCGGGACCAAAGTTGATGGTTCGACGGGAGGGGTTGGCGGGGCTGGTGAAGCTATTGGTTGCAACGGTGGTGGTGATGGTGTCAGTGACGTGGGGGCTTCCTGGACAACAATGAGGGGGACCTCGACAGGGAGATCATCATGCTCCTCCATGATGCTTTCGTCGTAAGGTCCCATATCTTCGTCTTTGTCTTCTTGCACAAAAGTTGTACCATATGAATCCTCTAGGAGATGTTGTTTGGGCATTGTAGTGGATGGATCTTCTTTGAATGTGAATTCTTCTTCTTAGTTGTATAGATTGTCATCAAGCCATTGTTGAACTTTTACAGATGCTAGGAGATGATTCTTGTATCTTTGTTGTCGTGTACGTGAACCGTGTCCGAGGCGGCGTAAGTCGAATTGCAACCACCAATATGCAATCGGATCGTCGAATCGTAAGAACGATTCAGTGCCATGCTCTGATACCAAATGATGCAAATAGGATTTTGCAACGGCGGGAAATTATTTTTGATGATGGAGGTATGTGGTGGAGAAGAAAGTAGAGGGCGGGAGAGGAGAAGAGCAAGCCGATTGCATGAGAATTTGGAGATGAATCGTGAAGACCACGTTGAGAGAGAGAAAGAGAGAGACGGTGATAAACTCATTTTTTCATATAATCCGATCTGTACCTCACAAATGCCTACCATCCCCTTTATATTGGAGGGGGGAATTACAAAATTAGAAGGAAATTCGAATTCAAATAAAATCTTAATCGATCCTAATTGACTTTATCCGATTCTAATTGACTCTTAACTAATTTTATCTACCAAAAATGTTGAGATTACAATCTCAATTTTTTAGATAAAATAAGCAAACTAATTAAAATAACTAATTAGGGATGGGAATCCCTAATTTTGAAAGATCCCCAAATCAGTCATCTGCTTTAATTCAATTTGCCCTGCCAATTTGGGAAATATTGCACCATTGATGCTTCCTCTCTGCTGGTGCTGGTGGAGAGGAGGTCTTCTGTTGTCCTGCAAGTTCAGATATGGCTTGAGCTTGAGAAGCTTGGCCTGGCATTAAGTGCGAGAGAGAGGATGGTGGGCGATGGGTTCATGGTGTACGTTAGAATGAACTCAAGTTCTTCGGCCATGGATTTGGCCGAAGTTGGAATGATGTGGAGGAGGTTGAACAAGCAGTGGTGACGGAGATTGATGAGGTGGTATTGATGGTTGTTGGTAAAAATAAGAGAGATGTTTATTCCATAAACCCTAGGCTCTCTTATATAGGGAAGTAGCCTATGGGTAAATTACATCAAGAGTCCATAAGAATATAGAAAATATGAAACAGTACAAATAACATAAATTATGTCTCTACACTCCCCCTCAAGATGGAGCATAGATATCGATCATGCTCAGCTTGGATGAGCACTTCTGGAATGGCCCTGTCTCCTGAGCTAACATGAGATGTAGAAATAAAACCCGTTAATGACAATCAACCTCAATGTGCTTGATTCGTTAATGAAATGCTGGATTATTGGCAATAAATATAGCAGCTTGATTGCCACATTCCAGAGCCATAGGAAGTGAGACTTCTACATATAGATCTGTAAGAACAACTTTCACCCACATCATTTCTGTACTAACCTGAGCCATAGCCCTATATTCAGACTCAGCACTGGATCTGGCTACAACAGTTTGCTTCTTTCTTCTCCATGAGACAAGAGAGTTTCCAACATATACAACAAATCCAGTGGTGGACTTCCTATCCTTGGGACATCCTGCATAGTCTGCATCTGCACACGCTGAGATAGCAATCTCCTTGTCTTTCTTGAACAATAGACCTGCACGTGGAGATGATTTAAGATACAAGAGTATCATCTGTATAGCATCCATATATACCTGACGTGGTGGCTCCATGAACTGGCTCACCCGACTAACAAAAGAAATATCGGGTCTGGTAATAACATAAAGAAGTTTTCCCACCAGTTCTTTGTATCTTCTTCTATCCACCTCATCAATGTCATCATCATATAATTTCATGCTCGGATCCATAGGTGTAGTGGCCGGTCGGCATCCAACCATTCTTGTTTCACTTAGCAAGTCAGTGGCATATTTCCTCTGGGTCATCACAAGTCCATGTGGATTTCTGGCGAACTCCAGTCCCAGAAAATATCTAAGGACTCCAAGATCCTTGGTGACAAATTCACGACCCAACATTTCTTTCGCCCCATGAATTCCTTGTACATCGTCACCTGTAATCAGGATATCATCTACATACACCATAATTGCAGTAATACCTCTGGATGTTTTCTGTATAAACAGGGAATGATCTGCATTGGAACGTTTATACCCTATTTTTCAAACAAGTACGAGAGCTTCTACATACACCATAATCTGCTTAAGGCCATAGATGGCCTTATGAAGTCTACACACCTTAGAATACTCCCCCTCAACAACAAAAGTAGGTGGTTGTTGCATGTAGGATTTCTCCTGCAAATCACCATATAAAAATGCATTCTTAACATCTAACTGAAACAATGGCCAATCACGAATAACCGCAATAGAAATAAGGATCCGTAAGGTGGAATGGAGAGCAACCGGCAAGAATGTATCAAGATAATCCACCCCATATGTCTGTGTAAACCCACGGGCAACCAGGCGTGCCTTGTATCTGTCAATGCTGACATCTGCATTCTGCTTGACTGTGAAGACCCACTTACAGCTCACTGTAGACATACCGGTAGGTGCAGGGACAAGGCTCCAGGTACCTCTTGACTGAAGAGCATGCATCTCTTCCTCCATAGCCAAACGCCATCGACTGTCCTTCAATGCATCTTGGTAATTCCGTGGAATATCCACGACAGATAGTGCAATAGCAAAACTCCTGAATTCACCAGATATACGATCAAAAGAAACCGTGGATGCTATAGGATATGACACGCAGCTACACTTCTGTTTCCGAAGCGCAATAGGTAGATCCAAATCACGTGCATCCTCATTTGTCCTCTGTAATGCATCCTGCTCAGGTAAATCATTAGATCCATCATTAGAAATTATATTATAAGAACATACCTCAGGCGAGCTAGATGATGAGCGGTGACCATGAGTAGAAGCAGGCCGACGGGTATAGTGGAGTGGCAATGGGGGAACAAGAATTGTAACAGGAGGTGCAGGTGATGTAGGTAGTGGTGGAGGTGCAGGTGTAGGTGGTGGTGGTGGCATGTATATGGCTTCATCATTATCTGAGGATACCAACTGATCACCTGTAGGAGAGAAGTACATAACCGACTCAAAAAAGGTGACATTGGCACTAACAAGGTATTTCTTGCGCAACAGATCATAACACTTGTAGCCTTTTTGTGTCCTGGAGTATTCGTCGAAAACACACTTGACAGCCCTAGGAGAGAGCTTGTCAATACCTGGAGACAACTGGTGGACAAAGGCAAAGTGAGAACAATTCCTTTTCAGGAAAAACCAAGGAGAAAGTAATCTTCTCACCCAAGACAGATGACGGCATGCGATTAATGAGATAACATGCCGTTAGGACAGCATCGGCCCAGAAGGAATGAGGAGCACGACTCTGTATGAGAAGCATCCTGGTGACTTCAAGAAAATGACGATGTTTCTTTTCTGCAACTCCATTTTGTTGGGAAGTATAGGCACGGGATGTTTGGTGGATAATTCCTTGTGTTGAAAAATAATTTGAGAGAGTATGAGTACAAAATTCCAAGGCATTATCACTTCTCATAATTTTCACAGACGCAGAAAAAACATTACGAACTTCATTTATGAAATTTATGATAATATTCCCAACTTCAGATTTACTCTTTAATAAAAAGACCCAAGGTAGACGAGAAAACTCATCTACAATGACAATATAAAACATGTGTCCCTGATGATCAGGAAAATGACTGGGACCCCAAATGTCAACATGAAACAACTCAAACTTGGAGCTACTGCTCCGACTCTGACGATTAGGAAAGGTAGACCGATGATGTTTTCCCAACTGACAAGCCTCACATTGGATGGACGTGTGAGGCGAAACCTGGGGTAAAACACGACACAATTTCTGAAGCGGTAGATGGCCAAAGCGCAAGTGCCACATGAATGGAGAGACAGGTCCAGCAGGAAGAGAGGAGATTCCGGCATATGGAGTCCGACTGAGGCGATATAGTCCACCCTGCTCATAGCCACGCCAATCACGTTGCCCGTAAGGATGTCCTGAAAAATGAGAGAAGATGGATCAAAAATTGCTCGACAATGTAAATCCTTTGTAAGTTGGCTAATGGATAACAAATTCATATGGTGTCAGGCTAATCTCCCCATGACCAGTAATCGGGGAGTGCGTCCCATTAGCAATAACCACAGTGCATCTTGGAGGAACCTGTCGATAGGCTGTAAGTAGACCTCGATCACCACACAGATGATGTGTGGCACCAGAGTCCATAATCCACTCTAAAGTATCAGATCCACTACTGCTAGTGAGTGCATAAATACTACCTGAGGTACTGGTGGATGCAGGATCCGCAACATCAGAATGACTCTCAGAGGCAGGTGCTGATGTAACATGATCGAATGGAGGGATAATACCCCTCAGACGAGCTACAATATCATCAAATCGCTGATCCAAAGAAGAAGCAGATGGAGGTTCAATCTGTTCAGCTACTCGTGCAGAAGCAAGAAATCCATGTTTGGAATAACATGTGTCCTCGATATGTCCAAAATGATGGCAGAAAGTGCATGATTGCCGAACACGACTCCCTTTGCCTCGAGGTCCACGACCACGAAACTGATGATGACCTCCACAACCTCGAGATGTTGCCATAGCTGAGGCGGTCTGATTGGCAGTAGATGAAGGAACAGTAATACGACTCAGTCTGTGAAAGGCTTCCTCCATCGGAGGAATAGTGGAATCTGCCAAGATCTGGGAACGTGCTGCCTCGTACTCTGGATCAAGGGCTGCCAGGAATACACCAACCATAGTGGCATTCCTGTAGGTCTTCTGCTGCTCAGGAGTGGTTGTGAGAGGCATGAAGCTGTAGAGCTTCTCAAACATTCCACGTAAAGACGTGTATAATGAGTGTAGAGACCATCCATTCTGCTTGATTGTAAAGATGTCATGCTGGAGTTGCAGAATCCTCGTCTCATTCTTTGCTTGTGAATAGGTAGTAGCCAGAATATCCCACATTGATTTTGCAGTGGGCTAATGGAGAATATCATTTGCAATCTCAATTGCTAACGTTCTTGATAGTCAAACCTTGGCGTATGCATGATCCGCTTCCCATGAGGCGTTGACCCCAGTCTTCTCAGCAGGCTCTTCCTCAGTAAGAATGTGCTTCTTACCGGTCAACTTCATCATACTCATGAACTGCATTGCCCACAGTTCATAATTTGACCCGTCTATCTTCACAATAGGCGCATGACCTTTGAAGGTGCCTGTAGAAGACTAGGATTGTAGACTGAAGATATAGTTGTCTACACTGACATTCACGAGTTCGGTTGCATGTGTAGACTCAAGAAACCGAACCCATTAACATGGAGACACGAGCGAAAGTCTCCTAGATGACGGAGATACCCTAGGGTTGGTCGGGAGCTGCGCGCGAGACTTAAGAAGGCCAAAGGGAGAGAGAGGCGACGCACTGGGCGTAGGCGGCGTGCACAGCACGCGAGGCGCACAGGGCCGAGGGGCGGCGCACGAGGCCGAGTGGCGGCGCACGGGGCTGAGGGGCGGCGCATGGAGTGTAGGCGGGATGCCTAACACGCGCGGCGCACACGAGGCTTGGAGGTGGGGGCTAGGGTTAGGGTTTGGTTCGAGAACTCCGGTGTAGGACCGTCGCTCTGATACCATGTTGGTAAAAATAAGAGAGATGTTTATTCAATAAACCCTAGGCTCTCTTATATAGGGGAGTAGCCTATGGGTAAATTACATCAAGAGTCCATAAGAATATAGAAAATATGAAACAATGCAAATAACATAAATTATATCTCTACAATAGTCGGTGATGGCTTGTGATCAGAGTGGTGTTGCGGATTGAAGATGGGTGTATAATGAGAAATAAGAGAAAATAAAGTTGCAGAGGAGAAAAGAGATGAAGAAGAATGATGGAGAAAGGATAAAGGGTGAAGGAATTACCTGGAGGTCGAGTCGCCTGACGGGTGGAGTCGCGGTGGTGTTCCCATTCTTCGCCTCAGAGGTTGGGTGGGGAAACCTCGAAGCTTGGCTATCTCTTCATGGGAGAACATCAGCATGAAGCTTGAAACGTCGTGGATCTTGCCTGATCAGAGGTGTCTTCGACAGAGAGGAGTGGGGTGTTGTTACCACCCTTGTCCTCTAGCTCTCCATCTCTCTTTGGTTTTAGCCGATTGGCGGAGAACGACGGATAGCTCTGATCGAGGATGATGCTGGGGTTTTATAGGAGGGTTGAGGATCGGGTAAAAGAGATAAGAGATAATGGATGTCCTGTAGTTGGAGCCGTACACGGGGTTTGGTGTTCTGCTCTGCTTGATTAGGAGTGAGATTAGGGATATAAGTAGTTGGGAATGATAGAATACGAAGGTGCCTGTTGTTGGGTTGAAGATCAGGAGGTTACAGGAAGGGGATAGGAGTCGATTATATGGGATTTGGTGGTTCGCAGAGGAAGGGGATACAGATTGGGTGGGAGGACAAAGGATAATAGAGGGGAATGAGGCGTAAAGGAGCACTAAATTGGGTCGAGTTCAGTGGCCATGGCCGTTGGAGGGGGTTCTCTATTGCACGGATAGGAGCAAGGTGGTTAGGAGTTGGCTGCAGGAGGACGAAGAGAAATGGATTGGGTTCCAGTTGGTTGGAAGGGGATAATTGAGTTTGAAGGTTAGAAGGGATTTGGAGTTGTGGATTTAGGCGGAAGAAGATGGTGGGGGGGGTGGGGGTGATTTGGAGTTAGGGGACGATGGAATCCAATGGGAAAGGTGGTTTGTAGGCGACTTGGAGATGGGTGTCGTCGGCCGTGGTGGGAGAATCGAGGGCTGGAGGAAGGAGATGAAGAGAGTCGTTGGATTGTGGCTTGATCCAACGATCATGATGCCCTCACGTGAGTAGCACGTGCGAAGGCTGGAAGAGGGCAGGATCGAGCACGTCAGTTGGATCAAATTCGATCCAATAGCCAAGGTTAGCTGCGCTAACGAACAAAATGGTTTGACTAGGGTTGTGGTAGCTTTGACCAGTCGTTGAGGTGGACAAATGCAGTGGTGCATATGGGCAAGTGTTGACCAGAGAGCTTTGATCATGCATGGAAAATAAAGAAAAATAAAAAAATAGCGAATGACCTCAAATGCAAAAATGCTCAAAATAAATGTAGCCCTAAATTCATTCTATAATGTTTGTAATGGACCCAAATGCAAATGGACTCAACTGATCGAGGTATGATTTTTTTGTGATATTTTATTCATATGAAATATCAAATTTTTGGTATTTTGTAATTTTTATTTGATTTTTTGTAAATGAATAATGCATGCAAAATCAAACGTGATGTAAAATAATGCAATAATCATGACATTTATTTTTTGTTTCTATTTTTATGAGTTAAGAAAAATTAGAAAATACGAGATATACACAGATGAATGGGTCAATGTACTCAAGTCAGAATTCGTCTTTTTCTTTACTTTTTTGATTTTTTAGTTTTTTATTTTTAAATAACTAATTAGAAAATGAGATGAAATAAAGAAATGAAAAAGAAATAAATAAAAAAGTTAAATACGTACATGAAATAACAAGTTAGAATCAGTAAATATATAAAATATACAGTTTGGTCCCAAAATCCCAGTTTCACATATGAACTCCGATTCTTTGGAATTTGATCTTGATTTGTAGATAATTGAATGTGCATTCACAAGGCAATATATGACATGAAGCAGAGCCCGAGGGCATGGTTTCAGAAGCTCTCGTATTTATTTGAGAAGCAGGGATTTAGAAGTTTAAATACAACCCATTCTCTATTTGTTCAGAGAACATCTATATGTACGGTCATTATTATGGTCTATGTTGATGACATACTTGTCATAGGAGATGATGTACATGAGATAATAAGAGCAAAGGAGTTTTGGGACGTCAATTTGTCACCAAGGATCTTGTCACTCTAAGGTATTTCTTGGGATTAGAGTTTGCCAAGAATCAACAGGGTCTTGTGATGACCCAGAGGAAGTACGTCACAGATATGCTTGTTGAGACATGAATGATAGGGTGTAGACCTGCTATTACTCCTATGGATCCCAGGTATGAGACTATGAGAATGATATAGATGAAGTAAACAAGAAAAGATATAGAGAATTGGTGGGAAAACTTCTTTATGTCACTATTACTAGGCATGATATCTCCTTTACAGTTAGTCAGGTGAGTCATTTCATGGAGCAACCTCGATAGATACATATGGACATTGTATATATGATACTGAGATACCTAAAATCATCTCCAAGTGCAGGATTGATATTAAAAAAGGCGGCGGATCTTACCATTTCAGTCTGTGCAGATGCATACTATGCAGGGTGTCTCGAGGACAGAAAGTCCATTTCAGGTTTGGTTGTATTTGATGGCGGTTCTCTTCTTTCGTGGAAGAGTAAGAAGCAAACTGTGGTTGCCATGTCAAGTGTTCAATCTGAATATAGGGCTATGGCTCAAGCAAGCACAGAGATGATGTGGGTTAGAGCTGTAGTTGCAGATTTACATATATATGTTCCTCTTCCTATGCAGTTACAGTGTGATAACCATGCTGCACTATTCATTGCCAGCAACCCTGCATTTCATATGAGAATCAAACATATTGAGGTGGATTGCCACTATACACGAGACATAATCAGAAAGGTTTTATCTCTACCGCTCATGTTTAGTTCAGGAGATCAAACAACAGATATCTTTACCAAAGCTTTGCTCAGAGGATCTTTTCAGAAGTGTTCATCCAAGCTGAGCATGATCAACATCTATGCTCCATCTTGAGGAGGAGTGTAAAGATATTTTTATGCCTTATGTACTGTTTCTCTATTTATCTTTTCTTATGTCTATCCTATGTAATTTACCCAAATGTCTCTCCCCTATATAAGAGAACCTAGGGTTCACAGGAATAAACAACTCGTTCATTTTCCCTAATAGTATACCATGGAGAAGTGAAATGGAAGTACAAAAAAAAGCATGCTGACTGATTCACTATCAGAGTAAATTACCCATTCGCACTTGTCAAATGATCAGATCAGAAGTTGGTGCATCCATTTGTTTTCCTATGCTTTTCATTCAGTGGTTTTCCTTAAATATACTCGCATTTGCACCACCAAAATTCATTGCATGCTTACAGAATGGGCAAATGCGAAGCAATATTATGAAAAGTTTTTAAAGAAATTATGTGTTTCAGCAATGAAGTACAATTTTAACGATATTGCTTGATATGTCCCCAGCATGTTTAAGTTGATATTCAGGTTTTATTGGCATCGTTGAAGCTCTGGGCATGGCATAATACAGAGGGATAGCTTTGAAAAAAGAAGCGGGATTCAGCTGACATGGAAATCCTTGATTCTTAAGATCCTGATCGTATACAAGTTTCATGTATGCCAGCTTATGTAATGTAAGAGTCCTCTGGGTCCCAGTCCTTGTCAGCGAATGCATGGTATTATTACGCATCAGTAAATGATGCAATGGAATCAGTAAATTTCTTGCTTGATCATGAAGCCTGAGGCTTTTTGTTGCAACCTGTAAAGGTTTTGATGTTGATCGATCTACAAAAAAAAAGACGTGAACACTGAGATTGACTTTATGTAGGAAATAAGCCTTAATATATGCATGATGCAACGAAGTGATAAGTCTATTTGGTGAAACTAAAGCTGAAATTGGTGTGATTGCGAGGGAAGATGGTCTCAGATGTTGGAGAAAACGTAGGTTTTGAGGCCTTCTATGAAGGGGAGTCGGTTGCCTAGTGGAGCTGTTCTGTCTTCTAAAGCCCTCAGAAATGCTCGACTGAGACAGCTTCTGTTATAACTCAAGCACTTTTAGAGTATTATAATTGAGTTCAATTTATTGCATGTCATTTACCCTAAATCTAGTTAGTTTTCTATTTCTAAGTCCTGCTGTGTGATTTTCTATTTCTGGTTATTTATTCTGTTGAATTTTCTTTCCATGCAAATTGTGTAAGTGATCGGGATTTACTTGCTAATGTAGTCATGATAATCGGTGGTTTGTTATGAATATCTGGTTGGGGGACCATTCCGTCTGTGACGATAACTTAATGAGCTGTTTACGTGGTGGGAGGAACCACTCTAATATTGAACCATTTTGTTTACATGAGAGTACTGATTCTTGCTATTTTCCCCCTGATGCTTTTGTTTTACCGACTTAAGCTTCTTTATGTTTTCTTCAGGTTACGACCAACCCTTGGGACGCTGCTAGAGTCCCTGGAGGATCATCTGGAGGGTCTGCTGCTGCCGTCTCTGCAAGACAATGTGTAGTTTCCTTGGGAAGTGATACTGGCGGAAGTGTTAGACAACCAGCATCTTTTTGTGGTGTTGTGGGGATTAAACCTACTTATGGGCGTGTATCCAGATTTGGACTAATGGCATATGCCTCATCTCTAGATGTTGTTGGATGCCTGGGCTCCTCAGTGCTTGATTCAGCTATACTTTTGGGTGCAATTGCAGGACATGACAGATTAGATGCCACCAGTAGCAAGAAGGTAGCTTTCCCGATCTTAGTACAAGGATGAACATGCATTATGCTTAAATGGACTGCACGTGGAGCTATAGGAGTTGCTTTACGGATTACCAACCTTGAAAATTGCTGGTCATTTTCTGGGTGCTAGAAGAGCAAAAGTAATTAATTATACTCACTAAATTCTTCCTCAGGAAGTTCCTGACTTTGCATCTGCTTTAGTTTCGGCGTCCTCTTTTGAAACTAAGCCTTTGAGAGGTCTAAAGGTTGGAATCATTCAAGAAACTCTTGGGGAGGGTGTAGATGCAGGAGTTGTTTCTTCAGTTCACGCCGCAGCTTCCCATTTGGAAGCCCTAGGTTGCACAGTAATGGAGGTTCTTTTCTTATGTCTGCCACCTTAAACCATTACCTTGCTATCTTGTTATATTCTAATGAATCTATGTTCACTTGGTACTCATTCATCTACATATCAACTCAAGGTTTCACTGCCATCTTTTTCTCTTGGTTTGCCTGCTTACTATGTGCTGGCTACATCCGAATCATCTTCTAACCTATCACGTTATGATGGTGTAAGGTGATCTCTTCTTGTTTATTATTTCTCTGTTTCAGTTATCAACTGAACATTGACTTAAATTTAAATATCTGTTGCTTTATTTTCACAGGTATGGAAACAAATTGCAGCTGATGAGTTAGCTGCTCTTTATGGTGATTCTCGTGCCAATGGGTTTGGTTCAGAGGCATGTGAATCCCTCGATCTCTGCTGATTTTCTTTGGCCTACAAGTTTACATCATCACAACAATCTGCTTTCTATCTGCATTTCTATTGTCTAATAAATGTTTTTTTGCGACTCTTACAGGTTAAAATGCGAATTCTTATGGGTACATATGCCTTGTCTGCCGGTTATTATGATGCTTACTATAAGCGTGCACAGCAGGTTTATCAAAAAATTGTGCCAGCTTTGTCCTACTATCACATTGTATCATGTGATCTAATGTACAATGGATTTTACAGGTCAGGACATTGGTTAAGAAAAGTTTTAAAGATGCATTAGACAAAAATGACATCCTCATTTCTCCAGCTGCACCATCAGCTGCTTATAAAATAGGTAGATCATTTTCAAGGATTGCCAATTTTTAGTCAAAGTGGTTTGATCCTACATTAGTTGCTCCAATATCTTGATTTTATTTCAGGCGAGAAGATAAACGACCCGTTAGCTATGTATGCAGGCGACATCATGACTTGTAAGACTGAAACTACTGCTTTGTATTGCCATTTTAACTGTATTCCTGGATATTAGTGCTGAACTCTCCATGAAATAGGTGAATGTCAATCTTGCTGGATTGCCTGCATTGGTCGTGCCCTGTGGTTTTGATGAAGGGTGGCAGCTCCAGGCTACCTATGGTCTCCAAATGATAGGTGCTGCTTTCGATGAGGTATTGTAACACCTTAACCCTAGTCACACATCTAAAACGCACGAAGTGTAGGTGTGGGTTATAAGTGGTGGGGATTACTACTTGACAAACTTGGGTTTAAGTATTTTGGGTGGTCGTCAACGTGTCCATTCAAGCCCGAACCCAATAAGTTGTCATGGTCATTGTTTTAAAAAGCGGCGCCTCGAGACGCAAAGGCGTACGCTCGTGGCGAGGCGCGTCAAAATCGCCCGAGGGGCACGCCTTGAGTCCTTGGTTTGGGGCGTACGCCTTGGCTTGAGGCTTTCGAGGCGGTCGAGGCGAGGTGGAGGCGTAAGTCTTGAGTTGGAGGTTTTTTTTTTTCTTTTTGATTATTTGTTTTGCACTCGACCCCATTTTATATTTTCATGTTAAACCTTGCATAGTTGCATATTTCTATATATAGATCCTTGCAAAAAAAGAAAAGATCGTATGAAACAAAAGAAGCTCAATGATCTTGTATACATAATGTTCAATTTATCATACCTCTACACATACTAGTTCTATTGCACATAAATTGATTTTGAATTGTAATAAATATTTTATATTAGTTCAATTTTGCAACTTAATGTTGTTATTTGGTTGTATGAGTTGTAAATCTTAGAATAGTTATCACATATAGAAGCAAGGTTGAAAAATAAAACGTGAAGTAAAATAATTATTACATCTTATTGTGAATAGCCAAATAGAATTAGAACCGTTAGTAAAAAAATCACCGGGCGCTGCCCCCACACCCCCGCAGGGGGGAGTGCACCTGCTCCCCCCTAGACCCCCCCACAGGCTCGCTGACCGGGCAACGAGACCCCTGTCTTGGGGTATGATATGGCAGCATATGATGGTTCTCCAACTACGTCCAGCAAGACAAATGGGTGGAATTCAAGGCATATTATTATTATTATTTACTTCGAACACTAAAACTTATGGTTTCTATTGTACTTTTAGTATTAAGTATAGACTTTAGTTCTATACTCATATAGAGTCATTGAAGTTGGAGTTGGAACTTGATATTCCGTATAATATCGGCTTAGTATTAATTTTTTTGAACTTCATTGCTTTCATCGCTCGTGATTGTATCTTTTTACTAGTTTTAAGTTATTCTTGAATGTGTTTTTGGCAAAGGTTAATATTATTATATACTTTTTTCAATGTATTTTGCTTTAAATTAATTTTTTTTCCAAAAATTGATGCTTACGCCTTGAACGCCTTGAAGCTTACGCCTTCTCTATTTCAGAGAAAACGCCTCGGATCGCCTCGCGCTTTTTCAAACCTTGGTCATGGTCAGTTCTCTTCGTTAACGGACCGGAGGCATAAGCCCGAGACGTTACAAATGGTATCAGAGCGGGTTCCCTCTGATAGTGGAAAGGACTACCCGAAGGGACCTAAGCCGGGAGTGTGCATCCACCATTGTCACTGGGAATAAGTGACGGGACATGTCGCAAGGATGACGTGCGAATATAAGTAGGGGCGGTTGTAAACACCTCAGCCCCCAAATATAGTCCCACATCTAAACTCACGAAGTGTGGGTGTTGGTTATAAGTGGTGGGGACTACTACTTGACAACTTGGGCTTAAGCATTTTGTGTGGTTGTCAACAGGTTCATTCGGACCCGAGCCGAGTAAGTTATCAGGATCAGTTCTCTCTTTAATGGACAGGAGGCCTAAGCTCGAGATATTACAAATGGTATCAGAGCGGTTCTTTCTGATAGGGGAAAGGGCTACTTGAAGGGACCTAAACCGGGAGTGTACAACCACCACTGTCACTGGGAATAAGTGATGGGATCGCAACGAGAACACTGAATATAAATAGGGGGCTGTAACACCTCAGTCCTCAAACATAGTTCCCACATCTAAAACTTACGAAGTGTGGGTGTTGATTATAAGTGATGGGGATTACTAGTTGACAACTTGGGATTAATATTTTGTGTGGTTGTCAACGGGGTCCTTTGGTCCTCAACCGAATAAGTTGTCAGGGTCAGTTCTCTCTGTTAATGGATCGGAGGCCTAAGCCCGAGACGTTACAAATGGTATCGGAGCGGGTTCTATTTGAAAGTGGAAAGGGCTACTTGAAGGGACCTAAGCTGGGAGTGTGCAGCCGCCACTGTCACTGGGAATAAGTGATGGGGTATGTCGCAGCGAGGACGTTGCGAATATAAATAGGGGGTTGTAACACCTCAATCCCCAAACATAGTTCCACATCTAAAACTCATGAAATGGGTGTTGGTTATAAGTGGTGGGGATTACTACTTGACAACTTGAATTTAAGCATTTTGGGTGGTTGTCCACAGATCCATTCGTACCCAAATCAAATAAGTTGTCAGAGTCAATTCTCTCTGTTAACGGATAGGAGACCTAAGCCCGGGACATTACATGTATTGAGATGCTGATTCTGGATTTCACTATGTCCATTTAGTTAATCTTCTATCTTTATACTTGTCAACCAAATCTTATTCACAAGTCAAAGAATTCATCACGATGATATCTTATCCACAGGTCATAAAGAATTCATCACAATGATCTTGCAGAGTTTTAGATTCTATAGAGCAATCTTATGCATATTGGCATATTTTGCAGGAGAAATTGCTCTGGGTTGGCCACGTCTTTGAACAGACCCTTGAAAGATGCAGTTTCGTTCCACCAGTGCTCGCGGCAAGTTAAAAGATGATGCCTCGTTTATGGTTTGGTTTGAGTTCTTCGAAATTCTTTCTAATTTGGCTCTTGTAACCGTGATTTATGCTCCATTTCCTAGAAGCATTTTCTTGAGGTGAAATTCCTTGTACTTAATCACCATTGTTACTGCACTTGATCTTACCACAAGGCTGAGGACTGCAGAGCTGTAATATAAACATTGTTGCAAGGCGGAACATTCAAGTTTAAGAAATAGAGACTGTACCCTGTGGTTGAGTTTAAGATATAGTTGTCGATGGAGATGCATGATATTGGAGAAAATGGAGTTACTCCAGGATGTGTAAAATAATTGCTTGGAATATAAATAACACAAAAAATCTTGTGCTGATATAACACTAATTTTTAGCCTTGTACTAAAATGAACCTTTGACAGTACAGGTAAGAAGGTTGCATAAAACAACTGCTTTCTCGAGCAGAATGACAACTACTAAATAATCAACATGCTTTAAACTGCGAGATGTCTTTGATCATGCTACAACAGGAATCTGAATGTTCTATTTGCGATTCGAACAATATAGTTATCCTCGGAAAGATGACCATACCAGCCTGGGATGCATGTTAACATGTACACATCTTTCAGGAACTTCATGATTATCAAAATGTATTTGCTCTTCAAAAGTGTGGAAGAGCATGCAGGCAAGCAAGCAATAACAAGGGGACAAGGATTTGCTAGGGAAATTATTTTTTAATGTAGGGCAAAAGTCATGGGAGTGATAATTTAATACACATGCAGTTAGGTTTCTTTTCCATTTTTCAATCAACACAGTTCACAATATTCACAGGGAGATTGCTGAAGTTGGTAGTTAGTTGGTCGGATCATTGATTACAGATTAATCTGCGGTTTGCAATCGGAATAGTTGTTTTTTAATTGTTCTATATATGTATATTATTTATTTAATTTTTATCATAGAACAAGATCCAATGTTAATAGCCCGAAAGGAACAATATCATATCAAATCAGATTTATTAGCTATGAAGTAGATATATATAATATTATTTATGAAATCTTTATCGTAGAACAAGATCCAATGTTAATCGCTAAAAAGTAAGAATATCATATCAAATCAAATTTAATAGCTATGGAGTAGGTTGGTCAGTAACTATCAAACAATAGACACAAAAATCTTGACAAAGTTACTATCATTGCAACACTATAGCTCTACAACAAGACAACAATAAATCTATATATAATATGAGGAAATGGAAGCTACTCCATGGAGTAGCTAATAACCTTAGCTTTTTTTGTTTTTTGGGGAAAATACTACTGGGTTTTTCATCACTATATCCATATAATATGTCATTCCAATTTCGTAAGAAATAGAGCTTTCTATGTCCTCCATCCAGAACAAGTAATTTTAAAAGTCTTAGAATTGCTGTAATCGACATGTTCTTGATGGAGGGCATAGGAGTTTCGATTTCTGACAAAATTGGAATGACATATTAGATGGATATAGTGATGAAAATATACGGTGTAATTTTCTCAAAAAAACGGTGAAAAATATTCATAAAGTAGCTAAGGTTAGCTACTTCATGGAGTAGCACCCTTTCCTCATAATATAAGTACATATTATATAAGGAAATCATGTCGTAAATAGAATCATGTATTATAAGGTCCAAAATCATAAATTTATAGAAAATTTGGAGTATTATTTTTTCTTACACTTTTTGAAAAAAATGATTAAGAAATATTCATTTATGTATATTATATCTTAATATGATAACAAAGATATGAATCACACTATATGCCAAAAAAATCTTATTAGGATGTGTCTGCTAAGTGCCAATATCAGAGGAATTACCCAAAGGAGCATGGCATGCAATATAATTAATTGTTAGGCCACTAGGAAAATACATTCTTAAAGAGGGCATGTAACATTACAATCCATTTGTAATACCACTCTTTTGATGTAGTAAAATCCTTATGTACTAATAACAAGATATTATCGGTCAGTATAATACATGAATCTATCAAATCATAACAAGTAAACAGATATGCTATATCGAGCAATCAGAGAATATGGATTAACTTGGGCAAGTCCCAAGATGGAGCTCAGGGAGAGGACTCATAATCTAGGTATGTAGACCATATATATAATATGTAGTGTCACCGGTGAAAATCCTAATGTCTATGTTTTTGTGATTTTGAAATTTTAATTATTTTCTAAGTTTAAATTTACTTCCTTTTTAAAATTTTAAATGTAATTTATTTAGAAATATAAAAATATAATAATAATGTAGATAATATAAATACATAAGAAAAAATGGATATTAGGGTTTTAAAATACAAAAAATAAGATAAGATAAAAATAAAAATATGATAACTATAAGCAAGAGCTACTGCTACACCCAATAGTGCATGGAGTCCCTTTTACAGTTGTTAGATCAACAACCATTGCTGCTATATTCTTTTCCCCTGGAGTTATTCCAAATCAAGTTGCTACTCCTCCCAGCCATGTAGCCAAAGGAGCTGCTCCTTGCTCCTGGAGTTGCATGCAAGCTATTGATCTCTATTTTGGAGATCTAAAGGTACAATCCCCCTCCTCTTGCTGCCTTTCATGTAAATTAAGACTCAAGTTTAAAACCCTTAAATTAGTCACTGATTTCATCTTGATAAATTAAAGAATTGATGATGAATTGCATGCTAATAATAGACATAGATTCAGATCACCATGTGCTCCAGTTTTTAATGTTTAATAAACCAAGAATTTCCATGCATTTAAATATAAATTCAGATCATCATATGTTATAGTTTGTATGTTTCAAAGGATGAGAAAGTTGTGGTCTTTAGCATGCATTTAGTTTAAATTCATATCACTGATTTCATGATGAAAATGTGAAGAATCAGAGTGAATTGCATGTATTAAGATATGAAATCATGCTACTGATCGTACACTTCTCATGTCCAAAAATGTGAAGAATTGGGGGTTAATTGCATTTGGTTAGAGTCCAATTTTAGAACATTGAATAACTACTGATTTTAAGTTGATAGAGGGGAAATTGAGAGTGATCTGTATTAAGTCAAAATTAGTTCACTAATTAACCACTAATTTATACGTGAAATATGGAGATTTAAGGATGAATTTAGCATGCAAGTTGAGTCTAATCTTAGACTAATTAGTTTCGAATATTCATGCTTGAAATATGAGAGGATTGGGGATGATTTAACATGAATTTGATATTAAATTAAAACCAATATTTGCTACAGATTTAAGATATAAAGAATAAGAGATTGGGGATAAATAACATATAATTAATTTCAATTTCAAAATCTATTATTACTCCAGATTTCATGGATAAATTGATGAAAAGTGAGGTGTTTTTTCATAAGATTGATCCAAATTATAATTAGGATATAAAATCTTATTTTAGAAAATAGAAAGATTAAGATTTTGGGAAGAATTTGATTCTGGTTTCAGAGTAAGGTTTAGGATACAAGAATTATATTTAAAGGATGAAAGAATAAGAAAATTATACAGAATTAATCTTGATTTAGACCAACCTGTAGATTATGAGATTCATGTTTTGCATGATGAAAAGAATTAGAGATTTTACATGAATTAGATCATAGAATTGAACTTAATCTAGATCTAATAAGCAACTCTAAATATCATAAGTTAGAGAAGAAAAGAGTTGGGTAATCTATCAAAGAA
Organism: Ottelia alismoides; assembly: GCA_037367405.1. Classification (NCBI taxonomy): domain Eukaryota; kingdom Viridiplantae; phylum Streptophyta; class Magnoliopsida; order Alismatales; family Hydrocharitaceae; genus Ottelia; species Ottelia alismoides. The sequence continues at coordinate 681,509 of JAZKJV010000856.1, read as the reverse complement.
TTGAACTAAGATCCAAATCCAATGAGTAGCTTATAATCTTATGACTGTAAAAATGATAACATACGATCATAAGGACTGATCATCTTCATGAAATCATCCATTAGGTATAAACTACTAACTATTGATCCCTATTAATAAGATCGTTGACCAGATGTTTAGATCAGTAAAATTAACTATCGTAGAGACCGAGAAAGAATGATGAATCAAGTAAGTGATGGTGAATAAGTGATGATAATTAATAGTACCGGTCATGGTGACACTTGCATTTATTTTCATTGATAATTATTTTAATAAAATATGTAAAAATTCAAATAAAAATGAAGCAAAGATCAAAGAAAATAAATTACGCTGAGTATGTACATAGAGTATGAATATAGGTCCCTTTATTTTATTTTTTATTTTCTCAATAGTTAAACATGCAAAAATTACAGTAAAGTGTAAATATTTATTTTATACTTTTTCTGATTTTATTTTGATTTTTTGTTATCTAAAATTATAAAAAAGTAAAATACAAAAAATATGGTATTTTATATCCACAGGATACCACCAAAAATACGTTTTGTATAGATGATCTCCTTTGATTTTGGTTCCTTCACGAAAGTTGTAGATCTTGTCGAGACGAAAAACTTTCATGAAAATCACTTTTTGATTTGACCTTGTTTGTTTTTTTATTGATTGTTCTCTTGATTTATTTTCTGAATTTTTTGGGAGCGACACGTGGCCTCTCCTAGAGCCGCTATGTGTCCCCCTCTCTTTATTTATTTATTTCTATTATTTTTATTTTTATTATTTTATTTTTATTATTTTAGTTACCACGTGACCACTCCTTAACGTGCCACGTGGCCACCTTCTACTCCCCTCAACTGCCCTCGCCTCCTACGGTGGTGCACGCTCCTCGCCTACAACTCCCTCCACCTTCGGCGGTTACCAGCTCGACCATCTTCCTCGGCAACCACCTGTGGTCGAGTCTCCAACCATCGCACGACTATTCGCCCGACCATGGCACAACCCCACCCTCCTCTACAATTGCCGCGTCGACCCCCTCGCTCCCCTCTCCTCCCACGATTTCCGCATAGCCCACTTCGCCAACCACCTCTGCATCCTTTGTCGTGCTTCCCAACTTTCCATAAAAACCCTCGCTGCCATCGCCGTTCTCCCACATCTGCCATCTGAGAGGTTGAGGTCCAACTTCGATAAGCTCAATCAGCGACATCGTCAGGGCATTTCAAGAAGGAGATGAAGAACTAGTTTGATTCCATACGAGATCCTTGAGGATATTAGCCTCCCCTTGTTGCAGCTCCTATCCCCTGGAAGCAGTTGAATCCTCACGCTAGCTGCCACGCGCTGGAGGCAATCATCGGAAGCTCTCCGAGCTCTCCCTAAACCAGGTGACAACCTCCACCATCAGTTAATACTCTCTTACCCCCACCCCCTTCTTCCTCTTCTTCTTCTCCTTCCTCCACTCTTTTCTTCTTCTTTCCGCCTTCTTCCTTTCTTCTTCCCCTTTCCTATGTTCTTTTTTTCACCACACACCGATCATCATGCCACCCCCTCAACTTCCGTGTCTCTAGAATATCCATCGACCACAACGCTTTTGATGGCCACACTCTCGTCACCCTCGAACTCCACTGCGAATCAACCACTAGAGAGCCCCGCTCTTCTCCGTCCTAAAATATTATAAAAGAAGAGGCAATCCTAGCTCTTTTTTCACAACATAGAATTCACAAGCTCTCTCTCTCTCATCATCATACATCCCCCCCACTCTCTCTCTCTCTCTAAGTGGTCATCCACTTTGTGACCTAGAGAGGATCATTGATGTTGCTAAGTTGTTGTGCTGCCGCTTCGATTGCTCGTGGATTTTCATCTTCCTCGGTGCTTCCGATATGCGAAGAAGACCTCAGATTTCATGCTGACGGAATCAGGAGATCCGTAACTTGGATCAACATATTGGATTACGAGAAGGATACGTTTCATCAACACGCTCGCAGGAGTCTTCTCTATCAGGTCAGACTTGAGATAAGCGGTCTCTTCATTTAGAGACTATGATTACATCTTCTTTGTGGTTTAGATGAAATGATCTGAGAAGTGTTCTTGTATCATGTGGTTTCATCGCTTTGAAATTTTAAATTCCACTGCCCGAGCAACTAGTGCGACTAGTCGCTCCCGATTGAATCGAATGTGATCTTCACGCTTCTGTGATGCGCTTGAGGTTCTTTCCATAACCTTTATTTCCAAAGTGTGTAAAGGAGCACCCATGGTGATGCGAGGAATAAGGATGTCGACAATAGTGCACAAGCTTGAGGAAAGAGTTGTGTTAAGTGATGGGGCACGAGTTTTTTCTGATATGAATAGTATGAGAAGAGGGTAGCATGTTGTCTATACCTCTACTTTAGGAGCACGTAAGAAGGAGAAGCCAAATATAGTTTGATTTGTTAGAGGATGATGACACACTCTCTAGTCACAAAAAATGTATAATGCCATATCATAAGGCACAACACCGAATTATGTAAGCATTTCTAAGAGGAGGTATGCTAAAGGCACCTAGAGATAAGTGCGAGACACGGAGGCAATAAGTTCTTACGAGAAGAGCTTGCAAATGACAAGGGACCATTGCAGACTCAAGGAAACATGGAAGTCATGATTAAATTAAACTTAATATAGATATTTTTAGGATTAGGAGTTGATTATTATGATAAGGAATCCAGAAAGGATCAGACTCCTAATACTAATAAAAATGTACTTGTATTTCATGTAAAATCCTTATAAATCAGACAAAACAACAATGACAAAGAAACATGAAAAGAGGAAAAATAGAGAAATGGAAAGGAGAGAGTTGTTCTTGATCTTCGGTAATATTTTTCTTCGATGGTCGTGAGATATCACTGATTATTAATATATCATGTGTCTTCTTTTGTATGCGCACTTTGGTGATTGATTACACGTCTGTTTTTCCCAGCATAAATATGTGCATATCTATGTAGCATAAGTGTTTAAATGTATGTATGTATGTGTCAAAAATTAGGATTGATTTCCATGATTTCATTAGGATCCCTAATCCCCTTTTTATAATAGGGATTAGGGCTAGGGTTTACATAGCAAGTTACGATATTACCCTCCATACATATGGTAACTCATACATTTGGTAATACACAAACATGGAAATTACAAGCATGGTAATTTCCTTAACATGGTAATTCTCAACACTCCCCTTCAAGCTGGAGCATATAGATCGTACATGCTCAGCTTGTTACAGCAATTCTCGAACTGGGCTCGTGCGAGTGGTTTTGTAAATATATCAGCAGCCTGTTCTGTAGATGGCACACCTTGCGTGCGTAGTAGTCCTTTTTGTATGAGATCTCTAGTGTAATGACAATCAATTTCCACATGTTTTGTTCGTTCATGGAACATGGGATTGTTTGCGATGTACATTGCTGCCTGATTGTCACATCTAAGTTCCATGATGTCCGTAGATATGACATGAAGATCGGTTAATACTGACTTGATCCACATGAGCTCAGCAGCTGCTTGTGCCATTGCTCTATATTCACTTTCAGCACTTGATCGTGATACTACTGCTTGCTTTTTGCTTTTCCATGTGATTAGGTTTCTTCCTAGAAACGTGCAAAATCCTGTAGTAGATTTTCTATCTCGCAAGCATCCTCCGTAGTCTGCATCTGAATAGGCTACAAGGTTGAGGTTTTTCCCTTTGCGGAATAATAATCCTTTCCCAGGAGACTGTTTGATGTACCGAAGGACCATCATGCAGGCATCAAGGTGAACTGAAGTAGGTGAATCCATAAACTGACTTAGTTTTCCTACTGCCAAAGCAATATCTGGACGTGTAATAGTGAGGTAAAGTAGTTTTCCCACTAGACGTCTGTATTGACCAACATCTTCTGTAGCTCCCTCCTCATATATTCGTCCTTTAGGATCCATAGGGATATGTGCGGGTTTACAACCAAGCATTCCTGTTTCCATCAGCAGATCAGTGGCATATTTTCTTTGGCACATAACCAACCCCTGCTTTGATCTAGCTATTTCAATCCCCAAGAAGTATCGCAATGGTCCCATATCCTTAATCACAAATTGTTCCGCAAGGTGCTTTTTGATTTTGGCAATTTCTTCATAATTATCCCCAGTAAGGATGATGTCATCAACATACACAAGCAGTGCTACCGTACCCTTCGAATTTTTCTTTGTGAATAAGGAGTGGTCAGATGATGACCTTGTGAGCCCAATCGCTTGTAGTACTTCAGATAATTTTTGAAACCAGGCCCGAGGACTTTGTTTTAGACCGTATATCGCCTTGTGTAAGAGACATACCTTCTGACACTCCCCTTGTTTTGCGAAACCAGGAGGTTGTTCCATGTAGACGACTTCATGAAGATCGCCGTAGAGAAAGGCATTTTTGACGTCCAGTTGATGTAATGGCCAGTCACATTCAACTGCAACGGCGAGAAGAATCCGGACTGTCGATAGACGAGCAACGGGAGAAAAAGTGTCGAAGAAGTCGACGCCATATGTTTGTGTAAACCCTTTAGCAACTAGGCGGGCCTTGTATCGTGCAATGGAACCATATGGGTTGTATTTTATTGTGAACACCCATTTTGAGCCGACTATTCGACAATCTGTTGGTTGATCCACAAGTGTCCATGTACCTCTGGTTTCTAGAGCAGTCATCTCTTCCTTCATTGCCTGACACCACTGCGGATTTGCCAGGGCATCAATGTGGTTTGTAGGTATGACCGTGTTCGAGACAGCTTGTGCAAAGTCCTTGTAAGTAGGAGCAAGCTTTGAAAAAGTCAGGACAGCAGAGATAGGGTGCCTTGTGCGATACACATATGGACATTGTCGTGCTGTGCGGCGTTGAGCTATTGAAAGATGCTCCGAGTGAGTTCCTGTATTGTCGTTAGACACCATATCTTGAGGGGGAGAACATACCTGGGGAGGTGGTGTGGGCGCAGAGGAAGAAGGCAGAGGCCCTTGTGGAGTTGGCACAGGTAATGGAGAGGCTGAAATATTTGGTGGGGTGACCTGAGTGGTAGATACAGAGAAGTAAGGAATTGACTCAAAGAATGTAACATCGGAGCTTACATAGTGTTTACGAGTTCGTGGATCGAAACACCTGTACCCTTTCTGTTTTGTAGAATATCCTAAGAAGACACATTTGATAGCCCGGGCAGCAAGCTTATCCCTGCCAGGTGTGGTTAGATGAACAAAACTAGTACAACCAAAAACTCGTGGTTGCACAGGGTAGATGGGTTTGTTAGGAAAGAGAATTTCAATAGGGATTCCTTCATGTAGGGTTGTGGATGGAATTCTATTGATAAGAAATGTTGCCGTGAGTACTGCATCACCCCAATACAAGGATGGAACATGATAGTCAAGGAGTAATGTGCGAGCAGTATCGAGAATGTGCCGATGTTTACGTTCGGCCACACCGTTTTGTTGGGACGTGTGAGGACATGTCATTTGGTGAATAATCCCTCGATCAGAGAGGAAGTTCTGGATGTCATTTGAGAGGAATTCTTGACCATTATCAGTTCGGATGCTTTTAATTGTGCGTCCAAATTGATTGTTTATTTCAATGATGTATCGAGTAAGCACATTATAAGCATCTGATTTGTTTTTCAGGAGAAACGTCCATGCGACTCGAGAATGGTCATCAATCAGAACAAGATAATAACGGTGTCCCAAGCGGTCAGGATACCGACTAGGGCCCCAGATATCTATATGGATAAGATCAAAAATTTCAGTAGAATGTTGGTTACCGGAGGAAGGAAAGTTGAGACGGTGGTGTTTTCCAATCTGGCAGGCTTCACAGTTGAGATTAATGGAAGGAGACAGTTGTGGAAGAAGACGACGAAGCTTGTGGACTGAGGGATGACCCAATCGCTGATGCCACAGTGTAGGGGATGACTGGCTTACAGTAATTCCGGAATAGGCAGACATGCTGGACGGGTAGTCAAGGTGGTAGACCCCTCCTTCTTCATGGCCCGTACCAATCGTCCTCCCAGTCAGTATGTCCTGAAAAATACAAACATCCGCATTAAATATAGCTTTGCAGTTAAGCTCCTTGCATAATTGACTGACCGAGAGCAGACTTAGCGGAAAATCAGGAACTAATAAGACATTATGTAGGTCAATTGTGGGGGTGAGGTGCACATTCCCGATGCCTTTTACTGGTGACGATCTGCCATCTGCTACTTGAACAGTTTTGCCTGGCTGAGGTGGGCGAAGTTGCCGGATGAGACGTGAATCTCCACATAAGTGGGTGGAGGCACCCGTATCAATAAGCCAGTTAGAACGATTTTGATGGCTAGCGGAAGCAAGGGCAGTACCTGTTTGAGCGATGGCATCGACTTCTTTAGTGGAGTCATTGGGGTTTATCTGAGACAATCGTTGCATTAGATCCTCAAAATCTTTCCGGGGAATCTCGACTGAGTCGTCATCAATATTTGTTGTTGCTGCTCTGGCGAAAGGTCCTGGACGACCATGCTTGTTGTAGCATACTGCTTCAGTGTGCCCTAATTTGTGACAAAAAGAGCATTGTATAGTTGATCGGCCCCGGCCTAGAGATTGACGACCTCGACCGCGACCCCTAAAGTTTCCTCTGAATCCGCGCCCGGATGTTGCGAGAGCCGTTGTTTGGCTCAAAATCTCGGCAGAAGGAGTCGAGGGTGGTGGTATTCTGCACAACGTGTTGTATGCTTCCTCCATCGTTGGAAGAGCAGCTGCAGTAATCATCTGATCTCGAGGAGCTGCATAGGTCGGATCCAACCCACCTAGGAAGATCATAGTAGCCATATTTTGTCGGTGTTGCCGCTGTGTGGGACAAGTACATAGAGGAGCACAAGAATCGTAGCTCGCAACCAAGGACTTGAGAGCGGAAAAATATTCCGATAGCGATCGCCCGTTTTGTCGCATATGCATCAATTCATAAAATGTTTGATAAATTTTGGTGGAATTTTTATCTTGTCCATATGTGGTGAGCAATGAATTCCACATATCATGCGCACTATCGTAGTAAACTAGCTCCTGTGCTATTCTATCGATAACACTGACCATTATCCATGAACTCACCATGCCATTGTCTTTGACCCAGGAAGCATATTTGCCAACCTTATTTGTCGGTTCTGCTTCTAAGAGGATGTGCTCCTTATCATAACCGCGCACAATCATTAGGAAAATGCGAGACCACATTGAATAATTTGTAGCGTCTAATTTCGGAATTGATCCGAATGAGGGTAACTTAGGTTGGTTCCCTGCATCCATTTCGGATGCAGCATCACCGGACGCCATACGTGTGTTGTTGAGACTTATACGAGCGATCGCCTAATTTGTGGGCAGTGGAATGATACACAGACAACTTGATATCAAGCGAAAAACATCAGCCTAATGTTGTAGTTCATGGCTCGGAAAAGAGATTCAGTGCAAAAAAAAATGATGCCGCGAGGTTGATGGCTAATAGCACTACGCAGAAAACCGGAAGAGAACGTGCTGAAGGCGAAGGCGCGGCAATCATGTGCTGGCATAGACGAGTAGACGTTCTGAATGGCGTATCGACCACGTTCTAGGCTGGATCACGCGGTCTGACCAAAGCGAGGCTGAAGGTGTTGATGTTGGTGCATGAGCGCAGGATGGGCTGGGACAGGCGATGGGGGAGCGGAGCTTCGTGGTTGGGCGATTGGGGACAGGAACAAGCCGCCGGTGGCGTCCAGGTCAGGGTTAGGGCGAGTGGGGGCGGGAGCGAGGAGCCGGTGGCGTCTAGGTCGGGGTTGGTGCGATGGGTTGGTGCGGGTGGGCGATTTGGGGCGTTGTTCTGGTGCGGGTGGGCGATGGATTGGGGCGGGTGGGCGATGGATTGGGGCGATGGATTGGTGCGGGTGGGCGATTGGGGCGTTGTTCTGTTGCGGGATTGGTGCGGGTGGGCGATTGGTGCGTTGCGGGACTGGGGGATGTCGATGGGGTCAGAGCAGACGATGAGGGCGAGCAGACGATGAAGGCGAGCAGACGGGGTCAGGGGAAGGCGATGGCAGGGCGACGGGGTCAGGGCGAGCGCGATTGGGTGTTGGCGATGGGTGGGGAGAAGAAGAGGGCGACGGGGACAGAAGAGGAGACGATGGCTCTGATACCATGTCAAAAATTAGGATTGATTTCCATGATTTCATTAGGATCCCTAATCCCCTTTTTATAATAGGGATTAGGGCTAGGGTTTACATAGCAAGTTACGATATTACCCTCCATACATATGGTAACTCATACATTTGGTAATACACAAACATGGAAATTACAAGCATGGTAATTTCCTTAGCATGGTAATTCTCAACAGTATGTATGTATATAGCTATGTGTGTGTACTTAAGATGTTTAAAAGTCTACAGTTATCTTAATTTCATTGTTTCTCATTTTTTACATTGTGTGGATGCATGGTGGGGACATGTATGCCCTATGCACCCGCAGACAAATACCCAAGTTAGTACTCTTGTGTTATTATGATTTTTATATTTTAAGTTACTATATGTAAAATATTATATATGATATTATCTAATAAATATTTTTTTCAAATAATTATCCAAATTTATCCATTTATATATATAAATATATTCACACACATAAAAATATACAAATCAGTACAAATCCACATGCATATGCATATTTTAGTAATAATGATGATAGCGATAATGATGATGATAGACACATATAAGCAAACACATTTATGCATGCATGCATACACATACATACATATCCTATAAATATGTAAAATTAAAGAACAGTTTATCAATTGATTATTGTCAAGAACTAATGAGGAAAGGACATATATCCTCATGAACTCTAACCATTTTAGTGGTAGTGGACTTGTAAAATGCATATGGATGTTTCCTCTTAAAAATAAACATTTTTTTGAACAAAAAAATAATAGATAAGATATTCAAAATGGAAGATTCTTATATTGCTCAATTTAAATATGATCAAGTTATTATATTTTGTGCAAGATACTTCTAAAAAGATGTTCAAGCAATAAACAATAATTACAAGAGATCCAATGCCATCTAGAGATGCTAATTGAATCGAATACATACAAATTCATAAGGATTTGAATTCAATTCATTTTACTAGTTTCAAATTCGAACTCGAATCAATATTTAAATGAATTTGCTAACTTAAATTCAAATTCGATTTATTTTAAGTTTCAAATATTCAAATTCGATTCATTTTATTTCAAACTGAAATACTAATTGATATTTTAAAACTCATATAAATATATTTATGCAAAGAATTTCGTGACTTTAAAGAATTTATTGTATCATTCTATTTTTGACTATATATTACGAAGATAAGTTAAAATTTTATATTATCAAGGAAATATAAAAAAGAAGTAATATAAGGTGGATAAAAATACCTAATTTTGAACATTATTATATGTCTTTGACTATTTAAATATACCATTTTCCTTAAATGAAAGAAATATATAAATAAAATATAATTATATGAGCCTATTAAAGAGATATAATTTTATTGACAAAAATTGAACACATTGTGATTGATATTGCATGCTAAAAGCAAGCTCATAATACAAATTAATATTGTTATTTGAAATAACAGGAATAGAAAAAAAATAACTTAGCAAGATAAAATCAATCTATTCATCAGGAGAATCTTCAATATCTAAAAATTAAAGCCATGAAACACATAAAGTTTTCAATAGGGAAATGAACAACTAACATTATGATGCGAAGATCGTGTTGATTACTTGTGTGATACTAGATGTCATATTGACAGTGACAACATCATCATGGATGGTCGTGTAGGAAAACTAAAACAACAACAATAAGGTGGAGGGATATTGGATAGACCACGAACTACGACAAATGTTAAGGAAGAATTCGAAGCAGTGTGACCATTGTTTTCATGTACAAGGAGAAGGAGCACTATGGTTTACCTTGGGTTGATGAGATCTTTGGGCAATATTGAAAAAAGGAGAAGAGAAAATGTAGTGTAGGAAATGTGGGAACATGAAAATAAATACGGGGTATGAATTGGGATACCAATCTTAAACATTTGATCTAGCTGCCTTGCTAGCATGCAAACTACCATCCATGACCTTTACTCTAGTCATATAGAGTGTGCAACACAAACTGCCTCTAGCCATGATGACAGAACCCTTGCTTACCTTGCACTTGTTGTTGCCGAACTTCAGATGGTATCCTTCACTATATAGTTGTGAACCAGATATAAGGCTAAGCCGCACATCAGGAACATGCCTCACATTCTGCAAAGTAATTGAGCACCCAACATCAGTCTGAATCGAGATGGTGCCAATTCCCACGATCTTAGAGTAACTTTCGTTACCCATCAAGACTCATCCATAATCACCCTTGGAGTAAGTGGTGAAGAATTCCATGTGTTGAGTTACATGATAGGAGGCGGTTGTGTCAACGACCCACTCCAAATCACTTCCTGCATACAAGCATTGGTCCTGAATGGTGAGAATCACCTCTTCTGCATTGTCATATACCACAACTGCAGCTACATTCCCATTTTCATTCTTCTGATTTTTCTTGACTTCAGCTTGCTCTCTCTTCCAAATCCTGCAATCTCTCTTCCAGTGATCGGGCTTCTGGCAATAGTGACACTTTCTTCTGCCTTTGGACTTGTCCCTGGATTGCTGCCTCTCATGTGACTTTCCTCTACTACTGGATCTTCCTCTCCTCTCAATTGCATACACATGTGAATAGGAGGATATCTCTCCTGATGAGAGACACTTGATCTCCTCATTGAAGAGGCTACCCTTGGCCATGGGCATGGTCAACTTGCTATCCTTCACAGAATTTCTCACAGTGATAACTAGGATCTCCCAGCTATCTGGCAATGAACCCAACAAGAGAAGTCATGCAACTCGTCATCAAGTGTTAAATCCATGGAGGTCAACTGATTGATGATGCTTTGGAAGTCATTCAAGTGCTCCGTCACTTTGCATTCATCCTTGTATTTCAAATTCACAAGCTTCCAATCAAGAAAACCTTGTTGGTTGCGGTCTTTTGGTCATAGAGTTCGGACAATTTATCCCACAACTCCTTTGCGTTCGTCTCTTCAGCAACATGATGGAATACGTACATGTCAAGCCACTTCCGAATGGTCTCAATGACCTTTAGGTTAAACTTTGTCTATTCACCTGTGAACATGTTCTTCGGCTTGGCACTCTCTCCTTCCACCGGATCATGGAGGTCTTTGCAATACAAAATATCTTCCATCTTGACTTTCCAAATCTGCCAGATGCTACTTGTGAACTTAATCATCGTGCACTCATCATCTTTACCCATCTTGCAGAACATGTGCTTTGATACCACTTGATGGGGATGCCACATGAAGGTGTTCCCAAATTCTGTCCTGCAGCAAAGATGGCACAACAATGTGTGTTCCCCATACGAGAACTAAATGACAATGATGATAATCAACCCCACAAGCAACCACAATAAGCAATCACCAAAGGAGACGAGGATTTTTACGTCAAAATCGTTACTCGATGTGAGCAAGGGAAAAATCACAAGGCAAGACCGGCAACGATTCCAATATGGTCAAATGGAGCCAAAGATCTTTCGGTTTTGTTGCCTAACAAAACCGAAATACAAGCCACAAGCACAATCCGATAGTTCTTCAACAATCAACTAACTACCATAGGTATCTAAAATACCAAAATGTGCTCAAATCCAAGAAGGAAAAATGGCTTCCCTGTAGGCTCCTGAATGGAGACCCAAAACGATGACTTCGACTTCTTGAGGTTGTCCACAATGACCTCCTCGTTGCTCCCTCTCGAGCTCGCCCAAACACTTCTCTTCAAGCCTAAGCTGCAGCCTGTGTCGACGGGAGAAGAGAGGAGGAGCCCAGCCGCGACTTCCTCTCTCGACCTCTCTCTTTCTCGCACGGAGGAGGATGGGTTTCAAACAACCCTCGTTGTTGGCGTTGAAAAAATGGGGCTGGTGGAATTCGGGGGTTTGGGGGAGCTGACACCCCTGCCCAAAAAGCCGCCATCGAGCTTCAAATACCTGGACATTTTGCACATGTGTCCCCGTAAAAAGTACAAGGCTCAGCTACTCCCAAAAGATGGGACCAGGCAAAAACCCAACAGTGACGACTGAGATCAATCGATGTTCTCCTGAAGGATCAAATTTAAAAAGAAAAAGCAGAGTAGATCTCATGGAGAGTTCGAAGTATAGAAAACCCTATCATGTCCGCCGCTCCCACCCCACACCTACCTCCTCCATCGCCAAACCCTAACCCAAACCCTAATCCCTCTCCCTTCCCCCCACCCTCGAGCCCTCATCAGCCAGTTCCGCCCAAGCCGCTGCCTACCTTGGTGCCCCATCCTCTGCCTACACGCCCCCTTCGACAACTCTATCTTTCCCCTCTTGGAAAGATGTTTGCGGCCCGAGCCTACGTCGGCCTCCTCCGCTCGCCCCCTTGCCTTCGCACTGCCGGTTCTCCTGAATGGCGAAAAGGTTGCTTTCGTATTGAAGGAGGAGTCCTGAGTGATTGATGGAATCTGGGAGAACACAATCATCTTCTATGTTCTGGGTAAGCGTCCGTTCTTTAAGCACTTTCTCGCCTTCATTGATAAGGTCTGGAAACCCGTTGGCCACTACATGCTTCTTCCTCGCCCTAATGGCTTCTTCTACTTGAAGCTACAATCGCCTTCTGATTTTGACCGTATTATTGCGGCTGGCCCTTGGCTATTCCAGGGCCGTTTCATGGTCCTCAGGAAATGGGAGGCCGCGACTTGCTTTGAGAGGGACTCCTGTCGAAGATCCCGCTTTGGGTTAGATTCCATGGGCTCAACCTTGGACATTGCACTGAAATCATGCTTAATAAGCTTGCTAGCATGCTTGGCACTCCTCTTTTTATGGATGCTGCGACAGCATCCGGTAGAAACTTGGAGTACGCCCGTTGTTGTGTCTCTATCCATGCTTCCTTGGGCATTCCAAAAACTATTCCTTTGGTTTTCTTCTATGGTGCTCGTCAAGATGTCGAAGTTGAACTTGAGTGGATGCCACCGAGATGCGATTCCTGCATAGCCCTCGGCCATTCCTCCCCTAAGTGTCCCTTTGCGGCTAGGGATATGGCTAATAAAATGGAGGCAGAGGCTACCCATGTTCTGCTTAATGCTGGGCCCGTGCGGGAGTCCCAAGGCCCCAATAATTTTGCCCAGCCATCTGATGTTGGTGATCCTTCCCCCTAATGTTGGCGATCTTCCCTCTGATGTTGGCGATCTTCCCCCTGATGTTGCCCATCGCCCTGATGTTTGTGATCATCCGCCTGATGTTGGGGATTTCCCCCCTAAAGTCTCCTCCGCTCACCTTAATGTCGATTTCTCAGCTGATGCTACAGAATACCCTCTTGCGCATCCCGCATTTGCTGGTCCTCGTGGCCCTGGGCTGGCTGCTCCACATCCGAAGCTCCATAAAAGGGCTTCCTCTGGGGAAATGGCCTCCCCCTCCTTTCCATTTGGTTCCAAGCACCTGCTGCACAAAATGGCTACAACAGCCAGAAGGGCTGCTAGCGCCGCATCAGCATCTGCAATCCCAAGTTTCATAGATCTCAACCGGCCTTCGGCCGAGGCTTCTTCCCCAGCCTCCTCTGATGTACCAATCACTTCCCTAGTGGCCGAAGTGAATCAAGCCTGGCTAACGGCAACACATAAAAAGAAGAAGCTCTCAAGAGCTCAATCCATTCCAAAGGGGGTGTCAGGGTCCTCCAACTTCTCCTCTTAATGCATGTGCTGGTTTGTAACACGCATGGGCTGAACAAGCCCAAGAAATTCAAATCAATCATGAAGGAACTCACTGCTTTGAATGCTGAACTGATTGGTCTTGTCGAAACAAAAATTCGACCGGCTAATCGTGAAAAATTTGCCAAGCTCCTCCCCGGTGGATGGTCCGCCTTGGATAATAACACTGATCTTGGTAGATTCTTCTTCTTATGGAGACCAAGCTGTTGGTTGTGTGATTTAATTGGGGCTCACTCCCAATCCATGACTTTGCGCTGCTCCAATATTGGGGGCTTTGTGCTCTATCTTACTGTGGTCTATGGGGATAATTGCCCAAGTATGAGGAAGGATCTTTGGAGCCACCTCCGGCAGATGAGTGCATGCTTTGAGGGGCCTTAGCTCATCATGGGCGATTTTAATGTCGTTCATTTCTCTTCTGAAAGAATTGGTGGTCGTATGGCTGCTCGTGGTCCTATGGAGGACTTCAATAATTGCCTGGTGGATTGTGGTCTGTCCGATCTGGAGGCTTCTGGCAACCCGTGGACTTGGAACAATGCTTCTATTGGGCCTGGTCGAATTGTTGCTCGGCTAGACCGAGCCCTAGCTAACGAGGAGCTGATAACCAAGCTACCCGCTATCAAGCTCCACTACTCCCCTCTGCCCCATTCTGATCACTTTCTTATGAGAGTTACCCTTTGCCCGCCTTCCCCTAAACGCGTTCCTTTCCGGTTCTTCAACTACTGGGTTGATAGACCTGGGTATCATGATGTTGTCTCTATTGGTTGGGTTGTCCCTGTTGTGGGCAACCCACTGTTTGTCCTTGCTCGTAAGCTCAAAAACGTGAAGCACGCCTTAAAGAGGTGGTCTGTGGAGGAGGCTAACATCCTCAAGGAGCAGAAGCTTGTGAAGGCTTTCCTTCATGTTAACTCTGAGATGATTACTCTCTCTCCCCTTGATCCCTACCTTGCTCAGCTTGAGGCTGACGTGAAAGGGCATCTTCTTGCTTTGGAAGAGGATCTTGAATCTGTTTGGCGTCAAAAGAGTAGAATTGACTGGCTTAATCTGGGAGATCGTAATACACGCTTTTTCCATCTCTCCGCTAAATCCAGATGTGCTAGGAATTGCATATTCAATATCCTGGATTCTAATGGAGTTGTTGTGGAGCGACACTCCGAGGTCGCGGCTACTACTATTGACTATTTTGAAGGGCTTCTCTCTCCTGCCCATAGTGGCGCGGCTACCTCCTCTCCACCTCCCCCCAAATATCGCCTTACGAGGCAAGCGATCTCTTGGCTAGTCAGGCCGTTTGACCAGACTGAAATTTGGGACGCCCTCTCTTCTATTGGCTCCTCCAAAGCCCCGGGACCAGATGGCTTTAACGCCTTCTTCCTCAAAATTGCATTGGAATATAATCAAGAATGAAGTGGTCGCGGCCATGCATTTTCTATTCGAAGGTGGCAATATTGCAAGGGAGGTTAATCGTACCTTCCTTACCCTCATACCTAAGAACCAATCCCCCTCTTCCATTGGTGATTATCGGCCTATCTCCGGTTGCAATGTTATATACAAAATCTTCTCCAAAATTTTAGCCAGGAGGCTTGCTGAGGTGCTCCCTGCCCTTATTTCTCTCAATCAATCCGCGTTCATTAAAGGAAGATCCATCAGCGACAATATTCGGCTTGCATATGAGTTGCTGCAAGGTTTTGACAGGAGAGCCTCCCGAGATAAAGCCTGCCTTAAAATTGATCTTTCTAAGGTGTTTGACTCCATGGATCACTCTTTCCTCCTTCGAGCTCTTGCTGAGATGGTTTTTGCCAAAAATGGATCTATTGGATAAGAAATTGCATCTCCTCTGCATCATATTCCATTCTTATCAATGGTTCCCCTTATGGATTATTTAGGGGAACTCGTGGCCTTCACCATGGGCATCCTCTTAGCCCACTCCTATTTACTATCGGGATGGAATCCCTCTCCTCTTTGTTGGACTCGGCTGCTATTGCTGGAAATTTCCAAGCCATGGGGAAGGGGCGTAGTAAGGCGCCTACGCATTTAATCTATGCTGATGATGTCCTCATATTTTGTAAGGGCTCCTTGAGGCCGCTTGCGGCTGTTAAGGATATTCTGGCCTCATTTAAAGCTATATCTGGTTTGAGGCTAAACCGTAAAAAGAGAAAAATTTTTATGCCTAAATCCGCTGCCCTCGAGTTTGCAGTCACACTGCGCGTCGGCTTGCTGCAGCAAAATCTGCCTTCCGTGTACCTTGGTCTCCCACTTGCTTCCTCCTTTTCTCGCTGCTGTGATTCAAGGGCATTGGAAGATCGTCTTAGAAAGTTCACTGACGGTTAGAATGCCAAATGCTTATCCTTGGCAGGCCCTGCTCAACTAATTAACACTGTTATTCGTGGCATTTTCCTCTATTGGGCTGCGGGGGCTCTCCTTCCCATAACTGTTGCCCGCCGCATGGATACGTTGTGCGCCCAATTTCTCTTGGGCCGTAATCGGCATGACATTGCCTGGAAGCAGATTTGCCTTCCTAGATTTGAAGGTGGTATGGCGCTGATTTCCTTGGTCTCCATCCGGGCCACCATGATCTCGGCCTGGATTTGGCAGTTTCTCAATGGGGGCTCGTCTATTTGGGCTGACTTTTTGCGTGCTAAGTACCTTCGTGATACGTCTTTCTGGGATGCCTCTGTCCCCCATTCCTCCTCTAGGATTTGACGTGTTATGTTGGATAGCAGGGATACTGTTCGTGCGCCTATTAGAGGGGATTTCCCCTCCCCTTCTTGGGCTCCTTTCCCTGGTAGGTACTCCTTCAGAAGCGCGTACGAGTTGCTTCGCCCCCGCGGATCGCCGGTTGGTTGGTTTATTGTTGTATGGAACCGGTTCTCCCCGCCTCGGTGTGCCTTCACTCTCTATCGGGCTACCCTCGGCCGCCTACCCACGCTTGACAGGCTCAGGTCCCATGGTTTGAACCTCCCCCCTACCTGTCCTGTGTGCTCCAGCAACTCTGAATCCCACGACCACCTGTTGCTGCCCTGCTCCTACTCCTCGGAGGTTTGGTATGGGGCCTGCACGGCCCTGGCGATTGCGGCTCCCTCAACGAATCACCTTCCTGATGTGATCTCCTGGATTCTGAAGCTGACCAACCCCATATCCCGATCTACTTTGGCTGCCCTGCTCGCCTTGGTGGTTTGGCACATCTGGCGGAATCGCAACCTCGCGTGGACCGCTTCGCATTGTCAGCCCCCGGAGCGCACAATCGATGATATCGTCAACAACTTCAGGCTCATAAAATTTTGGTAGCGTCTACTCGTTTCCTATTATCAACGTGTTTGTAACTATGGTGTTGTATTCATGATGCCTGGTGCATTTTTGGCTTGATTTGGGAGCCATAATTTTTTGGTCTGTAATTGGGTTTTCTTTTTGGAAATATATATAGTTTACCTTTACCAAAAAAAGTATGGAATATTAGTGTAAAAATGTGAACCTTCCCATTGTCGGTACTTGATTATTGTTTATCAATGCCAAGGTCGATTAGGTAGGATGTAACTGCCTATCCTCGGATGACAAAATAATGGGCTTTTATTATTTGTCTCCCTTTTAACTTTTGCAATGTCAGTTATACCCTTCTCATTTTTAATATCAGTTGTACCCTTTACTTGTTACAATATTCACAATTATGCCCTTCCATTAAGGTAAAATAAAGGCATAATCGATATTGCAAAAGAGTAAAACTGAATTTTATAAGAAGTTAGGGTACAAGTGATATTGCAAAAAAAAAGGTAGAGCATAACTAATTGATATTGTAGGGAGGGCAGAAGTGTAGAAACCCCATAATAATCATATTTTCGTTGAAAAAAAAGGGACAGCGAGAATTAAGAAAGATTAGGGACCCTCTTCGTTAGCTCGAGAATTATAGCGAACGTTTGAATCAACTTTTGTTAGATGCACACGGTGACTTGTGGTCTTAAATGCATCCAGCTGCAACCAATATAAGTCCCGACCACTATCAGTGTCCACGTTGTTCATTTCTTTTCTTTTATTTTTAAAAAAAGGGTACAAAGCTGTGAAGGTAAACCACCCAAAAATTTTATATTTACAAAGTATGTATCAGAAATAAAAGGATCAAGAATCCCGAAGGATTTTGGTATGTTAAGAACATTCTCAATATACTTTCTTTCTTCGAAAGACTACATTATTTCTTACAAGCCAAATTGCCAACAATGTAACCACTGCATGAATTGTCACAGAATAATGCAAATTGTAGAAAGTCTCAATTGAATCCCAAAAGGATCTAAAGTTGTGCACATCGATCCGGGTGAGCAAGCTCCACCCAAATCTCTCGATCACTAACCTCGAGAAATATTCTGACCCTTCGTGTGCCCGTCGTGATCCTCTCCCTACCTAGTAGCCACATGAATACGTCATCCATTTCTTTAAAGAAAACTCTCTTTTCACCCTTGTTCTCATCTGATCTTTATCTATTTTCTTCTTTTAAGAGAAGGTATGATGCTTCTAATGATTTCGTTCCAACTCGTAAGATAATATCGTGATTTTTTACTGAACCAGAATTCCATACTACTATTTAACTAAAGGAGGAAAGATAACAATGGAACTAATCGATGTTGCAATGATCAATCAACACGGATTAATCGGTCCAACTACTCTATTGACCGAATAAAACAACTCGGGATTGACTGATCAGAATGAAAAATAATCTGTATTTATTTTTTAATGATTTTCTTAAGTTTACAGTGAAAGTTAAATATGAATATTTTGATTGCAATTCAGATTAGTATTTTTATCTTGTTAACTAATGATCATACATACATATACATATATATATGAGGAAAGGCCTACTTTGTGAAGTAGGTAACTTACCTACTTCACATTTGATTTTTTGCAATTTTTTTGGAAAATACCACCATTTTCATAATTATATCCCTCTAATATGTCATTCAAATTTCGTCAAAAACAAAGACTCCTACGACCTCCATCCAGACAGTCATTGTCATTTTTTAACGATCACAGATTTGTTGTATTTTACCTCTTATGGATGGAGGCCGTAGGAGTCTGTTTCTGACGAAATTTGAATGACATATTAGAGGGATATATTTATGAAAATCCACGGTGATATTTTTCAAAAAAATAAAAAAATTGCAAAAAATAGAATGTGAAGTAGGTAAGGTTACCTACTTCACAAAGTAGGCTCCCTTCCTCCCCCCCCCCCCCCTCCCCCTCTCTATATATATATGGAAAAAGGGAGTATATGTACTAAACATGAATAATTAAAAAAACCTAACTGAATATTCCTTATTAGTCCCTGAATACAGCTTATTCTTTACTCGATAACCATTCCTACTCAAATACTGTAACACTGTACAAGGCAACTTTTTACAGGATTTCAATGCTTTTTGTTAACAAGTTACACTTCTCAAAGGGCACCAAATCTGAATCAAACTACTAATCACAAAGTGCGCAAATAAATTATTATAGATACATCTGAGCAAGTATACCTGGCAAATTTCTGAGCAGTTAGTTGTAACAACAGAAAATGGTTAATAGCCTCAAAATAATTTCATGCCAAAATCACTCAAAAAATGTTTTCTCAACAATGTAATCAGATATCAATGTAAAGAGCAAACTAGGGAGAAATGAAACAAAAAAGAAGAGCATATTAAAGGAAAGAGAAGTCCATTTCAGTAAGCAAACATTCGCTAGAAGCAAATATGGGGAGGAATACAGTAAGAAGAGATTCCTCGGGAATGAAGAGAAGGCCCCCTCTGAGACTACATCAGGACACATAATATTTGTTTCTCGACACCAATAACAACCAGGTGGCGTCACTAGAGCACCGCCTTCTCCCTCAACAGTCTTAAATTCAGAGCCGTGCTTAAACTAGATTAGGTTTACTAACATAAGCCATTACATCATATACATGAGGCAATCTAAAGATCTAATAGGTTTACATAAGTTTCTGTAAGCGTGCCCCTCGCAGAAGCTGAGAGAACCGCTTGCGGGCACTCTACTACTACTTATTCAGGGCCTCCATGACATCTAAGCCGGCTCCTGAAGGCATATGTTACACTGCCTTGTCACGAGTAAAAATGCTGCTGTTGATAATCCCATGCATCCACTACTATGCCCCAAACGTTCAATAACCCCTGCCACGGCCGCCATGACCATAACCTCTACCATATAAAGAGCCTCTGGTCTGACCACCGCGGAAACCATGTCCACCACGGCCAGCATAATGTCTTTGAAGATCATGCGTCTGTTAATGGGAAGGTCAAGGCAATCTATGGTAAAATATCCCAGAGGTGTTGCATGTTGCTCAAACGAAAAATGCATATGCTAGCGATGACTCTTTACCTCAAAATCAATTCTCTGTTGCCCGGACATCCTGGCCCTTGAAAATCGATTGGCATGGTCAAGCGAATGGCATGAAAGTGTGTCGAAGAAATCATTTTTGACATAGACAGGCTTGATCCATGAGATAAATAATTAGAACTTCATGGGAACAATAGAAGAACAAAATCATGCAAGTAATTAATAACACAGGTTTATACCTTCACCCTGGCTTTCAAAGATCCTGCAGCAGGTTCCTCCAAGATGCCATTGTCCCCATACTCATCCTGGTCTTTATCTCTTTCTCGTGATGGACCTTTACTTTTACCCAGGTGGCCCCAGATTTCTTCCTTGTTGAACTTTTCATTCATTGCATTGAAATCAAAATCCTCTGTGAACTTTGTTGCAGAACGAGCAAGCTGCCATAATCATTGAGATCAGTCATCAATTTCATTGTAGTTGAGGAGTCTGTCACATTTCATGTTTTTCGTAACAGGATTCTATCATGCAAGTATATAAATCTCTTTTTCTGTTTTTTAAAACAAAAACATGATGTTCTAGAGGGATTTAAAACTGTTTCGTAACAGGATTCTATCATGGAAGTATATAAATCTCTCTGTTTTTAAACAAAAACACGATGTTCGAGAGGGATTTAAAATCCATATGTTGCAGTCATGAATATTTAAATTTAATTAAGAAAAAAAACAACCTAAAATTTCAAAGATACTTCCTCTTAGTGCATGTTTTGTTCAGTGAATTTCCATCCTTCATGTCTATTGTTCACTACTTGCCCAAAGTTCACAAAATCAACTCACAAAGGCGAAATGCTAACTTTTGGTTGACCATCATGGATGCAAACTAATCACCAGACCCTCATTTATACTCCTCGTTCTTCGTTAAATGGCATCAACTAATAGAATTTGTAACATCCAAATACATATATCCTAAATCATACCAGGAATTAGATCCGAATAGCTAATAGCTGTTAATACTTTTCTTCCAACACTATATGACTTTTTTTAGAAAAGTCCATTCATTCATACATTTGGTTTTGTAGCAGGCAGGCCTACAGGTTTTGCGCAGCAAACATAAAAAGGAAAAAAAGCAAACATGTGTGGATTTCAGGCACATAAAAGCAAGACCAGCTACTGTCTCGGCAAGATTTTTGCTTTGGAATCAAGCGGCCTGCTGACCATACTTTGATGGCCAGAAACTCTTGAGTTGTTATCTGTTTATCCAAATGACATGTAGAGATATTCACGATAGGTTACCAAAAAATATGGTGTATATCTAGTGCAGGCAGCTTGTTTGACACAATCACCAATGGTCGCAATGCCAACAAAAAACGGGAACCCTCAGATGGAAAGTGTTTCCCCAGACTTTGCTAACGTAAGAGTGAGTCTCCGTTGCGCAGAACATTGTAGATTTGAAGGGTAACTGACCACACTGAGTTTATCGAGGGCATTTTTACCTGATCACAACCCAAGCTGCTGACGAAGTTTATGTCCATAACCTTGACGTTAGGATTTCCCATTCCCAAAGTAACCTAGGACCTGCCTTTCTCTTCAGGGCCTTAACCCAATTATTATTCACGCCTAACGTGGCTACCCCACTTCAAAGATCAGCTGCTCTGTTTGTAGCAACACTTGGAAGGTTTAAGCAACAACTAGAGGTGGTCGGTCGTTAATACTCTCATGTCACAGGCTGGGTGTTCCCCTTTTGCAGCCACAATGGAGCAGAAACCACAAGGACCCGCCCCATTTGTTTGGGTCAAAAAGAATTATGATGGAATGGATCTAGAAAGTGAAATATGGGTGAATATAGACGATTTGGGGATGAAATAGGACGTTATTGCAATTGAATCGATTGGATTTAGGAGGTGTGATGCGAAAATTAAGAAGAAACAAGAGGTAAAGAGAAGAATTAAGAAAGTAGAAGAAGACAAATCAGAGAGGAAATCAAAAGAGAAGGAAGAAGAGAAGAAGACGAATGGGAAGAGAATCAGAACCAAGAGATTAACTGAAAGTGGAGAGGTCGTCGGTGGTGGCAGGGATTGGATGATCTTTGTCGGGTTTTCGCCTCAAATATGGTGGCTTGCCGCAACGACTCCATATCACTATTATGCACGACGATACAAGGAGCTGATGCTCTTCTAGTCCTCCATCATCCTCACTAACTGAAGGTTCACTCTCTATGGTGCTATCACTATCGAAGAATGCGCTCGAAAGTCAATAGATTTAGTTTTTGTCAAGCATTCAAGGTTAGGACCTGACTTTTCGTGGACCGGGCAGTGGTAAAATAGGATGAGAGCGAGGGAGATAATAGATTGGCAAGAATGACAATAGAACACGGAATCGAGGGAGAGTGTTTACGTCTTGAGCGATTATCAGAGATGGATGGGGAACGATTGTGAAGGTGCGAGAACAGTGTGCAGATCGTAGTACCACGATAGCGATTGGGGGAAGAAGGGAGTGGCAGTTGCTCTCTATTTTGTCAAAGATGCTCAAGGTGCTCGCCTAGGCGCTAATGAGAGGTGAGGCCTAAGCGCCTTGCCTTGTTGAGGCAAGCCGTTTCGCCTGAAGTGCTGGCTAGGCAAGCGCCTGGCCTAAGGCGCCATGCGCTCAAAGCGAGTGGTCGAAAGAAAATTGGGGCTTTTGATGAATTCTTTGCATTTGTATTCTTTTGTTAAGTTTTTAAGTTGGATAAATATTAGTTCTAAGTAGTGTTTACACGTGTATGTATACATAGGCAAACAAAAGCATGCATCGCTTATACATATACTAGAAATACACATACATATACATGTCAATTCAAAGTTCTACATATACACATACATATGTATTTACACATGCATGTTAATTCTAAGTATTATAATTACAAATATAATATATACATATAAAATCATATATGTATATAGACATATACACAAACATATGTATATGTATGTGTTAGAGTACGTGTCAGTAGGCGGGTAATTGGATCCCTCCAGGGTCCAATTACCACACCCTCTTATGTTTAGTCCAACGTTGGTTATTCGTGGGCTTGGAGATTCAGTGAGTATTATAAATAAGAAGCCACACACCCATTGTATCAGTCAAGGTTGCAAAAGTCAGTAGTCGGTACTAGGTCGATCAAGTCACTGACTAAGGATTAATCGGCAGTCGGTCGATTAATTGGATTTAGTCGGACTTTAATCGACTTTGAGTTTTTAAATATATAAATCATTTTTATACGTATATTATTATATATTTACATAGATTTATATATTTTTGCACTATCATAATCAGTGTTCACGAAAGCGGTCCGAGCGGCCGCATATGCGGCCGCATAAGCGTATGCGGCGCCCTCAGCGCACCGCTTTCCTGAAACCCCGCATTATGCGCCCTGTGCGCTTATGCGGGCCGCATATGCGGGCTATGCGGCCGCATATGCGGTCTGTGCGGCCGCATACCCATTATTTATTTATTTTTTATTTTTTTAATTTGTGCCATGTTTTGTTGTGTTATTTGTGCCATGTTTTCCTTTTGCATGTATGCCAACCAAGCATTCCATGACCATTTATATCCATCGTCAAAGTAGTTGTACTGTGAGATTGGATTAAACACGCAAGAAAGAAAAAGAATAATATACTAATAATTTACGAAACTAATTTAGTCAACTAATAGTTATTATGAATGTAATATATTATATGTAAAGTTCGGTACTTTTGATGGAGGATCAATTATAAATATAACGACATAGATAAATGACATTATATTCAACAATAGAGGCATTTTGTGCGCTAACTTTTTTATTTTGTTGATTGTTGTCAATTATTTTGTGTGCTAACCGTTCTATTGAAGTATTGATATTTGATTGATAGAGATTATTTTGAACTCTATGAAAGTTATTTTTCTTAGATCTTCTGTTGGACCACAATTATACATAAATTTAGTTATGTTGTAGTCACTTTTGTATATATTTATTTATTTTTAAATAAAAAATTAGGAAACCACGTAGAACCGCATATACCCCGCATATGCCCCCGCATACCGCTTAAGCGCTATTCAGTGACCTGTCCGAACGCATACGCATACCGCTTTCCTGAACCTTGATCATAATGAATCAAAAGAGCTAATCGAATTTAAATAAAACATTAAGCGTATTAGAATAAGTTTGCTTTTAAAAAAGTAAAAAATATGGCAAAAATATGGTATCTCCTTTCAAAAATTGGTTGACTAGTGGACCTAGTCGGAATTAGTCGGTACTCGGCCGGCCACCCCACTGACTAGACTAGCCGGACCTACTAGTCGGGCTAGTCGGGTGAGTTTTATCAGTTGAGAAATGAATATAAGAATCAGCCCTTAGCGGTGTTCTCTCGTAGTTTCATTCTGCTCCTTACGAGTAGGGTTCCACGTAAAATCCAGGTATTCTTTATCGTTCTTATCGGCGTATCTCTGATGTTACGCTTCCGCATTATCGTTATCTACATGATATCAAACCGAGTTTGATTCTCGAGGATTTATTCTACGTTTATGATTTACTCGATATTCGATCATCATAGCATATTCAGTTTGATTGTTCATTCTTGAATATGTATCCTTGAAGATTTGTTCTTTGATCTGCTCAAAGTTTGAGAAGAGTTTTAGGGCTTTCTGAAACCCTAAAATATGCAAGACAACGTTGTCGTAATCGATCTGGAGTTCGAGATTTAGTCTAGTGTTTTCTGAAACCCTATTTTGCATGATTCGATCTTGGTTTTTCCTCAAAGATACATGCACATGCGATGCTCCAATGAAGCCAATCGATGACATCTCTTAACAAAGGGTTCAATCAGAACCCTAGTTCGCATGCTCTGAAGACATGCAATCATGATGGGTTCTAAGGAACCCTAGTTCGAAGAAGACTAAGTCCAACGCCGCCATGGTTCTTTTCGATGAAGATGAATTCACAATCAAAGGCTATATAAGAAGGCAACAACAACAACACTGTGGTGATTATGGAAAGCAACAGCATCAACCAATCTTCTTAGGACAGCACCATCGCCAGTGAAGTTAAAGGCGAAGCCCGATCATCGAGCACGATGAAGTTAAAGGCAAAGCTCGATCATGAGGTTGCACACCCCAGGCCCCTCGCCTCCTCCAATCTTGATCAAAGATTTTGTCTTCAGACAGTACCCATTCATGTGCAGGCGGTGGCAACATGATGCTTTTCATCCCAACAAGCCTCCCTTCAGTCGATGGTCCTGTAAACACAACAATGACTCCAATCAGCGACAACGACACATCTTTTCCACGCGTGCAACGTAGCAGAAGTAGAAGCCATCATATGCTGAATGGGTTCTCCCATCTAAACGTAGACCAGATGGTGATGCAACCGTCCCTCGCATGACAAGAACCCTTCCAATACGAGACATTGCACGAGAACTTCGCCCTCCGCCTCCTTTCATTCACGGCATCCAAAGTTGGTGCAATAAGCGTGGACCTGTTCCAATCGGTGCAGACCTATTCCAGACGGTCTTCCAACAGCAACAAGGTCCCATCAGGAGGGTCGATGTCTTTAGTGAGAAGGGTTCCCAATTGAGGAACCCTAAATAGAGTAGGGGCTTCTCTTTCCTTCGAGCCCCACGGCTGTAACATATTTAAAGAAAAGGGGGAGATTTTGAGGCCCAACTAGGATTGTTATTCAGTTTAGCCCAACAAGCCGGCATTGAGAGAAAAAGAGACGAGACATTTTCTATTAGGCCCAAGTAGGCCACTGCTGCGGATTAAAAAGAGAGGTAGGTGCATTATTTTGGGCCATATTGGGTTTCGTAAAAAAACAAGTACGAAAAAAAAGAAGCATGAAAAGCTGAAAAAATGATATGACGGCTTAAAAAAAGGAGGAAGAAGCCAAAAAAAAGAGACGGCTTATTGTTTTTGTTTCCCCCCCTTCAAGTCTTCTCCCAACTTGGTCAGCGTCGTTGTTTTCCGACAAGTATGTGAGAAAGTGAGTGTATACAGCAATCAGATTCAGACTCTACATATGGATTGTCAAATTCAGACTCCACATTGTTACAGAGCCTTCAGTTCATGGCGCACATGCACATGCGCAATCACTATATAAGAGGTCCCCATCTTTGATTTGGATTTTACTTTCATTATTTAGTTTTTACTTTCATGTTTATTTTTTTAACATATAGACGACGCAATGCTCCTCCACTGCTCTCAAGTACATTTTACAAAGTACAGTTTTACAAAGTACATGAATTCAATGTGTACCATCTTTAAGAAAATTTGTGTAACATCTTCATGTTGAATGGGCCTCATCTACGTATACTAAAAAAGATAAAGCAAACAAGAACAATATTCAAATAGAAAAGACATCTTATACATCTGCTGAGATCCAGTAAATATGATAATATAATTTTTTTAAAACATTTTCAGCAAAGGCAATCAAAGTAGACCCGGTCAGACTCATGTAGGTTTCCGTAAAAAGAATACAAAGAACTGAATTAGATGCAAAAAAAGCACATTAACACGCAAACTGAATGGAAGCTTTTGAAATTATATGTTGGAGATTCCATCACAATATTAAAAATACCCATCACACCTTTCAGAATAAGCTTTTAAAAGTTTTTTAGGTATTTATAAATACAAGCCTGACAGAAGGCCCAAAAAAGCCACCAATAAATAACACAGTTCAACAGAAACTACCAAATACATTAATTTAGGAAATATCCAAATAACAAAGCTCTTCTACATCTCGAAAACATTAATTGAGACAATTTCCAAATTGTCATAGGATACTAGCACTCATTTATCGTGATGCTACCACTGCCTGACCGAAATGAAAAATAGACCACAATTCTATTCTCCTGAAGGCTATAGCAAAAAGAAGAGATGCGGATACCTCATTTCCTCTTCCTCTACCACGTCCCCTGTTGCGATGATGGTTATAAGCAGCGTGCACAGAAACACCATTGATCTGAGAAATAGAAAACATAGCACTTCCATTAAATTAAAAAAAATGATGAGTAAAGAGAAGAAGTCTACAGAGCATTCTTCTAAAGTTGATCAAGACATTGAACTGCGTAGAGAAAGGGGCAGATGCATCCAACTTCTCCAAATGTTCAAGATTAATACAAGAGAATATTATGAAGGGAGAAATGCAGAGGTAAAAGAATGCACAGCAGTAAGAACAATAATAGTTAAGCTAGAAGACAATTGATACGGTAAGCTAGTAACTATTCAAACAAACCATAACAACATGAAGAGCTAGATACAAGCCGTTGTTGAAATTAAATATATAAAACGGCATGATAAACATTCCACCCGGTATATTTCAACTTTCACAGCTACTCCTTACTGTCATAACTCGTCAATTCCTATTAATGCAACAGAAAATGGTAGGTAAAGTTTCCTATTTTCTGATGGGATGGCTAGTCAAGGTAGTTGTCCAAACATTATTGGATAAGAGGTAGCCACAGGCTCACAGTTTTTACAACAGAACCCATGAATCTGCTCAATTTTAGACCCAAACCCGGCACAAGATCCAAAAGAAAAATATTTCAAAATACGAAACCCTGTATAAAAACAAGGCAAAAAGGTTGATCATTCAGTATTTTTCTCTTTCTTCTCCATTGAGCATCTAAAGAAACTAGCTGCACGTACCACACTCTTGATTCTTGAATACATTCCCTCTGCTGCAGGCATCCTACCACTTAGAATTAAAAGGTAAAATTCTTCCAATGTCATAAATGCGCCTAAATTTAGTTGAAAATAATGCCTAAAGCACCTGGCCTGATTTTTTAAAGAAATATGTAGTCTTTAGCAAGGTTTTGAGCGCCAACTCCAATGCCTTATTAACACATCAAAAAGGGTGCAAGGACAAGATATCCTAACGCATCAAAATGGATATAAATGAATGTTCATTTTATTATTTATCCGATCATAGTTATTATAAATGCCATGTGGGCTAGGGTTTTCATGTGATTTCATAGGGACTCCAGAGTAGAGATTCCGTTCTCCGACGAGAAGACTTTTCATATTCCATTGTCCGGGGATCGTGGACTCCGACGAGGATGTCTCCATGGCCTTTTCAGTTTGGCCCTTCAGAGAGATTGAGCAGTTGTCCACATGATGTGGCGGGCCAGGGTTCTCCAGGTGGAGACTCATTTTCAATTGCAGTGACTCTGACAGGCGCAGTACAGAGTACATGCTCTCCGACGAAGAGATTCAGTTCGACTCACACTTCAGACTGTTTGTTCCTCCTCGCTTGCACGTCATGAGAAGCAACGTCCTTGACAGCAACGACAGGTGCGTTTGCGTTGAGTTGATATTGTCTGTAGTGTCTTGTATGGTGAGTTTGAGATTTCTTTCTGTTTGTCCAAGCTGAGCATTACATGCTACAACTTGAGGGGGAGTGTTGGAGTATATACGTCATTCTTGTATAGATGAGTAAATGGATCTCTCCAGTATCCACTTACCACATCCACTGTTTAGTCCCATATCTAACAGTGGTGGGACTTGGAGGGCCTGTGGAGGTTATATAAGAAGCCCCAGACCTCCTGTATCGATGAGAAAGTTCAATGAACGAATCAGTCCTTTGAAGCGTTCTCCTGTGATTTCATCCCACTCCGTAGGGAGTAGGTTCTGCGTAAAAATCTCGGTGCTCTTCCTTGTTTATTTTCTATCTCTGATATAAGCTTTTGCATTCGTAGTTTCTAACATGATATCAGAGTGGGTTTGATTCTCGATGATTTTCTGCTCTTGATTTATTCGAGATTCGAGTTATAGAGAAGATTCAATCCATGATTGTTCTTGAAGATTTATGATTCATGACCTGTTCAAAGTTCAAGATTTAGGGTTTTCAAAATCCTAAACATGTTCTTTGTTCTTGTTCAAATCGATTCAGTTGCAATATCAACGTTCTAAGGCTTTCTTGAAACCCTAATGCTACACGAGATTATTCAGCCTTGAAGATCATCACCATATTTTTTTCTTCCTGGATTCAGTTCGAGTTCCAATTCATGGAACCCAGCAAGTTTTGTTCTTCGAATTTGATGGCGTTGCAATCTCCATTCGAAGCCCTAATCACTGTCATCTGTTCATTACCAGATTTGAGCATCTAGGGTTCCTGACGGAACCCTAATCTTGAATTGGTAGCAACAAGCCCCCACGACAGATCCAGGAAGCAGCCGTTGCCCTCCCTGGTAGCTGCATCATGAAGCCCCAACCACATCCACAAAAAACTGAATGAAAAAAGAAAGAAGATGGCCACAGGTAGTTCAAGGCAACGACAGTTGCAAGGTGGCGCATCATCTTCGCAAACTGCAAGGCAGAGCTTCCTCTCCTCTTCCAGAAGAGTCTGGTCAGCGTAGGCAGCAGTGCATCACATAATCTCTAGTTCGGCGGTGGCCCTCGAGGCACGCTTCCATCTCCTCTTCAGGCGGAGCCCCATTGAGCTCTGGACGCATCGCATAAATGACCCTGAAGTCCATGCAGCGGCAACACTCCTCCATCGTGTGCTGTCATCTTCGAACGAGAAAGAAGACCCCCTCCCTTCCGATCACGAGCTCCAAGAAAAACATCTCCTCCATGCAGCGACACCTCACCATCGCACGCACCCCAGCGATGCCTTTTCTCCCGCAGACACAGGTGGCGGCTCCACCGAGCAGAGACCAAACCCCATCGGGGGTGGGGGGTTCTTTCGAAGAGAGTTCCAAACTGGGAACCCTAAATAAAAAAGGAAAAATAGTCGGAAAAAAAGAAGAAAAGGGGATCGTACAAAAAGTCCATACGATAAAAAAATGATTTGAAAAAAAAATGATTTAAAAAAAGAATGATTTTTTTGCAAGAAGAGAAGCCAAGAAAATTTGTGAGATCGACTTATTGGTTTTTTGTTTCTCCCCATATTGATTTGTCTTCTCCGATTCTCCCAACTTTGTCAATGTCATTGTTTTCCGATAACCATGGGAGAAATGGGGAGTATTATGTAGAGTTACAGGTCGGATTTAGATATCATATTCTTCATATTCCAGGCCAGCCAGATTTTCAGACTCTACAGTTGTTCAGATATTCGGACTCGACGTTCAGATATTTTCGGGTCTTCAATTTGATAAGCACATACTTGCCATCATTATTTGTGCGGTCCCCATCTTTTGTTGTCGGTCTCAGAGTGTTCATGTGATTCATAGAGACTCCAGAGTACAGATCGTATTCCCTATGCCATGCGGGCTAGGGTTTTCATGTGATTTCATAGGGACTCCAGATTAGAGATCTCAATCTCTGAGCCAGTAGACCCAGTTCTCGAACGAGAAGACTTTTCAGACTCCATTGTCCGACGGTCGTGGACTCCGACAAAGATGTCTCTATGGCTTTTCAGTTTGGCCCTTCCGAGAGATGGAGCAGTTGTTCGCATAATGTGGAGGGCCAGAGTTCTCCAGGTGGAGACTCATTTCAGTTGCAGTGACTCTGACAGGCGCAACACAGAGCACATGCTCTCCGACGAGGAGATTCAGTTCGACTCACACTTCCGCCCGTTTGTTCCTCCGCACTTGCACGGCATGAGAAGCAACATCCTTAACAGCAACCGACAGTTGTGTTTGCGTTGAGTTGATATTGTCTTTGTCTGTAGTGTCTTGTATGGTGAGTTTGAGATTTTTTTTCTATTTGTCCAAGCTGAGCATTGCATGTTCCAACTTGAGGGGGAGTGTTGGAGTATATGTGTTATTCTTATATATATGGGTAAATGGATCTCTCCAGATCCATCTACCACATCCAACGTCTAGTCCCACATCTACCAGTGGTGGAACTTGGAGGGTCTGTGGAGGCTATGTAAGAAGCCTTAGACCTCCTGTATCAGATGAGAAAGTTCAATGAACGAATAAGTCCTTTGAGGCATTCTCCCGTGGTTTTATCCCGCTCCTTAGGGAGTAGGGTTCCACGTAAAAATCCTGGTGTTCTTCCTTGTTAATTTTCAATCTTTGATATTGTGGAATTAGAGAATGAAAAGTAGTTTATTCCAAACCCTAGAGCTCTCTTATATAGGAGAAAAGCTTTATGGGTAAATAACATAAACAAGACAACATGAATAGATAATATAAATGTCGCAACACTCCCCCTCAAGCTGGAGCATATATATCTATCATGCTCAGCTTGGAACAACAATTATGAAAAGGACCTCTAGCAAGAGCCTTTACAAACATATCTGCGATCTGGTCTCCTGATGATACATGTGATGTTGAAATGAGCCCCGTCTGGATCAGATCTCGGGTATAGTGACAATCCACTTCGATGTGCTTTGTCCTTTCATGAAAGGCTGGATTATTAGCTATAAACAAAGCTTCCTGATTATCACATTTAAGATGCATAGGTAGAGGTACTTCAATAGTTAAATCAGTCATGACTGATTTAACCCACATCGTCTCGGTACTGCCTTGAGCCATTGCCCTATATTCTGATTCTGCACTAGATCGAGCAATCACAGTTCGTTTCTTGCTCTTCCATGATACTAGTGAGCTTCCAACAAATACAATAAAGCCTGAAGTAGACTTTCTGTCATTAGGACACCCAGCATAATCTGCATCCGCACATCCTGTAACTGAAAGAGATGTATCTCTTCTAAACAAAGGACCTGCACCTGGAGATGACTTCAGATATCTCAGGATCATAAAAACTACATCCATGTGAGCCTGCCTGGGTTGCTCCATGAATTAACTAACCCTACTCACAGCAAATGATATATCAGGCCTGGTAATAGTAACATACAATAACTTCCCACCAGTTCTATGTATCGTCTCTTGTCCACCTCATCAGACCCATCATCGTAAAGCTTCACATTAGGATCCATAGGAGTAGTAGCTGCTCTACATCCTATCATATCTGTCTCATGATAACAGATCAGTAACATACTTCCTCTGTGTCATAACCATACCTTGCCGATTTCGTGCAAATTCCAATCCAAGGAAGTAACGGAGCGTACCCAGGTCATTGGTGACAAACTGCTATCCAAGGAAATCCTTAGCTGCTTGAATGTCATGTTCATCACTGCCAGTGATCACAATATCATCCACATACACCAAGATGACCACACTACCTTGATGGCTTCTCTTTACAAAGAGAGTATGATCTGCAGTAGATCTGAGAAATCCCTTCTGTTCAATCAGTTCTGAGAGCTTCTGAAACCAAGCCCTCGGACTCTGCTTAATGCCATATATAGCCTTATGAAGACGGCATACCATACTAGACTACCCTCAGCAGCAAACCCAGGTGGTTGTTGCATGTAGACCTCCTCCTGCAAATCACCATACAAGAAAGCATTCTTGACATCCAACTGAAAAAGAGGACAGTCTCGTACCACGACAACATTAATAAGAATCCGTAGGGTAGAGTGACACGCCACTGGGGAAAACGTGTCCTGATAGTCCACCCCATATGTCTGAGTGAACCCACGAGCAACTAACCTGGCCTTATATCGGTCAACTGTACCATCAACCCGATGCTTCACAGTAAAAACCCACTTGCTGCCAACCACAGACGAGCCTGGTGGAGGATGGACGACACTCCACGTACCACGCAACCGTAACGCTGCTATTTCCTCCTCCATCGCTAAGCGCCACTGACTGCTTTGTAGTGCCTCCTGATAAGACCGTGGTATCTCTATAGCTGCCAATCTGACAACAAAGTGCTGGAAATCCTTGGACAGACGCTCCAAGGAAACATGAGAACCAAAGTCCATCCCATATTTAGGATTCAATGTCCTGGCACATTTCTGCCGCCGAAGAGCAATAGGGACATCTAGATCGTCAACATGAGTAGAGATATCATTGCAGCCCAGTACCTCAGTCTGAACATGCAAATCACCCATGCCATTAGAAGAACACAAATGCTCAGTACATACCTCGAGCGTGCTGGATGATTGAAGAGGCGCAGGCGCAGGAGCAGGGGGTCATCTCTGGTAGATCTGAGGAAAGAACGTAGGTGACGTTGGTGGTGGTGGGAGTGGTGGTGCTGATGTTGGTGATGCTGGAGGAGATGGTGGTGGTGATAGAAGCGATGGAGGAGAACACGGTAATGACGGAGGAGGAGGCATGTAGATCTCTTCTCCATTCTCTGAAGGAGTAAGCCTGTCACGTGTGGGAGAAAAATACATAATGGACTCAAAGAAGGTGACATCAGCACTGACATAGTACCGTCGTCGAACAAGGTCAAAACAACGATATCCCTTTTGGGTTTTGAAATACCCCACGAACACACATTTAACAGCTCTGGGAGAGAGCTTGTCAAGGCCATGAGAGAATTGATGAACAAATTCGACCGACCCGAAGATTCGTGGTGTAAGGGAGAAAAGACACGTCTCGGAAAACGCAATCAAGAACAGGATCTTTTCCCCTAACATTGATGAAGGCATACGATTGACTAGATAAAAAGCAGTTAGAACCGCATCTCCCCAATAGGAATGAGGAGCACGGCTCTGAATCAAGAGAGTTCTGGTCACATCCAAAAGGTGGCAATGTTTTCTTTCGGCCACTCCATTCTGTTGGGAGGTATATGCACAAAACGTCTGATGAACAATCCCACAGGACTAAAGGAATTGAGAGAGTTGAGTACTACAAAATTCTAGAGCATTATCAGACCGTGTGTACTTTACTCTAGCAGAGAAAATATTCTTTATTTCATTAATAAAGGACTGAATGACAGGAGCAGCATCAGACTTATTCTTAAGCAGAAAAACCCAAGACAATCTGGAAAACTCATCTACTGCAACAAGATAAAATCCGTGTCCCTGAAGGTCTGGGACACGACTAGGACCCCAAATATCAAAATGAACCAACTCAAACAGACTATGACTACTTGGACCCTGATGACTCTGGAAAGAAGACCGATGATGTTTCCCAAGCTAGCAGGCCTCGCATTGAAAGGTGGAACGAGGAGAAATCTGAGGAAGAACATGAACCATCTTCTGCAGAGGAAGATGACCAAACCGGAGATGCCATGTGCATGGAGAAACGGATCCAGAATGAAGAGAAACAGCACCAGCATAAGGAGATTGATCCAGTCTGTAGAAACCCCCTTACTCACGGCCAGTTCCAATCACCCTGCCCGTGAGAATGTTCTGAAACACAAGAGCAGATAGATCAAATATGGCACGACAATGTAGATCTTTAGTGATTTGACTAATTGAAAGTAAATTCATTAAAAATTCAGGAGCATAAAGGACATTCTGAAGCCGTATTGCCGAAGTCAACTGCACCTCCCCCTGACCAGTAATGGGAGATTGTGTCCCATCAGCTATCACAACTGATCGTCCTGTCTAAGAGACGGACGAAAACCTTCAACTGACTTCTGTCACCACATAGATGGTGAGATGCTCCTGAATCCATGATCCACTCTGATAAATCTGCCCTGTAGCAACTAGTAAGAGCATATGTTATACCTGAAGTGGATGTTGAAGCTGATGCAGCTACCTCTGAAGATCCTGAAGAACCCGCTGATTCCTGGCTAGGCATAATCTCTCTAAGTCGTGCCACCAGATCATCAAATCTCTGATCAGATCCATGGGAAGAACTCCCTTCCTGTTGAATCTGCTCTACAGCACGAGCTGTAGTAGTAGGAAATCCATGCTTGAAATAGCATGTTTCCTTAGTGTAGATGTTCTGCGACAGTAAGTACATGGATGCCGAGGGGGTCGACTACCCCCTCCCCTGCCACGGCCACCTCGGCCTCGAAACTGTGAAGGTCCTCCCCTACCACGGAATGCTGCCATGGCTGAGGATGTCTGAGATCCACCAGGAGATATGGAGAGTCTACTCAACCTACGACATGTCTCCTCCATAGGGGGTATGGTAGCCTCTGTAAGAATCTATGCTCTGGCTGCATCATACTCATGATCAAGTGCTGCTAGAAATACTCCTGTCATCACTGAGTCCCTATATGCTTTGAGTTGTTCTAGTGTAGCTGTCAAGGGAATATAACCATGTAACTTCTCAAACATACCCCTTAGAGAGGTATACAGGGTATGGAGAGGACGACCATTCTGCTTCGAAGTGAAGATGTCGTGCTGAAGCTACAGAATCTTCGACTTGTTCTTTGCAGGAGAATATGTAGCAGCAAGGATATCCCACATAGCCTTCGTCGTAGGCTGACTCAGAATGTCATTGGCTATCTCCATGGATACCGTGCCAGATAACCACACACGTGCATAGGCATCGTCTGCCTCCCATGAGGCATTAACCCCAGTCTTATCAACATGTTCCTCTTGTGTGAGGATATGCTTCTTGCCATTGCACTGCATCAAACTCATGAACTGCATGGCCCACAATTTATAGTTCGTTCCATCCATCTTTACCATGGGTGCTAGACCTTTGAAGGCACCCAGGGATGGAACATCTGCCTTATTGTCTGACATGACAACACCAATTTTCTATAGACCGGAGTTACAGGATTCGACAAGAATGTCTACGCAGACATATGTGAAGGCGATTGTGGGCGTAGACTCATACCACAATCCCTTCCATATCTTGAAAGTGCCTTTGAAGAACTAGGTTGTAACCTTCAAGGGCGCGTGGAGCACAGGTTCTCTGAGATGCTCACACGTTCACGCAAGGACAGGAGAGGGCAGGCTCTCACAACACGTGAGAAGGTGGGCGAACAACCTCACAGGATCACAGCCACGGGCACGGGAGACACAACCGCACAGGATCACAGCAGCGCGAGAGCACGCGAGAAAGCGCAGGCTTATGGGATCGCGCGAGCGAGCACGAGAGCTCACGATAAGGCACAGCCACGCGAGAGCGCGTGGGGGTGCAGGCGAGCGAAGACACGCGAGGGAGTAGGAGCGCGAGCAAGGCCCTAAATGTCGGTTTCGGTCACCATTTCGGTGATCGACCAAACGGAATTTCGATGGAATTTCGGTCGAATTTCGATCGAAATCTCGATCATTTCGATCATTGTTTGTACTAGGGCCCCCATATTTCGGTCATTTCGGTCGAATTTCTATTTCGACTGGATATCGATTTTCGACAGAAATTCAACCGAATTTCGCTGAAATTTGAGGCCATGAGCGCGAGAGGGCGGAGCCGCGCAAGGGCACACGGTGGCGGCGACGACGCTCGAGGCTTTTGGTGGGGACACGGATTTAGGGCACAGGCTCCGGTCTAGGACCGTCGCTCTGATACCATGTGGAATTAGAGAATGAAAAGTAGTTTATTCCAAACCCTAGAGCTCTCTTATATAGGAGAAAAGCTCTATGAGTAAAAAACATAAACAAGACAACGGAATAGATAATATAAATGTTACAACAGATATAAACTTCCGCATTCGTAGTTTCTAACATTTATAGCACTCCCATGATCCTTGTAACTTGCTCCATTTAACACATACACCATGCCCTCAACTAACTCCACTAACACCCATCCTTTAGTTAATCTAACCAAACAAACCCATCGAAAGCAATCTAACTGTTTAGGAAATTGTCTAAAAACTCAACTATATACATATTCATCTTCTTATTCCTCATCATACTATCCTTCCCTCACCGACCATCGATGGTTGGCTTCATCACGTTGAAATACAAGGTGGGCAGATCAAAAGGTACCGATCGTTGTAAAAGTAACCAAAGACATTCTTGAGGTTCTGCAATTAATGGTTGATGGCACGAACCCCAAAACAAACTCCACTAACACCCATCCTTTAGTTAATCTAACCAAACAAACCCATCGAAAGCAATCTAACTGTTTAGGTAAAATGTCTAAAAACTCAAGTATATACATATTCATCTTCTTATTCCTTATCATACTCTCCTTCCCTCACCGACCATCGATGGTTGGCTTCATCACGTTGAAATACAAGGTGGGCAGATAGAAAGGTACTGATCGTTGTAAAAGTAACCAAAGACATTCTTGAGGTTCTGCAATTAATGGTTGATGGCACGAACCCCAAAACCCACTAGGTACTTCTCCTCCTCTCCATTACCTTGCATTTACCCCCCCCCCCTTCATGGCCACCAACATCCTCCCACAATCACACTATAGAGACTCCACTCACAACTTTCGAGGCATCTCCTAGTTGACCTTTATCAGTTGGCCTCTCACTTTCCAACATTTCCTCCTCCCCTGCTTGCCCCTTCTTCACCCTTACCCCCATCTTATGGTACTCTCTCGACCTCCTCGTTGTTGTTGCCAACTGCATCCTCATTGGCATCTGCAACCTCCCATAAGTGTGGGAAAGAAAGGATGGCACAGAGGTACAATAATCTATCCTTCCATAGGACCACCACGACAGCCTTGGTGTATTAATAGAATAATGGATCACCCAAAACAAGGTAGGCACATGGAAGGTTGTGTTGTGATGAGCAAGGTGTTCCATGAGGCATTCAAGTTCAACATGATGGAGGGCATACTACAAGGAGGTTCTTCACGATCTAGATATTCGAGATGCTAGTATCGATGTTGAGCAAGCTTGTGTTAGGGTGTATCACACGCATCATGTGGGGGCAGATGAGAGTTGATGACAATGTCAACTAAATAACGAGGTGGACATGTTCCTCCAGCAAAGTGCCATCATATTGCTTGTTCACCACCTTGTTTTCACAACCTTCGACTATTTCATAGTGCAAATCATGGGTATGGGAGATAAAAGATTACATTGTGCACCTTGTATGGTTGCATGCTTGACAAGATCTCATGATGATGTCGAGGGATGGGCCATGTAGAGCTCGCCGATGGGAGGGAGGGAGCAACTCAAGCAGCTCATATTCATAGTGATGTCAAAGCATCGAATGGTGGAGGTTGGTGCTTGAAAAAGTGAGAAGGGTATAGATTTGTGATTTGATTTAATATCAAGGACAGATGAACTTTTTTGGCAAATTCTGTTTGATTTAACATGGACGAGAGCTAACTAAATAGCTTATGGTGGAGTCACAAAGTAATTATAAAAATTATAGGGGTTATGTAATGGGACAAGTTTTCAAGGGTCACGGTGTAAAAATCCCTATATACTATTGACTTATAATTAAAAGTATGTGCCGGGTAAAAACAATTCAAGTATGATTGGAATTACTATTTAATAAAGTAAACCTCCGTTTTTTGAACATAATAAAGCCACCTTCAATATGATCTCTTAAACTACCCCCACAAGAGCAATCCACCAACCCACGTGCTTTTTGAACATATAGCCCCAATGTTATGTTGAGTTATATCAATATTGTCTCTACCACAATGAAGGGTCACATCCATCTCATGTGCCATCGCCATCTCATCTTCTGCCCTCCGCATAAGAACAAATATTTGCGTCATAAAGAAGCCAATTCCTCCGACCATGATGTTCACAGCAACAAAATCAATTATGACATCAAGAACGCATTTGCACTTCATTGTTAAGCTTTAGTGTTCGACACATACTAACATAGCTCAAAAAATAAGAAAGCAACAAATCATTTGTCCATTACAATGACACATACAAAGCCAAAGAGAACGCCATCTACAAATCTAATGGGAAGGAATTTGTAAATAAAATCATAGCTTCTGATTTTTAGACATGCCCCCAACATACTTATTATTCATTTCATTGTCAACAAGGGACCACTATCAAAGCCTTTGATATGGTGGTTTTCCAATTTCCCACCAATGAACTTTGATCATGCCAATATTTTGATAATTGAATAGCTATCAGCCAAATTTTCCTCATTCTTGTTGTCACGAGGTCAACTGAAAGAAATTTGTAACAAGTTGTGTATTCTTATTTCATGAAAGACAGAAAAAACGAATGAAGTTTAATCCATGTTACTATCGGCAAGCTTGCAAAATTCGGCCGACTAGTCGAGCCGGGGGGGGTAGCCGACTCGATTAGGCCTAGTCGGCCATTAGTCGGTCAGCCCGACTAGTCAGCCTAGTCGGGCGACTAATCGGCCGACTTTTACATCAAGGTTTTATATTTTTTAAGTTTTTTGCCTTTTTTAATGCAAACTTATTCCAATATGCTTCATGTTATATTTAAAGTCAAATATTTCTTTTGTTTCATTATGAATGTATAGAAAATGTACAAATCTATGTTAATATATAAGCAAACTTATTCTAATATGCAATAATGTGATGTTTAAAGTTAATTACTTCTTTTATTTCATTATGAAAGTATAGAAAATGTACAAATCTATGTATAAAATTGATTTATATATTTAAATTAATTAAAAAAATTCAAAACCGAAAGGTAGCCAAAGTCTTGTATCCGAAAGGTAGCCAAAGAGATGCTAGGCGAGTCAAAGGGAGGAGCTCCAGGTCAAAAGGAGGCTTGGCGGTGGAATGAAGGGGTGCAAGAGAAGCTAAAAATAAAAAGAGCTTGCTTTAAAGCTGTGTCTAAGGATAAAACAGAGGAAACTGTCACAAACTACAAAATAACGAAGAAGGAAGCAAAGAAGGCAGGAAGCGAAGCTAAGTCAAAAGCTTATGAAGTTTTGTATAAAAATCTTGACTCTAAGGAGGGTCAGAAGGATATATTCAGGTTGGCCAAAGCAAGAGAAAGAAAGACCAAAGACCTTTCTCAAGTAAGATGCATTAAGGACGAGGAAGGTCATGTGCTTGTTACTCAGAAGGATATAACAACTAGGTGGGAGCAGTACTTCCATAAACTTTTCATTGGGGAAGGAAATAGAGAGATCGCTTTGGGTGATCTAGTTTGTAGTGAAAGTTACTTAAATCGTGCAAGCTATAGACGGATACAAAGAAAGGAAGTAGAAGAGGCTTTGAAGGTTATGAGACCCGGGAAAGGTGTAGGACCGAATGACATCTCTGTAGAAGTATGAAGAGTTTTAGGTGAGCGTGGTTTGACTTGGCTTACGAATCTATTCAATGTTATTTGGCGAAGCAAGAAAATGTCTGAAGATTGGAGGAGGAGTATCGTGGTGCCTCTTTATAGGAATAAAGGAGACATTCAAAATTGTTCAAATTATAGAGGTATCAAAATGATGAGTCACACTATGAAAATTTGGGAACGTGTGATCGAAAGAAGGTTGAGGCAAGTTTTCAACGTCAAAGAAAACCAATTCGGATTCATGATAGGTCGCTCAATGATTGAAGCCATCCATTTGCTGAGGAGAACAATGGAGATTTATAGAGCTAAAAGGAAGAACCTCCACATGATCTTTATTGATTTGGAGAAGGCTTATGATTATGTCCCACGAGAGATATTGTGGAGAGTGTTGGAGAAGAGACAAGTACATGTCCTATACATTAACCTCATAAAGGACATGTATGATGGGGCTTTATCTTGTGTAAGGACCCCGTCTGGGAAGACTGGATATTTTGACATCAACATTGGTTTACATCAAGGTTCTGCTTTGAGCTCATTTCTTTTTACTTTGATTATGGACGAGTTGACAAGTCATATTCAGGATGAGTTACCTTGGTGTATGCTATGTGCTGATGATATTGTGTTAATTGACGAGACTAGAGATGGAGTAAATGAGAAGCTTGAGGTCTGGAAACATGAGTTGGAGACTAAAAGCTTTCGTATAAGTAGGGCCAAGATAGAATATATGGAGTGCACCTCTGATGGAAGCAATGGTGAAGGAATCGAGGTGAAGATTGGTGACGATAACATTCAGAAGAGAGATTCCTTTAGATATCTAGGATCTATTCTGCAACATGATGAGGAAATTGATGGAGATGTTACTAATATAATAAATGCCGGCTGGCTAAAGTGGAGAGGAGCCTTTGTTGTTCTCTGTGATAAGAAAATTCCTTTAAAAATTAAAAGAAAGTTTTACAAAGCAGCCGTGAGACCTGCTATGCTTTATGGATCTGAATGTTGGCCTGTGAACCATAAACATGTGCAAAAAATGAATGTAGCAGAAATGAAAATGTTAAGGTGGATGTGTGGACACACACGTAACGATCGGATTCGGAATGATGTAATCAGAAAGAAAGTTGGTGTAGCTCCGATCAAGGATAAGATGCGAGAAAATCGCTTAAGATGGTTTGGACATTTGCAAAGAAGATCAACTGATACACCAGTTAGGAGATGTGAGGGTTGGGATGTTGAGCCGGCTAAGAGAGGATGAGGACGGCCCAAGAAGTGTTGAAAAGAGACCATATGAAGGGATCTTAGTTTTGTGGATATAAGCCCGGGATTGACTCAAGATAGATCTGAATGGAGGCAAATAATCCAAGTAGCCGACCCTACTTAATTGTGGGAAAAGACTTTGTGTTGTTGCTGTTGAAAAAAATTCAAAACCGATTAATGGCCGACTAAATCCGATTAGTCGTCCGACTGCCGATTAATCCTTAGTCAATGACCCTGCCGACCGAGTACAGACTACAGCTTTCTGCAACCTTGACTATCGGTTTAAGGAGCAAAAAATTCAAGTTTCGACTTCAATGTAAATAGACATGAATTAAATGAATTGCCATTGTGATAAGGGAAAAGATCAAGATGAGCATCTCACATCAGATAGACTAAAGCAAACAAAAAATACATCAGAAACTATCTTAAGATGAGGGTAACAGAGCCTTGTCAAAAATAAGCATACTGAAAGGGTAGTCCCTGGCAAATGTAAACAAATAATATGACAGCTTAAGGATCCAACTTAGCATGTCATCACAAATTATAGGAAACATGCATATGTTTTTAATGTGGTAACAGTTAAAATGAATCTCTAATGTAGACAGACAGCCATTAGATAAATCACAATGGATACCTTCTGATCTGGTGTTATAGATAATATCGGACCATCTGATTCAACAACAGCAATCTTTGATTCAGTAAATGCCTCTTCGGATGTTTCCACTGCTTTGAGCTTCTTCTCTGCTTCCTTGGGACTACTTTGCAGTAGTTGTGACGAAGAAATGCTTGAGGAACCATGTAATAACTGAGCAGGAGTTACCAGAGCAGGTGCTAGTGACTCTTCTTGAGAAAAGCTTGGGAGACCTGTAGTGCTAGCAGGCACGGAATGTGTGATAACTTGATAGGTGGACACATTTGGTCCGGAAATAGGGGCCGTCTTGTTAGAAATAAAGTCCATATCTGCTTTGGGTATTGAAGAAATAAATGGCACACTAGCAGGCACAGTTGTTTCTGGAAGATTAGCGGCAAATCTTGTGTTTAAACTTGGTGGTGGTGGAATTTCAGAAGCCACGTTTGTAGCATGAACTGAAGGTACACTAGATGGCAAGACCATTGAGGATAAACTGGCAGCAGATGTAAACAAAGGGGAAGACGGTCTCGGAAAACCAGATGCAACAGTTGGTACGGATGAATTCTCCGCTGGCAAATTCAGTGGCACAGACAACGAAGATGCCTCCATTCCAGAATTTGAAGACAATGGCAGCATGGATGGTGCAGTCATCCCAGGATACTGCAGGGGTTGTTGCATAGATGGAGGCATCTGCAGTCCATGGGGATGTAGTAGTGGTGGTTGTGGCAGTTGCGAATGCCCACCAGGAGCATAAACTCCCTGCCAGTACATCGGCATACCAGACCCAGAACCATCTGCAGTTGGAAGTGCTGGTGAAGGGCCCCAAGAACTTAAACCTGCTGGAGCTCCTGGAGGTTGATATAAAGGAAGGCCTCCATGGAAAACAGCTCTTGGTATTGCTGTCTGTCCAGTTTGAGATATCATGTCTGGTTCATATCTGCTGCCATTAAATGGCAAGCCAGTTGAGGCTGGCGTTGGACGAGGATAATGTGACTATAAGTTGAAAATGGAAAATGTATAAGATTCCAAAAAAATAAACTGGAGAAGGAAACAATATGCACAAACTTAAACAAGGCATTTGAATTTCACTTGAATAATAGCCAGGTCACTGTGTACAGCAGGAGCTGGCGGAGTAGGTGGTGATGACTTCACTTGTAAATCCTGAAAATTATACAATAAAAGCCCAGAGATTTTTACTAATTAATAAATGTCTAGATAACATGATCAGGTATAAAAATTCAAACTTCAAGCAATAGAACAAAAACCAAAGCAAAAGTTTACAACCTAAAACATATCACATTAAAAGGCAAAGCTTTTCGTTCCGGGGATGCGAGAACTTTTTGTTTCTGGCTGGATGACTGGACCAAACCAGAGCCCCGATGGCAGATTGTTGGTCCCCCTCAAAAAAGAACAGGGGTGTGTGGTTTACCTATTTTTGGTGCAAACCTCTCAAAAGAATGCACTCTGGATTTTGGTATGTTGATCGAAGAGTTGACGTTGGTGAAGGCCCCATGCGGAGGGCTTGACCACTAGTTCTGGAATGGAGGGTTTGGCCTGAAGAAGGAATACAAAATGTTACCATCCAAGACCACGATTATGGATGCAGAATTGCAAAAGAAAGGAGGCTAATATGAAAAGTCTGGGTGCTGTTAGAAATGAAATTTTTTTATGAAGTTGCTCTGGAGGAGGAGGCTGATGCCATGAGCTTTTGTGATGTGGTTTGTTCCAGATTTGCAAACCTCCTTCCCATTGTGTGTGTGATAGGAGGGGATACTGACCATCTGTTTTCCAGATGTAACGGCTTAGGATGTGGCGAAAAGCCGTGCTGGGCAAACTGGATGTTTCTGGATACAAACAGTTCTGGAGGAGTCTTGGGAGATTGGTTTGCCAGCCCAGATGAGAGCAGACTAGAATTTGTTCACTATGTTGGGCAATTTTCTTGTCTAGGAACGCTTTGGTTTCAAGGGAGAAAGAAACTATGTAAGGAATATATTTATCTGTATACATCTTTGTAACTCGTGGATGAAACACTTATAAATATTACCAGACTAATAAATGGAATATAGGAGGGGACTACATGCCAAGTGCATTCTGCCCCATTTTCTTTTCAAAAAAGGCATAGCCATCAATGAAAATATTTTT
Source organism: Ottelia alismoides (assembly GCA_037367405.1). Lineage (NCBI taxonomy): Eukaryota > Viridiplantae > Streptophyta > Magnoliopsida > Alismatales > Hydrocharitaceae > Ottelia > Ottelia alismoides. The sequence goes on along the minus strand of JAZKJV010000856.1, from coordinate 637,606 downwards.
CGTTAGGTAAGGAAAATACTTCCATTTCTAGAGGATGTTCAATCAGAAGAGTATGAGAAGCATAGCAAATAACATGATGAAACCAAACCACATCATTTTGACTTCAGATAAACCTAGTAATGAACCAGTTTTCTCACACATGCAACAAACACTTAAAACAAACTCCGTTGAAAATCGAACTCATGAAGAAAGTGGAAAAATTCATGTGACCTCAAATAACCCAATAAACATATGAAATCCAGTAAATAATAATCGATTCAAATAAAATCCAGCAAATAATAAAAAGGAAGAAGACATGTAATAAATTTGTTTTAGATTTTAGATTGACGAAGTGTTTCGTAATTATGTATCATTTATCGCATCTCTTTCAGTTTTCAGGCTGCACCATTTGTAAATAGTGTTCTAGTTGGGCATATTTATGATTATCGCCAAATGACTACATTTTAAATACAACTACTCTAATCACTACTGGACAAGCTGCAGCTAAATCCCGCGATTGCAAAACACAAAACGCACATATGCAAGGCATTTATGTTGAAACATGCAACCAACTCAATGCAAAAACAACAGATCCATGAATATTGGAAAAATCCCAGGACAAACTCCAGGTTGCCGAATAAGTAATTATAAACTTATAATCAAGAATCCATCAGAAAATTATGAACTCCTTATGCTAAATCATTTGTTTCACGTCGCATATACCTTTATGTCACTGCCGCGAAAGAGTATGTACTCGTAGACTTTGTCGCTTGGAGGAACTTGCGGCCCATCCTTCTTCCGACCTTCAGTTCCAAATGCTCGTACTGGTGTTTCAGTAGAAAAGTTCAAGTGAGTCAGCTTCTTTTTTTTCCGAAAAAATAACTAAACATAACAAGCAACATAAATCCTGTAAAACTTCCAAGACGCGGAACAGAAAGCACTAAATCCATCCAATAACTTCAAATTCTAGACAAATCTGTACTAAGTACAGACACACAGACACTAACTCCAGCAATCCCTAGCGCATAAAATTGGAAGAAAAGTCCTAAAAATCCAATCTTTTTGTCTTAAATCCCTAAATCAACGCCTAGCAAGAGCATTTGACCTGGAAAAAAAGGCAAGCGGTACCATTTCGAAGGCCGATGCTGGACTCCTCGGTGTTGATGTTGTAGAGGACGCCCTCGTAGCGGATCTCGGACTTGGAGGTGAGGCTGATGAAGCTGCCGATGTAGGAGTCCGCGGATCTTGAAGCGTCAGCCGCCGCCGCCGCCATTAGAGGGGAAAGGGAGGAGCGATCGTTGCCAAAGGAGGAAGAGGAGATCGTCAGAAACCCTCGACGGGTGAAGGAGGTGGGGCTTCGGATAAATCGTTGGAAGAGGCGACGAAATGTGCAGATGGTGGGAGGATTGTAGAGGAATAGCGACCCGTCCGCTGGTATTTATAGGCGCGGGTGTGCTGATTGGAAGGGATAAGAGTTCTCCCTCTATGCAACTTCCTTCTTCTATTAGAGGAAAAAGAGTTGGATTGATGTTTTCCATTTTTATTTTTATTTTGCATTAGATTTAGAAAAGGTGTGAGAAGCATATATTGGACGTTTTGTTGTTGAAGTAGGAGGGATAAAAGATAAGTTATTTTTATTCTTAGTTTGTGTTTAATTGGGAGGATATTTTTTGGAGGATAAGATCAGATAAACAACATTGAAAAAAAATCGGTCGGTTGGACCATATAGTCAGATCACATGTGTAGTGCGAGAAGGGTGATTAATTAGAATAGTACGCTTATCCGATCAATGATGAACATGAAATCCACCTCTTTAATAGTCGATAAATCATAGTATAGGAGGCGGAAACGATTCGTCAAAAATCACAAATCTTGAATATTGTGGAGAATTTTTACTTGGTAAGTATAACAAGGTCGGACACAAGGAACGGTTTATTTCTAGTTGCGATATTCTAAATTAATTTCAATAATTAATTAATTGCTATGTTAATTTCTTTCTCGGAAAATAAAGTGAAAACAAAAGAAATGATAAAAGAAATGCAATGCAAGCAAAATAAAGGGAACAATGAAGTGCATGATCTATGATTAAGTTTATATTTAATCCTCAATCAAATTGATCAGTTAATCTTCAAATGAAATCAAAGATCTAAAGAGAAAATGTTATCAAGTAATTTCCAAACTGCAGGCTAAAAGATTAATCAATGAATAATAATCCTGCAAATGAAGAGATAAAAAATAATCCTCAAGAAAAGATGGCCTCAAAATTCTATGTAATTTAATCATCAAATAAATATATTTTTAATCATATAAAATCTTAGGGAATTAAATTATTTCCTCCTCGATTATGCCCATGGAAAGATTAATTCATCAATTAAAATGATCAATTACTAGTAGAGAATTAATCTAATAAAATCTCCTCACTTGAGTCCATGCAGATTAAATCTTCTCAAGATAAATACGTCACAAATTCGTCAAAATTAAGCCTATACAGTTAGAATAGATCCTGTCTATGTAAAGATTAATTCCTCAATTAAAATGATCAATTATCACGTGTAGGATTATTTGTGATATTGTAAATATTTTCTTTCCTTAACCTTTCTCTGTAGGATTGATCCTTCAATTTGCATAGTGAAGTAGTTGGTTACTTCAACCAACTGGAAATCCTGAGCTAGTTGACGCAGGTCATGGTTTTCACTTGGTTGGATTTCCATGTAAACATTCGTGTGTACTGTGCTTACTTAGTTGATTGATTGTTTGTGCTTGCTTGGTATATTCTGCAAAAGATGTCAAACTACCATTGATACAGCATTCACTCTCGAGTGTTATCGTGATCTCATGAACTCACAAAAAGTAGAGATAAGACCCTTTTATATCATATCTCGAAAATCTACCTCAATGTGTTTAGCCCTCTCATGGAAATCTGGATTGTTGACAATGAATAAAGCAACCTGAGTGTTGGAAAATAAATGTACGGGAAGAGGCACATCAATAGCCAGGTCTATTAGAATGGATCTGACCTCATCATCTCAATTCTCTAGTGTACCCTAGCTCTGTATTTGAACTCAACACTAGATATATCATCCATCGTCCGCTTCTTACTTTTCCATGAGATCAGAGAGCTCCCTACAAAGATCGCAAAAGCAGAGGTAGATTCCCGTCTTTAGGACATTATGCATAGTCAGCATCTGCGCATCCCTTGATGGCAAGAAATCTCCCTCAGCAAAATAGCAACCCTATACCTGAAGAAGATACCTTAGGATCATGTAAACTGCATCCATGTGAGCCTGTTGTGGCTGCTCCATAAACTATCTGGCTTTACTCACTGTGAAAAATATATCTAACCTAGTAATAGTCACATCGAGAAGCTTCCCAACAAGATCATTGCATCTCCTCTTGTTGACCTCATATGTTGTGAAACCCCATGTTTTAGCACCGCAACTTGGTCAAGTTGGTGATGATCAAATAGTTACAGTCCATTTAAAAAATTATGAAAAAATCAATTTTGATTTGATTGTAGAATAGTGATAACCCTAATTTCCCCAAGACCCGGATGAAGGTAATAAGACAAGGGTCGTTGCGACCCGGATCTCAGAGGATGGGTATATCAAGAAAAAATCAACCACTCAAAACATGTAAAATCAATCAAGCACAAAATCAGCGGTCTAGCTATGAGATTAACCTGGTATAGCACCCAGGGTCGAACACAAGGAGCACGGGTTGGCCAGAGGCCTACGAAGTAGTAAAAATAAAATAAAATAAAATAAAAGTATTTTTTAGTGGTTTTTCATAATTTTTATATTTTTTTGAATTTTTAAAAAGTGAAGAAAATAAAAGAAAGCAAATAAAAGCACACTTTCGCTAATTATTTAAAAGCACCAAAAATCAAGCAAAAATTCAAGAAAAATTGTTTTTATGTTTTTTAGGTTTTTTAGTGTTTTTGGTGAATTTTTGGGATTTTTATAAGGTGTATTTTATTTTCTAAAAATCAAACAGTGCTAAAAAGACAAGGTACTGTCCAGCCAGGCCCAAAACCCAAAGATAAAATATCTAAGGATTCAGAGGGACCTGGAGGTAATTTTCCTGTATACTAGATAAAAGAAGGAAAATTTGAGCACCAAAATTATTGTTTTTGGGTTTTTAATTTATTTATTATAATTTTTATGAGTTTTTAGGTGTTTTTAGATTTTTAGGGTTTTTACTCAATGAAAAATAGCCAAAATTGGCTAGAAAATCAAGAAACACACAAAGAACAGTAACTAATTTTTTTAGAATTTTTGGGGGTGTTTTTATATTTTTTTGGGATTTTTAAATCTAGACAGTAGCTACAATGAGAGTTTTTGAATTTTTAAAAATAGCAAATAAAATAAAAAATGTCCTCAAAAATTCTCAAAAATCCTACAACATGGCAGGAGCCAGTCAAATTTTCATCGAATTTGGAGGTGATTTGATATTTTATTCAAAATCCAAAAGGGGGCACAGTGCACAGGGACTTAAGTGCAAATACCCGAAACTCTGGGGGTCCAGGTGCAATTTTCCCAGCAAGTCACGCGCGTGGCGCGTGACTGGGGCACTCAGGGACCTTCTGGTAATAAAAACAAGTCCTAGGACCTTTTGGTAACTCGTACCAAAAAGTCCAGGGGCTACGTTGCAATTAACCCACTAAAAGGCGCACATGCGGAAATAAAACGTTCACAGGGGTAGATATGCAAATACCAGAAAGTTTCTATTCATTCATAAAGCAACCAGAATTACAGGGCTAATATTGCAAATAAACCAAAACTACACGTGACGAAGCACGTGGCTCATACATACAGGGGCATAAATGCAAATGTAAACAAGCACGAGGTCCAATGTGCAATTTACCCTACGTAAATAAAACGCAGAAAATATTTACAGGACTGACACGTAAAACAGAAACTAAGAGGGGGCCTAAGGTAATTTACCCCTTTATTACGTCGACGGCTGGATGGTGGACGCGTGGCGGATCTGACGGCTCTGGTCTCAGGCGCCTCTCTTCTCTTCCGCACGTGGGCCGATCGACGGCGCAGAGGAGGGCACGTGGACGATCGAACGGTGCTCAGGTGCTGGTGCCTCTCTCCTCTGTGCTAACGGTCCGGATCGACCCTCGAGATGATCAACGGTGGCTGCTCCTTGATGAATGAACGGCGACGATTGAAACTGGAGCTCTGAGGGCTATCGGACGGTGATGGAGGACCCTCGAAGAACAGGTGGCCGGCGAGGTTCGCCGGCCTCGTGCGCGTGTTGTGGTCCTCCTCAGCTGCCTCTGAAGATCGGAGCAGGTCCGCACTGGAGTCCCGCAGCTGGTGGTGGTCTCCGATGGCCCAGCCGAGCCCTGGAGGGGCTCCGACGAGGTCGACGGAGATAAGCTCCTGGCCTGGATGTGAGGGGGCTTCAGATGGCCTCCTCTTGACCTGCAAAGTAACCCAGAAGCTTCGCGGGTCGAGGGCAAAGTGCCTCGACCCGATGAAGCGGTATGAAGGTGAACTGTGGGTCGGGGCGAGCGAGCTCCGGCGAGCGGAGGATGGAGGAGCTCGAACCCCAGCTCCTGTGCGAGCTGGGTTGAACGAATGGGCGAAGAATGTGCGCGGAGGGATGGCGATGGTGAGCGTAGGTTCCGATTATCGAAAAGATGTGCGATATAGCCGGAATCGACGGAACTCGGCGGTACTATGATTTGGGGGTAACTCAAAATTAAGCTAAACAAGAAGGCTAGAAGGTTACCTGGGTGGTGTGGAAGGCTGTGCTGGAGCTTAGGCAGCTCCTGGTCGTTGCCTCGAAGGTCGCCAAGGCCTGAGGCTTGAGCTCCTGCACGGGGCGGAGCACGGCGGCGCAAAGTCGCCGGATCAGTGGTCCGGCCACCCCCTCCTCACTGCTACAAGGGCAATCGCGAGCTGTCACCTCAGGGATTGCTATGGAGGTCACGGGACGAAGGGTGGATAGCCAAAGATGCGTGAAAATGGGGGCGGAGCTCAGGCTATATACGGCTAGGGGTCCGGAAAGATGGTGATCGGGCGAGCTCAGGAGCGCGCGGATCCCAAGGGAGCGGCTCCGGCGAGGATGCCGGATGCGAGTGGAATGATCCGGACCCGGGATTTGGGGGGTTGGCGATCGGGTCATCTGTGGAAAAATGGGAGAAAACGGGTCGGGCACAGAGGACCCGGCTCTGGTGGTCCTGGGGGGGGAGTTGACCGGGGTCAACAATCCCCCGTGGACCAATCAGAGCCCGCCAAGCTTTGAATTTTTATTTGATTTTTTTTGGGCCATAAAATGACCGAATTTTCAAAAACTTAAAACATGAAATATTTTTAATTTATTTTTTTCTATTTTTTTGTGATTTTTAATTAATTTTTGGAAATAAAAATAAGGTATTTACATAGTATAGCTATACATAGGTATATATACAATATATGGTTTTTAATTTTGATTTTTAATTAGTTATTTTTATACATTTTTATTCCTATTTCATATTTTATTTATTTATAGAATAAAATGAGGAATAAAAGGCTATTTTTATTTTATTTTTATTATTTATATACATAGGTGAAATAAATAGTTATGTACAACTATATACATGGTATATGTACAACATATTTTTGTAATTTTAATTTTGTCATTTTTATTTGGTTTTTAATAGTTTCTAAATATATACAAAATATGTACAAGCATATTTTTGGGTGAGGAAAATATAATTTTATTTATTTTCAAATATTTACACATGAGCCCCTATCTCCCTCTACTTTGGCTTTTATGCGGTCAGGCCCATGCTGAGCCCTCCCTTGGGTTAGGTTGCTCAATATTTATTCTAAATATTTCCCTCTTTTTCTTTTTCATCTTTATTCTTTTATTTTTTTGCACAAAAACATGCTAATTATAGGTATTTACAAACATGCATGCTTTTGCTAATTATTCCTATTTACAAGTATCTACATGCATTTGCATAGGTTTTTGTAGCTAAAATATAAGAATAAAGAGTGATGAATGGGTATTCATCACCCCCCTATACTATACTTTGCTAGTCCCTTAGCAAACACTTATTTGAAAAAGAAGTGAAAAAGAAAGAAAGAAAAAGAAAAAGAGAATGTACATGGATCAAGGTTGATTATTAAACTTGCCTTCATTAAATTGAGGTATGGAGCTCAATCAGATCTTTGGATTATTAATGTGCCGGAACCTTATTTAGACTTAAGCTTAAAACCTAACAGCCTCTAAGTTCCACTAATCTATAATCAAGACTCCTCAATGCTCCAGATCAGAACAAGTCATCAATCACAAACCCTGAAGACCATGAATCTTTTCTTGTCCTGTGGATGTGAAGTCTAAGCTCCCCACCTCAGAAATGGCAACTTGACAACCCTCCCCAACAAGGTAACTCTATGACCTCAATCTGGCCACTCTTTCCTCGAGGAGCGGGGTATTCCCTTCTAAGTTCAAGTACAACCGGCTCAAGAAGAGGGGGAAGAAGAGAATGGGTCAAGGCCAGTGTAGCCAAGTACCCTTGAGAGCTTGACCAGTGTAGCCAAGTCTCCCTGCTGCAAGCTACAACAGGTGGATCATGAAACCAAGCTTTGCTTATTGCACTTATATACATACTCCGGTGGGATTATCATTTTCTCTCAGACCCACCACTTTTTTGGAGTTCTTTTCTTTTTGCACACATTTTTTTTCTTTTTTTTCGAGTGCATCTATACAACATATACATGTGCAGCATATATACAAGGAGTTTTTCCTCTTGAGCCAGTAGACTATCCCTCTTTTGAAGCTTTATTGCAACCCACAACTTCCGTCGTTAGACCTCATGGCAACCAGACCAAGTTGAGACGCACTTCCTTCACTATAAGAAGAAGAGAGGTTCCGCCTAGAAGTACTACCCTCATATGCTACCCCAAGTCAAGGAAGACTGCCTCCTCACCACCTCATCCGTAGAGAGCTCGGTGCATAGTGCTGGTGTCCAAGTAAAGCCATAATCTATATGAGTCATGTGTTGTTGTTAAGTGCTCTACTTAGGCTCATTGAGATGACATGTGATCATAGCCTAGTGGACTCAAAGAATTAAGTCACCATAGACCTGAAAAGCCTTAAACCTAAGCCCTATAAGGTTCCTCTTAGAATTAGGTGGATTAAGATCTTAATCACGCTCCATTTCTCAATTTGATTCCAGGCTAGTTTAAATGTCAACTATCATCCAAGAAAAACTATATACATATGTACAAAAAGATGCTTATTTACACAATATTTTACAATCATGCAAAATTTTTGAAAAATGTTTTGAAATCATGAATGATGATGCATGAAGTGCAAGTTTTGCAAAAAGATATTTACACACATTTACACAAGATTTTTGCAAACTTTTGATTTTTCAAAACATTTTGGAAAAATTTTGTACTATATACATAATTTTGATACAAAAATATTTACACAAGCTTTACACACAAAAGATTTTTGAAATCATTTTTACAAAAATAATTTGTACACTAGCTATTTATGTGCAAATAAAAGAAGATTATGTACATGAAAATTTTTAAATTTTGTGGTTTTTAGCCATTTTTATTTATTAACACACTCACACGTGGTTTTTAGCCATTTTTATTTATTAACACACTCACACAAAGTACGAGTTATGGCTAAAGTATATATGAAATATATACACACCCCCCTATACTTAGCTCGAACGATGTCCTCGGAGTCAAGAGCGATGAAGAAGACATAACTCGTGATATGTAAAGGGAAGTGAAAAGGAAGGCTATACAAAAGGAAAATGAAAAGTGAAGAGGATTTCGGGTCTTCCCCCTATACTTAGGATCAAGTAATCCTAAGTATAGCAGGCTGTATACGAAGGGAAAACCGAGTGGAGAATGTACAGGGTCTACCCCCCCTATACTCAGGGTGAAATACCCCTAAGTATAGGCAGCAAAAACAGGGGTAGACAGAAACAAAAGAAATACCCGAAATGTCTCACATCCCCCCTATACTTAGGGTAAAGTGCACCCTAAGTATAGCATAATCACAAGATGGGGAAAGGGATGTGGGACTAAGGAATGTGGTGATACGGACATCTGGATCTATATACAGCGGGAGATCAGTGAAACTCAGGCGTGAGATGCATTAGATGTGAGTCAAAGACCACATCTCACGCAAAATGAATAGGGGCAATATCAATGACCCGCGGCTCATGATCTAGAAATGGTTTGAGCTGCTGGCCGTTCACTCGGAAGGTACTCTCAGAAGACAACTCAGATATGTCGATGCTACCGTTGTCGTGTACCTTCCGAACCAGATAAGGTCCTTTCCATTTGCTTTGTAGCTTCCCTGGAAATAATCTAAGCCTCGCATCAAACAACCATACTCTCTGTCCAATCTCAAAATGTTTGTGGCTGATATGAGAATCGTGCCACTCCTTGACTTTCTCCTTATAATGTAGGCTGCTTGAGAAAGCTGCATCTCGAAGCTCCTCCAGGGCAGCTAGCTCTGCCCTCCTCTGGTCTCCTATACCATCTGGATCCATAAGTATGTCTGTGACTGCCCAAAGTGACTTGTGCCTCAGCTCAACAGGAAGATGGCATGGCTTGCCATACACGAGGCGAAAGGGAGATGTGCTCAAAGGTGTCTTGAAAGACGTCCTATATGCCCACAAGACCGAGTCCAAAAGCTGTGACCAATCCTTTCGGTCAGGGCGGACGACTTTCTGCAGAATAGTCTTGATCTCCCTATTCGACACTTCGGCTAAACCATTCGTCTGTGGATGGTACGGTGTAGCAACACGATGGTCTATGCCGAACTCGCTAGCAAGTGCCTTCACCTGGTCGTTGATGAAGTGAGATCCTCCATCAGAAATCAGAACTCGTGGAACCCCGAACCGCGTGATGATGTGTTTCCTCACAAATCTGCAAACTGTCCTCGCATCAGCGGCTCGGGCGGGGATAGCCTCCACCCAACGACTCACATAATCAACGGCCAACAGAATGTACTCAAATCCCTAACTCTTAGGGAATGGACCCATGAAATCGATGCCCCATGCGTCAAAAACCTCACAGAAGTGAATGGGCTGCATCGGCATCATATCACGCTGTCCACAAGTGCCCATCCTCTGACAGTCAGTACACCTCTTCACGAACTCATCTGAGTCCTTGAAGAGGGTAGGCCACCACAAGCCGGATTGGAGCACTTTCTGTGCCGTTCTCCTCCCAGAATGATGTCCTCCTGCCTCAAGCTTGTGGCAGTAAGTGAGGACGCTATGGTGTTCCTCCTGAGGAATACACCGACGCCAGACGCTATCCCCTCCTTCGTGGTAAAGGATGGGATCCTCCCAATGGTAAGACTTGGCCTTCGCTAGGAAGGTCTCAAGCCTCTGCCTGGGCCAATCTTGTGGGACTTTCCCAACAACGAGAAAGTTCACAATATCGGCATACCAAGGGAGTGAGGCGATAGCAAGGATCGCCTCATATGGGAAGGTATCTCGGATAGGATCAATATGCTCAGTCTCCTCAGGCTGCTCTAATCGGGAGGGATGGTCCTCCACCACATTCTTGACTCCAGGCTTATCCTTAATCTCAATATCGAACTCCTGGAGTAGAAGGATCCATCTAGTCAGTCTGGCCTTGGCATCCTTCTTTACCATGAGGTACCTGATGGCGGTGTGATCTGTAAACAAAGTCACTCTAGATCCGATGATATATGATCTGAACTTATCTAGGGCGAACACTACGGCTAGCATCTCCTTCTCTGTGACCGTATAATTCCGCTGGGCGGAATCCAAAGTGCGGCTAGCATAGTGTATAGCAAATGGCACTCCATCCCTCCTCTGTCCCAGCACTGCCCCTACGGCAAAATCGGAGGCGTCCGTCATGATCTCGAATGGGAGAGACCAATCAGGCGGCTGGAGGACAGGAGCCTCAATAACACACTGCTGGAGAGTAGCAAACGACGAAAGACACTTGTCATCGACAAGGAACTCGGTGTCTTTCGTCAAGAGGTCAGTCAACGGCCGGGCAATCCTGCTGAAGTCCTGAATGAATCTCCTGTAAAATCCAACGTGCCCCAGAAATGACCATAGCTGCCTCAGATTGGACGGCGGTGTGAGTTTCCTAATGACATCAACCTTGGCCGGATCAACCTCCATGCCCCTGTTGGAGATGATGTGGCCAAGCACCGTCCCTTGAGTCACCATGAAGTGACTCTTCTCCCAAGATAGCACCAAGTGATACTCAATACATCGTTGGAGTACTCGATCTAGGCAGTCAAGACAAGAATCAAATCCGTCGCCGTAGATCGAGAAATCATCCATGAAGACCTCTAAGCACTCCCCTACCATGTCCGAGAAGATCGACAGCATGCACCTCTGAAAAGTCGCAGGGGCATTGCATAGCCCAAATGGCATGCGTCGAAAAGCATATGTGCCGAAGGGACAGGTAAAGGTGGTCTTCTCCTGATCCTCAGGAGCGATGGCCACTTGGTTGTAGCCCGAGTACCCATCCAGGAAGCAATAATGGCTCTTCCCTGCCAGTCTCTCAATGATCTGGTCAATAAAAGGCAGGGGGAAATGGTCCTTCTTGGTGGCTTGGTTGAGTCTCCTGTAGTCAACACAAACCCTCCAAGAGGTGGGTACTCGTGTAGCAATCTCCTCTCCCGACTCACTGATCACAGTCGTGATGCCCGTCTTCTTGGGCACCACATGCAAGGGGCTGACCCACTTGGAGTCGGAAATGGGATAAATAAAACCTGCTCCCCACCATTTTGATATTTCCTTCATCACAACCTCTCTCAAGTTGGGGTTCAGACGCCGCTGGAACTCACGCGACGGCTTCGCCCCCTCCTCGAGATAGATATGGTGGGAGCACACTGATGGACTAATCCCATGGAGATCCGCTACGCTCCATCCGATCGCCTTGCGGTTCTTTTCAAGAACCCCCATCAAACGGGATTCCTGCTCTCCAGTCAACTCGGCGGAGATGATGACTGGGTACATCTCTGGCTCGCCCGCAAGGAATCGATACTTCAGCGAAGTAGGGAGCGGCTTCAGCTCTGGAATGCTGGGTGCCGGCAAATCTGGCTGTGGAAGAAACTGAGTGAAAGCTGCAAGGTCGGCCAAATCTGCCTGGGAAAGTGAAAGTGTACTCTCGCAAACTGGATCGGGAGAAGGCTGCTCTACTGCACTGTCTCTGCTCTGCTCTGCATCTACCTCCTCCTCATCAATAGGCTCAGATGGACTCAGGTCTGGCATCTGATCATAGCAATCGGCCCAATCAGACTCTGAATCCGAGGGATCTGTATCAGAAGTGGTGGCATCAGTACCACCGGAAAACAAGGTGGTCTCAGCACCACCATCACTAATCATCGTGCTGCGATCAAGGACCGGCTCTGCTGCCTCAATGGTATCCGGAACCAGGTCTGTGCTCTCCAGATTCTCCTCTGCTGTCATCTCTGCATCAGCTGTGTCTGAAAGTGAGAGGGTGGTCTGTGTCTCAAGGTCTGCCCAAGCTGCCTCATCATCTGTGATCACAAAATCACAGTCCTGGTGGATGTCTGGCTCTGCGTCTGTCAGCTGCTCTGAGTCTGTACTCGCATCTGAGCGGGATCTGAATCTGGCTCTATAGTCCTCGACCGTCTCTATTTGTATACTCTCGCCCTGGACGCGAAAGTACACCTTCCCGCTATCATGATCAGTCACCGCCTTGGCTGTGGCCAAGAACGGACGACCAAGGATGATGGGGGTATCGGTCACTGACTCAGGGATCTCCATGTCCAACACTACGAAGTCCACGGGGAATTGCAGGCCCTGAATAGTGACGATAACGTCTCGTAACAACCCCTTCGGCCTCTTGACAGATCGATCAGCGAACTGAAGGACTGTCCTGCTCTGTCGAAGAGTGCCCAACTCAAAGCGGTCGAGAAGGGCTGCCGGAAGAAGGTTAATCGATGATCCGCTATCTAGAAGAGTACGGTCGAACCACTGCTCACTGATCTGGCATCTGACATACGGGGCCCCTGCATCTGGCCTCTTGGCTGGCAGTCGGTTCTGGATCGCAAAGCACGTGGCTTTGGTCAGCACATGTATCTCTGAAGTGTGGTTCCTCCTCCTCCTCCTAACTGTAGTCCTCTCTCTCAAAGATCGCTGAAGAAGGGGGATGTGCTGCAAAGCCTCCTGGAGGGTCAGCTGGATATGGAATCGGTCAATCATGCTCTGGCTGAACTCCTCAAGCTCTCTCTTTTTTGGATCATTTTTCTTCCCCTTCCCCATCTGAAGGGCTCTAGGGAAGGGGATCACTGGGTCCTTCTCAGATGAAGGACTAGGAAAAGGTCTATGCGGTTCAAGGACCGGATCCACACATACATCATGCACCACAGTGGGACCAGAAGAAAGTAAACCTTTTCCTTTATTCATAGCAGAGTTCCGAGATACATGAACACGAGGAAAAACAACATCACTGTCTCTACAAACACCGGTGGCCTCAGTACCACCACGGGCTGGCTGCTCTGCTGCTGCTGCTGGTAGACGTCGTGCGGCATCAGTACCGCTGGCTGGCTCGGCTGAATGGGTGGCCTCAGTACCACCTCCTATATCTGGTGAAGCGGCGGCCTCAGTACCGCCGGTGGGATCAGCATCCTTGGTGGCCTCAGTACCACCGTCATCATCTGGAGCGACCTCAGTACCGCTCTCCTCCTCCTCCTGTGGCGCCTCGGAATGAAGCTCAGCTGAGGCGCCGCCGCCTGCTGGGGTCCTACCGCTCCTAAGTGTGACAAAATCAGCATCAAATAGATCCGAAGAAGTATCATCAAATGGGTCACTAGGAGTGGCTAGCTCAGTATGTACTACCTGCTCAGATTTCCTTTTGAGGCTGTTCGGATTGGGCTCTATCTGGGCTGGTATGGCGGCCTTCCCTCTCACCAGGTCCCGCATCTCCTGGCGGAACTCGTCCATCTCCCGTCGGAATGTAGCCTGCTGGTCCGTGAGGAGGCGGGCGATGTCATCCAAAGCGGGGCTCTCGTGGGAGCCCGACGGGTGGCCTCTCTGTGGGTGAGGCTGCTGGAACTGCTGTGGTGGGTAAGAGGGGTAGGATGGAGGGTGCTGTTGGTATCCCTGGTGAGCCTGCTGCTCACGTCTCCAAGGCTGTCCCTGCTGCTGATAGGGACGAGGACCGTAGGATGACTGCTGCTGATACGCTGGGGGCTGCTGCTGCGGCTGGTGCTGGTCTCTCTGATGGGAGTACTGCCCTCCCTGTCCTGACGGCTGCTGCTGGGGCTGGGCACCACCACTCCCCCACCTGAATCCGGGATGGTCTCGTCGGATCCCAGGCTGGGGACGGTCGTACCAAATCCCGTTGACATCCATCAACGGCTCGGCATCGAAGGGGGCTGGCGGGAGTACTGCCAGAGGCTGGTCCGGCTGGTAGACCACCATCTGCATCTCTGGAGATGGTGGAGACTGGTAGGTGGGCTGCGGCTGCTGGTACGGCTCCGCCTGTACAAGGTGAACCTGTCTAGGCTGCACTGGGGTGCTGGAGCGCTGGGACGAGCTGTTGCTGCTGCCGGTGTCGCCTCGCGACTGAAGACGGGGCTGAGAAGCCGTCTGTGCCTCCTGGAGACACATGAGCTGTGTCTTCATGTCGCTCAAGACCTGTGCCATATGCTCCATCTGCGTGATACTCTGGCACTGCTTCTTCTCGATCAGCTCCATGCGGTCCAACTTCTCGCTAATGATACCCATGTCTGCAGCTGACGACTCTGCCTGTGCTGCTGCGGCTGCAGACGAACTGGATAGACCTGCATCTACCCGTGCTATCCGCTGGTACTGCACGGGTCCTGGCTGATGTGGCTGGGTCTTCTGAGTATAGAGCCGGGTCTGGGACATCACCATGTAGTTCTCTGCCATCTCCTCAAAAATGGCCCAGACCTGGTCGTGGTCCTTGGCGAAGTAGGACCCGCCGCAAGAAGCATTCACCAGGCCCTGTAGCTCTGGTGACAACCCGCTGAAGAAGCTCTGAACTAGGTTCGGCTTCGCGATGTCGTGGTGCGGGCATCTGTCCAGGAGCTCTCTGAACCTCTCCCAAGCCTCGTGGAACTGCTCGTTGGGGAACATGGAGAAGTTTCTGATCAGGGCCCTCGCTGCATTCGTCCGCCCGAGTGGATAGTACTTGTTCAAGTACTCGGTGCGGAGCTGCTCCCAGGTGTAGACAAATCTCCCCAAATGTTTCAGCCAGGTGGCTGCTCTGTCTGCCAGTGAAAAGGGGAAGGCGATCA
The DNA here is from genome assembly GCA_037367405.1 of Ottelia alismoides. Classification (NCBI taxonomy): domain Eukaryota; kingdom Viridiplantae; phylum Streptophyta; class Magnoliopsida; order Alismatales; family Hydrocharitaceae; genus Ottelia; species Ottelia alismoides. The sequence goes on along the minus strand of JAZKJV010000856.1, from coordinate 622,372 downwards.
TCCTGATCGTGTCCTGGTCCACATGTCTGTCGTGGACAGTGCTGCATATCATCAAAAACTCCTGGAGGTGGAGGTGGGGCTCCTCTGTAGCAAGTCCATGGAACCGAGGAAGCATCTGCAAGGTGTTCGGGGGGAACTTGAAGTCCCCCACGATAGCTGGAACCACCACCCAATGGTGCATCAGTGTAGATCCGGGGTTGTGCAACTCCCGCATCGGTCTCGGTGGTCCTGCTCCTCCTGCGGCTGCTGCCGCTGCGGCGGCGGCCGCGGCTGCTGCTGCGGCTGCTGCTGCGGCTCGTGCCTGTGCATCATCGGGCTCCTCGGGCTCGCTCTGCTGGTCTCTCTCTGCTCTGAGCCTCTCCAACTCACGCCTCATCTCAATCATGAAAGCTCCCTGATCGCGGAGCTGCTGCTGAACGGTCTCTAGTGATGCGATCAGGGTGGAGTTGATCGCTCCCTGGTCCAGTACGAAGTGCTCGAGACGGGAGTGATCGTCTGAACTGTCTGCTCCGGCCATATCGACGTCTGCAAAATCAAACGAGCCCAGCTCAGGTGCTTTCAAATGTATCAATCTCTCCTCGGGCTCGTGTCTCTCAGGAAGGTCAGAAAGGGGGTCGAGGGGGAACAGGGTGGAGTCATACTCGGGCTCGGAGAGCGGGTCTGAGCTCTCGCGAGCCAACCTAGATGATGAGGTAGACGCGCCCGAAAGCGGTGCAGCCAGAGGCTGCCTAAGAGACCGTCTACCCATCATCTTGATCTGGCGAGTAGGGCGGATGAGATCTGGAAAAATTATGATCTAAAAACAAACCACCGGTTCACCAACGCAACGCGAGCTGAAGACCGTGAAAGTTCGGTCAAATTATCTTGTCGATTTTATTTTGGTGAACACTCAAGATATCAGAGCGCTTACGTGACCTGTTGGGATATCCGCTGCTAACCCAACTGACTGGCCCGCACGGAAGAGTCGGTAATCAGTCGGGTTTAGCAACGGGGGGCTCTACCTAGTGTGCGGGTCACTCTCTCGCGCATACAAACCAAGCAATGAGGGGGTTGCTCTCCCCAAGACAAAATTTTAGGGTGAGCGAGTTTTAAGGTCAATAATCTTAGCAGTCCCAATTTTATGGTTTCACTTTTTAGGTATTTTTCAAAGCAAACAAATCGCCTAACGAATTTTTCGGTTCTCCTGATTATTAAGTCCAAAATCGGGGGGAGAAGTCGAAAAAGCCGATGCACGAGAAATCAATGATGCATGCAAAGTCAGAAATGCGTACCTGCCTCCAGCTCTCTACATGCAATATGATCCGCGCATAAAATAAAAGGCAGAAATTAAACTAATCTAAATGATGCAACGGTAAAAGCCGAGTCCTAGACGAGCAACTTCTAGCGAAGAACCGTCTAACCGGTCACCGACCTCCAAGCCAAAGAGTCCGGTCTTGGCCCGTCCCTCCCCTGCCCGACAAATCGGGGGTAGGAGTAAGCGCTTTACAGGACGGGCTACGGCATGTAGGCTACGGAGGCTAGCGAGTCGGTTATTTTTATTATTTATTTTAAGTAGGTCCAATTACGGTCTATAGGAACAGATATGCCATTAAGTGTGTGGATCCTACTTAATTACGTCACAATCACCAGAAAGTCCTAAATCTAGGGGCTCGAGCAAAAACCGCGAAAAACCGGAAAAGACAGAAATAAAAGAAAAGTAAAACCGCGAAGAAAGTCGCGAAAAACCGAAGGTCCTAATGGGTCCCCCGAGCACACCGGTGCTCGACGAAACAGACCCGCTACGGTCACAAGTCCAGAAGTGTCCAAGTCCTGTCCCTGTATTATTACAATAATAATAATAAATGAAATAAAGTCCTAAGCTATCCTCACCCACTCAACTCTCTCTCTCTCGCTCTCTCCTGCGGCTTCGTAGAGAAAGAAGCCGCCTCCAAGTTCCTCGGCTGCTCAGGCTCCTCGAAAGTCGCCTCCGCGGTCCTCGGGCCCTCGCAAGACAGAGAAAAGAGTGGTCAGACCAGTAAAAATAATCAAATGAAAAGAAAAAGAAATGAAAATACAAGTCAGGGTATATATGCAAAAATGAAAAATAAAATAAACACACAATATAAAACAAAAATAAAAATAAAAGAAAATCAAAATAAAACAAAATAAAACAAAAAGAAAATAGATACAAAAACCGCAAAAAGCCGCGAGCTCCGAAGAGCCGCGAAAAACCGCGAAAACAAAAACGAAAATAAAGACAAAAATACTACTAAGCCGTGCTCCCCGGCAACGGCGCCATTCTGATAACCCTAATTTCCCCAAGACCCGGATGAAGGTAATAAGACAAGGGTCGTTGCGACCCGGATCTCAGAGGATGGGTATATCAAGAAAAAATCAACCACTCAAAACATGTAAAATCAATCAAGCACAAAATCAGCGGTCTAGCTATGAGATTAACCTGGTATAGCACCCAGGGTCGAACACAAGGAGCACGGGTTGGCCAGAGGCCTACGAAGTAGTAAAAAGAAAATAAAAGAAAAGAAAAGTATTTTTTAGTGGTTTTTCATAATTTTTATATTTTTTTGAATTTTTAAAAAGTGAAGAAAATAAAAGAAAGCAAATAAAAGCACACTTTCGCTAATTATTTAAAAGCACCAAAAATCAAGCAAAAATTCAAGAAAAATTGTTTTTATGTTTTTTAGGTTTTTTAGTGTTTTTGGTGAATTTTTGGGATTTTTATAAGGTGTATTTTATTTTCTAAAAATCAAACAGTGCTAAAAAGACAAGGTACTGTCCAGCCAGGCCCAAAACCCAAAGATAAAATATCTAAGGATCTCAGAGGGACCTGGAGGTAATTTTCCTGTATACTAGATAAAAGAAGGAAAATTTGAGCACCAAAATTATTGTTTTTGGGTTTTTAATTTATTTATTATAATTTTTATGAGTTTTTAGGTGTTTTTAGATTTTTAGGGTTTTTACTCAATGAAAAATAGCCAAAATTGTCTAGAAAATCAAGAAACACACAAAGAACAGTAACTAATTTTTTTAGAATTTTTGGGGGTGTTTTTATATTTTTTTGGGATTTTTAAATCTAGACAGTAGCTACAATGAGAGTTTTTGAATTTTTAAAATAGCAAATAAAATAAAAAATGTCCTCAAAAATTCTCAAAAATCCTACAATATGGCAGGAGCCATGTGTCAAATTTTCATCGAATTTGGAGGTGATTTGATATTTTATTCAAAATCCAAAAGGGGGCACAGTGCACAGGGACTTAAGTGCAAATACCCGAAACTCTGGGGGTCCAGGTGCAATTTTCCCAGCAAGTCACGCGCATGGCGCGTGCCTGGGGAACTTAGGGACCTTCTGGTAATAAAAACAAGTCCTAGGACCTTTTGGTAACTCGTGCCAAAAAGTCCAGGGGCTACGTTGCAATTAACCCACTAAAAGGCGCACATGCGGAAATAAAACGTTCACAGGGGTAGATATGCAAATACTAGAAAGTTTCTATTCATTCATAAAGCAACCAGAATTACAGGGCTAATATTGCAAATAAACCAAAACTACACGTGACGAAGCACGTGGCTCATACATACAGGGGCATAAATGCAAATGTAAACAAGCACGAGGTCCAATGTGCAATTTACCCTACGTAAATAAAACGCAGAAAATATTTACAGGACTGACATGTAAAACAGAAACTAAGAGGGGGACTAAGGTAATTTACCCCTTTATTACGTCGACGGCTGGATGGTGGACGCGTGGCGGATCTGACGGCTCTGGTCTCAGGCGCCTCTCTCCTCTTCCGCACGTGGGCCGATCGACGGCGCAGAGGAGGGCACGTGGACGATCGAACGGTGCTCAGGTGCTGGTGCCTCTCTCCTCTGTGCTAACGGTCCGGATCGACCCTCGAGATGATCAACGGTGGCTGCTCCTTGATGAATGAACGGCGACGATTGAAACTGGAGCTCTGAGGGCTATCGGACGGTGATGGAGGACCCTCGAAGAACAGGTGGCCGGCGAGGTTCGCCGGCCTCGTGCGCGTGCTGTGGTCCTCCTCAGCTGCCTCTGAAGATCGGAGCAGGTCCGCACTGGAGTCCCGCAGCTGGTGGTGGTCTCTGATGGCCCAGCCGAGCCCTGGAGGGGCTCCGGCGAGGTCGACGGAGATAAGCTCCTGGCCTGGATGTGAGGGGGCTTCAGATGGCCTCCTCTTGACCTGCAAAGTAACCCAGAAGCTTCGCGGGTCGAGGGCAAAGTGCCTCGACCCGATGAAGCGGTATGAAGGTGAACTGTGGGTCGGGGCGAGCGAGCTCCGGCGAGCGGAGGATGGAGGAGCTCGAACCCCAGCTCCTGTGCGAGCTGGGTTGAACGAATGGGCGAAGAATGTGCGCGGAGGGATGGAGATGGTGAGCGTAGGTTCCGATGATCGAAAAGATGTGCGATATAGCCGGAATCGACGGAACTCGGCGGTACTATGATTTGGGGGTAACTCAAAATTAAGCTAAACAAGAAGGCTAGAAGGTTACCTGGGTGGTGTGGAAGGCTGTGCTGGAGCTTAGGCAGCTCCTGGTCGTTGCCTCGAAGGTCGCCAAGGCCTGAGGCTCGAGCTCCTGCACGGGGCAGAGCACGGCGGCGCAAAGTCGCCGGATCAGTGGTCCGGCCACCCCCTCCTCACTACTACAAGGGCAATCGCGAGCTGTCACCTCAGGGATTGCTATGGAGGTCACGGGACGAAGGGTGGATAGCCAAAGATGTGTGAAAATGGGGGCGGAGCTCAGGCTATATACGGCTAGGGGTCCGGAAAGATGGTGATCGGGCGAGCTCAGGAGCGCGCGGATCCCGAGGGAGCGGCTCCGGCGAGGATAACGGATGCGAGTGGAATGATCCGGACCCGGGATTTGGGGGGTTGGCGATCGGGTCATCTGTGGAAAAATGGGAGAAAACGGGTCAGGCACAGAGGACCCGGCTCTGGTGGTCCTGGGGGGGGAGTTGACCGGGGTCAACAATCCCCCGTGGACCAATCAGAGCCCGCCAAGCTTTGAATTTTTATTTGATTTTTTTTGGGCCATAAAATGACCGAATTTTCAAAAACTTAAAACATGAAATATTTTTAATTTATTTTTTTCTATTTTTTTTGTGATTTTTAATTAATTTTTGGAAATAAAAATAAGGTATTTACATAGTATAGCTATACATAGGTATATATACAATATATGGTTTTTAATTTTGATTTTTAATTAGTTATTTTTATACATTTTTATTCCTATTTCATATTTTATTTATTTATAGAATAAAATGAGGAATAAAAGGCTATTTTTATTTTATTTTTATTATTTATATACATAGATGAAATAAATAGTTATGTACAACTATATACATGGTATATGTACAACATATTTTTGTAATTTTAATTTTGTCATTTTTATTTGGTTTTTAATAGTTTCTAAATATATACAAAATATGTACAAGCATATTTTTGGGTAAGGAAAATATAATTTTATTTATTTTCAAATATTTACACATGAGCCCCTATCTCCCTCTACTTTGGCTTTTATGCGGTCAGGCCCATGCTGAGCCCTCCCTTGGGTTAGGTTGCTCAATATTTATTCTAAATATTTCCCTCTTTTTCTTTTTCATCTTTATTCTTTTATTTTTTTGCACAAAAACATGCTAATTATAGGTATTTACAAACATGCATGCTTTTGCTAATTATTCCTATTTACAAGTATCTACATGCATTTGCATAGGTTTTTGTAGCTAAAATATAAGAATAAAGAGTAATGAATGGGTATTCATCAAATAGCATATCTTATTAGATGTGTATTGTCGTCAGGATTCCAACGCATCTGAAATTTTACAAATAAGTCATCGGATGAATGAGATACGACCATTTTAGTGAAGATGGGTCAAGTCTGAAATGGTCATACGAGAATTGAGCGAGATCCACCCAAGGATCCGCCCAAGCCCGATTCTTAACGATATAAAAGACCCACTAGGTTGCTCTCTCCTCTCATTTGCAAATCCTAGCCACCACCTATGATCTCCCACCTCCCGAGCTCCTTGTAGCTCCATGAGAGCATCGCGGAGGTGGCGAATCACCACCATTTTTGGAAAGGAGTTTCCCATCACCATCCTCTACATGGATCTACCACAAGAATGTAATATCATCTCTCTCACTCCTTGTATTTCAAGATTTTTTATTGTGGGTTGGATCTAAGCAATGGATTATTTTAGTTTAAAGGATTTTCGTGATCATGATGGAGCGCGGAAATGACTTAGAATGGAGGATTAGAGTTGCACGCGCGAGCACCATATAAGTACGGTCCCCTCCCCTTTTCTTTGTGATTTTATCGCCTTGCGTGTATCCCATGGACCTTCGTGTCCCTCATGCTGGATGGGTTTCCTCCCTTGGTGTGGTGTTTTTTTCCGATGTTCATGTTCCTAATAATATAAAAGAAGGTTAAATGGTATTTTTGTTAAATCCACTTGCATGCTAGATAAAAGTGTGCGAATGGAAGATGAATGGATGCATAAGAATGTATATTCATAACAAAAATTATTTCCCTCCTTGTTGTGGGTCTCAGCATGATTCTCGATCCTATGTGATGGTACATGTTTAGAGCCTTATATCTTATTACAGATCATTTATATATTAGTTTATATGATCTATGTATGGAGATTTTCCCCTTTAAAATAACGAGGAAGCATTACTCGAACCAATCGATTCACAGTTGCTATAATTTCATTAATCTAGTTCCCTAAACTACATAATACGGAATCCGTATTCGGTAGCTTAATTTAGGATGAAACAGAAAGAAGGAAAGATTTATAATCGCGTGAGACCTATCGGTTTATTTCCATTCATTATCGACACATGCGAAATTTCCCTTTTTGATCCGAGGCCTGAACCTATTTACCTACTGGTTGAGGCATATGCAATTGAAGACTAATACTTATTCGTAGCGTTAATGATTATCCTCATACGTTACTGATCTATATCAATAGACGATATTAGTGCAACAGTTATGATGCCACTTTTTAAACCATCCAATCGTCACACTTTACTTATTCATTTATAGAGAGTGGGGTATAAGTTTAATACATTATTTCAATTGATTCATAGTAAGAGTTCTATAGTTTGAAACTCTTGATATGCATGCTCATATCTACATATTATTTTAATGATATTGTTTAATATTTTGTAGATACTCATAATATCATTGAAACTATTATTAAGAGATATTCAGTTGTCGTAATACATTGCAAACTCAAGATATATGATTTGCTTTATCTATATGATTATTGAGGTGTCAAATATGTTTTACATTATGGCATAAATTGGTTGCAAGGCATGAGTCGTTACTAACTGAATATTCTAAGTTGGAAATAACTGAAAATCACCGACAATTGTTATGGACTTTCTACTAGTCTTCATGAAGCTTAAGAAGGAGAATTGGTAGTGCATCCATTAAGGTAAAAATTTAAACTTAAGTAAGTAATCCTATGAAATGAAACTCGCATCTCATAAAAAAACAACATACATGATGAATAAGGTTAGAATGTAAATTGTTGTGATAAAATAAAAGTATGAAGAAGTCACTATTAATATATAACAATCGTCGACGCATGTCATTTAATTCCAACTAGTCGATAACACTGATATTATTCGTGGTGATCATCTTTCTTTAAGTATAATTTCATGACGACTGACCTAAATAATAGAAGTATTTGAGCTTGTGTAGATCGCAATTCAAGCAGCAAGCAAGCATGACCTCGTCATTTGATTTTTGTTTCATTTCTTATTTGTTATCAAAGAGTAGAGTCATATCAAGAAAGGCGAAATTATTTTTCTTTGTATTCCAAATTTTGATTAAATGTTGTTATAATTTATATAAACAAGGATACAACTTATATAAGAGACGTATGTGCTGAAGTTTGATTTAATTAATGTTATTATTAACTTGAGACATTAAACATGTTAGTAAATCACGTATGGGACATAGCACATGTATTCCACATAAGATTTGGATGAAACATTTCACTTGTAGGTGATCGTCTATGAACTATTATTTATATAATAATAATTTGACATAAACATCAATTGAGAAACCATGTATAAGATATACGAGATCTTCATCTCATGGTTGGCATCCGTAGTTTACACATAGTTAGTGTACACTGTCTTTCAAAAGACAAAAATATACTAATGATGATTTACCTTCACCATACCCAATTATGTCATTTACATATACATGTGATGATGTCAAACACTTTAGATTCTCCACGTATCATTATGGCAAATGTTGCTCATGTGGGTGAGATAACAATGTTTCCTTGTGAGAACGAAAAATCAATTGGCGATATATGGTTAAATGAAATCAAGTTTGAGAACTTCTTTATCAAAGTTTGCTTGCATGTATGTTATGATTCGAGAAGTTAGTATACCCGAGAGTGGGGCGCAACTCTCGTGGTCCCAGTACAACAAGATATCTTGAATATCATACATATGTACATACATGAATATGATTAAACCCCAATAACTCATATAAGTAAATGCAAAGTTGATGAACTCATTTAGGCATGCTAATACTGTCAATTGTATAGTACAAGTAATAGATTGTATGCAATTCATAATAACCTTTTTATAAATTTTAAGATAGTGAACAATGATGACAAAAATAATAATGGAACATGAACATCTCTCCATCTCTTTACTCTTTTTCACTTCTCTTAGTATAGTGTTATCCTGCTTTAACTGTATTGAACATTTTGGCTCATACGTACTTCTTTGGAAAACCCATCCAGGTTTGCAGATTATTGACCAGCAGTAGTGATGAATCTCGTATTCATCATGCTAAAAGCCGCAAATTAAAATCCTGGCTTAACCATTCCAATAAAAATCATCTTTAATTCTTTATTTTTATCATGTATTATATTGTGTATAATTTACCCTTAAATTATTATATTTAATTTCTCTTATTTTTTATCATAAAAACCCCTAAAAATTAGGTAGATAAATTGTCTATAAATCACTGACCTTTAAAGAGACTAAAAAAACTATAAAAACAAATCAAAGATAAAAATCAGTGTTTTTATCCCCCTTAAAATACCCCCAAAATACCTTTTATACAAATGACCCCTTTTGGCTTTTTGACCAACATGAAAGTTATAGATCTCGTCGAGACGAGCAACTTTCATGTTTTGACTTTTTCCTAATTTTGCCTCTAACTATTTATTTTGTATTTATCTTTGTATTTAGAGTCTCGAATTTTCTGATTGGGCCACGTGGCCCCCTCTGGGCCGCCCACGTGGCCCGCCTCTCCTTCTGCCACCCGGCGGCCTCTTGGGCCGTCTGATCTACTCTCCCATGCCTCCATCTCATTCGTTGAAATCCGCCCCATCATCCATCGTCCGATCCGACCCCAGATCAGATCGTCACCGCACACACCCGCCTTAACCTCAGCCGCCCGATCTTAATATCATTCAACGCTCCCCTCACGCCACGTCAGCTCAGCCTTACTGGCCATTGGATCTTCAACTCCTCGCCATCTCAACCATCCACGAGCGCCTAACTCATAGCCTTACGATCTGATCCTCTGATATGATCGTTGTCCTCCGATCGCGCTTTCATCCTAGTCGTTGGATCGTGAGATCCAACGGCTCGCCCACCGTCTTCCCCCTTCGTAACCCCCTCCCCCCAACCGTTTCACCTTGTGAGCATGCCACCTCTTTCCATTTTTTGCTCTGCCACCACCATCCCTCTCCGCTTCGTAACGCCTCCCCCATGTAGTGATAACCTCCTCCTTCCTCGCGCGACCATCATAACACCCTCACCATCACTGCCACGCCATTAAATCTCCACTTCAAAACCTCCTCGCCACCACGTAACCTCCGGCTACCCCTTCCTATAAAATCGCCTCCCCCGCCGTACATCAGACTCGTCCACCAATTCAGGCTTTAGCCCAGCCTTCCCCCGCCCCTCCGGTGACAGCGGAGGGGGGGGATCTTCATGATGACGGTGGCTCTTGCCCGGTGTTGACCCACGACCACTTTGGCTGTGTCGCGGTTGGCTCCGCCACCGCTGAGCACCGGGGATGATCGACCTCGTCGTGCGACGACTCCCCTGAGGTTCGATGAGGACCTCGAGCCCAGATCACCGCCTCCACCAACACGTCGCTCCGGCGAGGTGATTTTTGTTTTATTTCTTTGAATTTTCCCAACTTCGGTACTCATGGCCACCCTCATTTAACCACCTTACGACCTCCGCCCGACCACCAGCATCCTCGCCAACCCCCTCCGACAACAACTTCCCTTCTCCACAACCCTGTCACTCTCCGTCGTCTCCTCTGCTCCGTCGGAGAAGGAGTTCTTGGTCCCCCGCTCCGACCACCTCCCTGGGACTCCATTTCACTCACTTTGCACGCACTGCACGCTTCGGCTTTGACTAACTCATGCAGGATCTTGATTTGCCGGAGATGGCGTCAAAGCTCCTTCGAGCTATTCTCTTCAGGGGAGGTCCCCTCGATCACCCACTCCAGCCCGCTTCGGGGCTTCGCCACACCTCTAGGAGCTTCGTCGTCCTACCAGCAGCCTTCCCCAACCTCTAGGTGCAGACATGGGTAGCGGAGGAGCAATACGCATGTCGCCGGAGCACAGCCTCTTCCGGTGGCCTGCGGCGGGGGAAGAAGACACAGGTGCCGTCCGATCATCTGGATCGGACGGCTATGATCAAGCCACGTCGACGCCCGAGCCTCTCTTCCAAACCTACAGGCTCGGGTTACACCGAACCTCATTCCGAGCCACCAGATGCGCCAATGTGGCCCGAACCTCAGCCTGCCTCCCGAGCCTCGACGCCTCACGTGCCCCGCACGTGAGGACCTGGGAAAATTGCAGGACAGACCCCAGTTCTTTTGAAATTTGCAACCAGGTCCCCAGGCGCGTGCCTCACGTGCACGCCTGGGTTATTTACAGGGAGGCCCTCAAACTTTTCAAGATTTGCAGAAATGCCCCTACGCATGGGAAATTTATGAAGGGGCCCATGCAGTTTTTCTTATTTGCATTTAGGTCCCTCCAGGGACCTAAATGTAATATTTATCCTTTTTATTTTCTTGCATTTTTATTACAAATATGCCCCTGCATTGTTTTCTTCACAACTTGAGCATCGTAGGTCCAAATTGCATGATTTTAGTGTCGTTTTGATCCTTGTTTTGTCCTCTACATCATAGCATGTTTAATTTTCTCACCTGCCACTGTTTTAAATGAAGTGAATTTTGGTGATAGATGTTGATCGTGCTCCCCTGTCCTTGCTCTGATTTGATGGCTGTTTTTAATATTGTGATTAAAATGACACTGATTTCCCATTCTATTCTATTGCTCATAATTTTTAGAGTATATTTGTAATCTTTTATTTAGCATACATGTAACCTTGCACAATTATTCATGCATCACTTTAAATTACTTAAAAATCAACTAAAAATGATACATCATGGCATTGCTTTGTAAATAGCATAGTTCATCATGTGGACCTGAAACTGAGAAATATTTCACACTTGTTCTTCATGAATCGAAATTCGATAAAAAAATCAAGTAGTTGTGTCCTTGCGTTCGACCTTGGTAGACTTGCTAAGTATAAATACTCCACAACATCCAAAGGACTATGGTTTTTGCTGAACCAAATTTACCTCCTATACTACGACAATTTCACATTATTAAAGAGGCAAATTTGACGTTCATCAAATAGCGCAGTTACCGGGGACACGGCTTAACTTAATTATTGAATTTTGATTTTCTTTGTTGATTAATTTCAATTTTTAGGCCCTCATTTCATGTATCAGTTTTTGCATCTTATCTGCTGATTTAATTTCTCTTAGTGTTCTAACTTTTCTCTTTTGTGGCAGGGCTCATGATCATCGAGGATGCTTGATCATCATGAAGGCGTGAAGTCGGGATCTTCCGCTGAAGAGGCCGCAAAAGAATTTGTGAAGAAATTCTAGGATTTTAATCAGTCAGATTGCATTGCATACTGTACAAAAAAAGAACTTGCATTTGCAAATTTATCTTCAGTTCTTGCATGTTGTAAAAAAAGGGAAAAAAAGAAAAGAAAAAAAGAGAAAAAAAGAGGTAGATCACTCGATGATCTACCCCCCCCCCCCCCCACACACCTACACTTGCACGTACACACTCACCCCCACCATCTCCCCCTGTATATTTCACACTCTCTCTCTCCGTCTCTCTCTCTTTGTGTATATTTCACGAACCCCCTCCCCCTCACCCTTGTATCATAGAACAACTCCCCCCTAATTCAGACCTTACTTAGGCTATTTGTAGCCTAAGTATAGGAGGGACCTGCCTGCTCATCCCTCCCTCGTACTATCTTCTTGTACTTAGGTCAATATTGACCTGAGTATAGGAGGATCCTCCTCCTCAGTTCTGCTATATCACCCTATATTTGAATCGAGCATTGGCTTCATGGCACTTGTGCTATGAGGACATAACAAAATTTAAGTATAGGGGGGTATACCGTATATTACTATATATTTACTTTAGCCTTAGCTCGTGTTTTTTAAAACTTTTTAAATTTTATTTTTGAGCTGGGTTTTGGTAAACTTGTGAACTGAATGTTGTAAAAACCTTGTAAAAATTGTTTATTAAAATTGAGGGATTAATTTTTGTAAGTATTCCTTTTCAAAAAAATTAAAACCCTTCTTGGAATTAGACTCTGACTACTAGGCTTAGTAGACACTTTCAGTGAGGGAACTTCGGTCTCCCTTAGCAGAGTGGGTGGTTTAGAGGACACCGCATATGGCTCCGCCCTTAAGGATCACGGGTCTGTATATCGGTCCGTACTTACACCCATACTGGTTGAGAGTGGATAATTTTATTCATTTGAGCATGGGTCAGTCATTATCTCTCTGAAGAACTAAAAAAAACAAAATTAAAACCCATAAAAATATGCAAAAGCCAAAAATCACACAAAAAATCACTAACCAAGGAGTTGGTGTATTCCTGACACATTCACACTCACTCAATGCTTGAGGATTTTGAGGACACTTGATTTCTGTGATCTTGAGAGTCTGAGTTAACATGTCTTAGTCATTAGGGTTTTAAACTTAAATTTCCACACTTCCCTAGTTTGAAAGATTTGAGCGCTATATTGCACTCTTTATCTCTACTTTCAAAAGAATATGATCAGCACAACCACTTCCACAACTGCATGATTGATGAGATGAGTTGAGATATCACTTGAGGAACTAGGACCAGAGATTTGAGTTTAGATCCGACCTAATGATATTCGAGGATGGGATAAAGTTAATGAAGGCTCAGAAAACCTGAGTGTCAGCAAAACCCTAGCCAATATGTGAACAAGATTCATATGCTATCTCTTTGATATTTACCTATGTTCCAGGGTGTGATGAAACTTAACGGAAATTATTGATCAGTGTGCGCCAACTTTTGATAAAGGCAGTGGAGCTAGCCAACAAAAGAAAAGAAATGTTAAAGAAAAAGCTCTAAATACCAAAGTCAAATTACAAATGAGCTTCCACCAATGGCGAGCGCTCCCGAAAATTTTCAAAGTGTCCACTTGGACTAAGCGCTAATTAGGACCAAGGAGTCGGGCTGACACCATAAAAAGGGCTCTGCATCGTAAGCGATACAAGTCTGGGTGTCGAAGGTATCTTAGATACTCAGAAAAGACACACCCCGGTGTACTCCCAAAAAAACAAGTGCAGACAACTCCAACTCTCTTGACAGACACATTGATCAACAATATAAAAATGTACATGCGTTGAGTAAAAAAGCACTCGAGAGGCCTCTTGTTCCAATGTGAGGGTGAGAAAAATAGACACAATCCCATTACCTCCATCATCTGGCCGTCCATCAACATTTCAAGTCTGACAAACTAATGAGACGGTTGACTGAAGCAAGAATAGACTTATTCCCTAGTATTGAGGATTAGGTCTAGAGGAGATTCTTTGGGACTGGAACTTTGAGTGATGCCTCGACTCGACTCTCATGAAATGCAGTACACTTAAATTCATATCCGTATGTTATATGTACAAAAAGAGAGTCTAATAATTAGAGAAGTTGGATTCCTTCTGACTAAGGCCTGGATAAACCCAGAATTTTAGGATCTCTTAAATTAAGGGTCTGCGAAAGATTGAGCCTTGAAATCTTCACTTGCACTGTCAGGAATTAATCCGACTCCTTCATTCTTTAGATGCTCGAGGACGAGCATGGTTTAAGTATTGGGGTATGATGAATCTCGTATTCATCATGTTAAAAGCCGCAAATTAAAACCCTGGCTTAACCATTCCAATAAAAAACATCTTTAATTCTTTATTTTTATCCTGTATTATATTGTGTATAATTTACCCTTAAATTATTGTATTTAATTTCTCTTATTTTTCTTATCATCAAAAACCCCTAAAAATTAGGTAGATAAATTGTCTATAAATCATTGACCTTTAAAAAGACTAAAAAAAGATAAAAACAAATCAAAGATAAAAATCGATGTTTTTACCCCCCTTAAAATACCCCCAAAAATACCTTTTGTACAAATGACCTTTTTTTACTTTTTGACCAACATGAAAGTTGTAGATCTCGTCGAGACAAGCAACTTTCATGTTTTAATTTTTTCCTAATTTTACCTCTAACTATTTATTTTGTATTTATCTTTATATTTAGAGTTTAGAATTTTCTGATTGGGCCACGTGGTGCCCTCTAGGCCGCCCACGTGGCCCGCCTCTCCTTCTGCCAACCGGCGGCCTCTTGGGTCGTCTGATCTACTCTCCCCCGCCTCCATCTCATCCATTGAAATCCGCCCCATTAATAAACACAGAATTGAGAGCGGTCGTATTGACTCACAAGGCGAGTCAACAGTCGGTGTCGTGACCACTACAGAATCCTGTATTTAATCAACAATTAACCCACACTATAGATCAAACAATTAGAAATAAATGTGGAGTTAAAATTTATTTTTAACTCTGCACAAAAGATGTATAGAAAGCAAGTATGCAGAGAGTTCGAACACAAGGAGCAAACAAGGTAGATCAAGTAAAGATGTGTGTGTGAGTGTGACGTGTGTCTACACTATGCAAGCAAATATTTTTGTGGGTTTTTAATTTTTTTTAATTTTTTTTAATTTTTTTAATTTTTTGAATTTTTAAATTTTGTATTTTGGTTGTTAATTTTCTAATTTTTATAATTTTATATTTTATATTTTTTTAATTTTCTTTTTTCAATATTGGAATATATAAACAAGGTAGTAAAAGAGATGCTACAATAGTTGTAAAAATATGCTAAAATATCGAAAAATTCAGAAATAAAATCTTTTTGGTATTTTTATAATTTTATATTATTTCTGTAATTTTTGGGTATTTTTCAAAATATTTTTGGTATTTTTAAACACTGAAATAAAGCAAAACAGTGACTTAGCTATTGGCTGAGGGTAAATAGGGAATTAAAAATATCGAACAGCCACAAAATTTTTCCAAACTGTTTTTCAAATAAAGATAATAAAAACAGGAGACTAGAGAACTGGAGTTTACAATTTGTTGAGTTTTCTATGATTTTATATATTTTTTTGAAGTTTTTGTGTGTTTTTGAATTTTTAGGGTTTTTCTTTTGAGATTTTTAGTGATTTTTGGGCTGACATTAAAATAGGTTAAAATAGACATTAGGGATTTTTTTTTGGAATTTTTCGAGGTCTTTTAATATTTTTTGGTATTTTCTAAGCTAGACAGTAGGCAAAAAGCGAGTTTTTGATTTTTAATAAATAAAAAATGAAATAAAATCAAAAACTAAAAGTAGGGCGTTAAAGTACAATGCAACAGAGACCTACTGTGATTTATGGGGATTTTTTGGGATTTTATAGACGCATGCAAAAAATACAAGAAGCAAAAAGAAATTACATGTTTGCAGGGGTATATGTGTAATTATCAGACAAGTCAGGGGCACGACTGCAATTTTCACAAATGTTTTGAACTGAGTAAAATATTTTCTGGACCAAAAACCAATAGCCACAGCCACAAGGGTTTCTCTGTAAAAATCCCAGACCCACGTGCGTCGCACGCACGCCTGGGGAAGGACTAAATTGCGATTAACGAAACGTGAAGGGTGGAGATGCAAAAAGCACAGAAATAATATAACTATCCACGCAAGTCTTTGGACTAAAAGTAAACACTCAAAAGTCTTTGGGTTCCCTCACAAAAAGCCCAGACACACGTGACTGGCACGTGCGCCAGGCGGGGGACCTAAATGCAATAATCACAAGTTCAAGGGGGCTTGCATAAATACTGCAAGAGTTATACAACGCAAATGAAAGTTTTAGGAGTTAATACAAAATACAAAAATGCTCAGGGTGCTTAGGCAAAATTACCCAGAGCTACGGAATCGGACGGCGGTTTGAAGATGCGACGCGTGGCGCACATCCGATGGCGGGCCGCACGGAGCGATCGAACGACGCTGAGCCGTTTACTTGAGACACGTGGCGAAGCCCGGGCCCGCGATACCCTTTCGCCTTCAGCGGTCACGATTAGAAGCTCGTGGATGATCCAGCGGCTGAAGATGATCTGATCCTACGGATGCTGTAGCTCCTGGGATAAAAGCCAGATCCGACGACCGTGGACCCCCCTACAAGAACAGGGAAGAACACGACCGAAGCTGGACTTCAATCAACAATCGGGCGGTGGTCCGGCCTCCTTCCTTGCTGCAGCTGGGCTCCTACGACTGCTGGGGGTACTCTCTACACGTCGATGACTCCAAAATACTCCGAGGATGCTCGGAACTCTCTCCAGGAGGTGGCTGAGCTTGGCGGCCCCAGGCACCCCCGGCGAGAAGACAAAATGAGCCCGCGGCACTTCTCTGGTTCTTGTACCTGCAAAAATGATGGAGAAGGGCGCGAGCAAGTTGCCGTGCACCTCCAGATGGCGAATGGGTGCGGAGATAGCAAGAAGTGATGGTCAGCCGGAGCTAACTCCGACAAAGTAACGAACAGGTGGTGCGATGGGTAGGAGATGAAACGAAGATGGGGGAAACGATCCTACAGCTACTGCGAGGCTAAAAACGCAAGAAAAATAAAGAGAAACAACGAAGAACATAGACCTCAAGCCCAGGAAGGACGAGGTAGAACCTCGACGGCGGCGGGCACCGGAGGCGGCTGGAACGCGCGCGGCTGGCCTCGTCGCACCTCAACGAGGGTACGGAGCGTCTCCCCTGTCACCGGAGTCGTGACTAATCCGCTCCCGGTGGTCTGAGGGTCACCCGATGTGGTTCAAAATCAAATGGATGTATGGGGGTCGGTTTTGAATAGCTGGAGTCAAGGCTCAAAGATCGAGGTGCGTCGGGTCGAACAATGATCCACAGCCCTAGGAAATGTACTGGCGTGCAAGATGAATGATAGGGGAAGAACTTTGCAGAAGAAATCGACCTCAATGGATGAAATTCGTCGCCTCGATAAATCCGCAAAGTGGGCGAAAAACCCAACAATTTGACAAGAACAGGGGGGTCAGACAGCTGACCGAGGTCAACAGTCAGACCCACCTGGTTGGTCCACGTGGACCAACCAGGAAAAACCTGCAAAAATGTTTTATTAATTCAAATTAAAATAGTAAATGATATTATTAGATTTAGGTTATTAAATAAAAAGTGTTTATAATTTTATAAAATATTTTGTAGTGATTTTTAATTATTTTTATGGAGTATATTTTTACAAGTTGCCTATTATGCCCCTTATAGGTATATTACCTATATATTGTATCCTTTTATTTTTATTTTGTGTATTTTAATTTTATTATTTTTATTTCTTATTTTATAAAATTATAAAATACTTTTATATACACAAATATAATTTTGTTTTATTTTTCTGATATGTTTTGTATATTTAATAAAATAAAAGTATAGTTTATACAGGTATGTGTATAGGTATAATACCTATGTATTGTATATACAACTATTTTTATTTTGAGTTTTCTTTGCATTTTTATTCTGATTTTATACATAATTATTATAAGTAATATTTACATAATTATAAAAATATAAATATACAAAAATAATGAATAAATAATAAAGTGAATATTTTAATCTGTATAATTGTACAATGGGGTCCAAAACTCAACTTTCAAACCGTAGCTCCGCCAAATGCGAAACCACCACCATTAGATAGATTATTTCCTTCTATATACAATTAAAGGTGAGTTTGCTGCATTTGGAGTTTTCAGTTGTGAGATACGGGTCTGGGAAGTTGGGATTCTGGAATTTTATTCAGACCATAACTTTTTATCTGTACATTATTTTTCTGTGAAATCAATTTTGTATTTTTCTTTATTTAATTATCTACAACTTTTATGTACAAAGTTTCCTTATTTGATGTATAAAAAGTGGAACCAAAAATAGGTCCCAAGATGAATAAAGAATGAATAGAAAGTGTAGGTATTTATACTGTATTTTGACTTTATCTCCCCCTACTTTATTCCTTGTCGACCTATTCATCAAGATGCCTAGGTCTCGGGGTTTTGGGTCATAAAATATTTACAATATTTTATTCTTATTCTTTTTTTTATTTATTCTATAATTTTGGCTTTAATTACAGTATTTTATACACTATTTGGATGCACATGCATGAATGCTAAGATGACGAAATTAATGCTATTTACAAGCATTTACTAGGGTTTTTGAGGCCAAAATGATAGAATAAAGATGATGAAACGTGGATTCATCATCCCCCTATACTTTACCTTTGCTAGTCCCTATCAAACACTTATGCAATAAGTGCAAAAAGAAAAAGAACGAAAAGAAAAAGAAGAATTTGGATTTAGTCTAATTATCAAACTCGTCTTCACAAAATCAAAGTTTGGAGCTTAAGTCGGACCTTTGGAATTTTAGTGCGGGCAGAACATTAATGAGAATCGAAATTGAAATTCAACAGTCCCTGAGAATCCCAAGACTCTGTCCAAGTCTCCTCAATAGCCAGGTCAAAAATATCTCAATTCATACGCAAACCCTTACGACTATGAGTCTGACTCGTACAGTGTAAGTGATGGTGGCTCTCCCCAGCTAAAATGACAAAGAAACTGACTTCTCCAGTACGACAACCCAATGATTCCCCAATTCAATAACTCCATCCTCGAGGATCGGGGTATTCCTTTCTAAGTTCAAGTGGCAACCAACTCAAGAGGAGGGGGTGAAGAGAAGAATGGACGGTAGCCAGTGTAGCTACCTATCCTGGGATGCAAGACCAGTGTAGTCAAGTCATCCTGCTGCGGGCTCACATATTTGACTTTGGAACTCAAGCTCGCTTATTGACTTTACAACATTTGTACATACTTGCAGGCTTTTTATTTTTGTACATGCCTGAACATTTTTTTTTGAAATACTATTCACAGCAGCATTTACATAAGGAGTTTTTCCTCTTGAGCCAGTAGACTATCCCTCTTTTGAAGCTTTATCGCAACCCACAGCCTCCTGTCTTTAGACTTCCTAATCACTGGATAGGTTGGGGTGCACTTCCCTCCCTAGAGGAGGACAAATATTTCCACTTGTGTGCGTCTCATACCGGCAAATCCAATCCCCTCACCACTCCAACTGAGTTGGGCCATGTGAAAGGTGCAGGTGTCCAAGTTAGGTCATTATCAACAAGAGTCGTGCGTGTGCTCCGAAATACTCTACTTAGGCAGTCAAGAATCCATTGAACCAAGTCTCGTGATCCTCAAAGAATTAAGTCAACAAGACCTGAAGTACCTCAAACCCAGTTCCTATAAAGTTCCTGTTGTTAGGTAGATTTTAAGGTTCAATCAAGCTCCAATCTCCGGATTTTACTTAGACTTGTTCAACTATCAAACTCAATCCGAAAAATGCGAATGCAATGCGATGCGATGCAGAAAATATTTTTGTGATGCAATTTTCAAAGATTTTGAACTTTTTATGGATTTTTGAAAAGATGATGATGCTGCATATGCATTTTTTTCAAAAAGTTTTTTCAAATGTTTTTGGATTTTAATTTTGCAAATGTTTTTGGAATTTTTGAAAATAAAAAGATTTTGGATAAAAGCTAGGTACAAATATGTACACGGGAGTGCTTCTTATATTTACAAGAAGTGGATTTTAAGAATTTACAAGGGTAAGTGATCAATTTTATACATATATATATTGGATTTTAGGTATGATATATATTCCTCAAACTTATTTGACACAAGCTTTTCACACAATTTTTGAAAACTATAGTCCAAAATAATTTTTACAAACATTTTACAAACATGTACACACATTTGAAAATCATTTTGCAAAGGTTTTCAAAACAGTATAGATAGATTTTTCAAATATTTTTGCAACCATTTTTCAAATCATTTGCAAATCATTTTTCAAACATTTTATTTCACATAAAGAAAATAAATTTTACAAGTCACACATTTTTACCCAGGTTGAAAACATGTAACAAAACGTTTTCAAAATAGTTTTCAATAGATTTTCACAAAGATTTTCAAACTATTTTTCAAACATTTTGCAAAAAACATTTTCACCTGATTTATTAATCAGTAAATATAAAAAGAATTAGAGGAACAAAACACCTTTTTATTAAGGAATTTTAATGAATTTTAAAGAATTATTGGCCTTACTATTAAGAAAATACGAAAGTACGAGTTATGGCTAAAGTATATACACAGTATATACGACCCCCCTATACTTAGCTTGAGCTATGTCCTCATAGATCGGAGAGAAAAGAGAAGACATAACTCGTACTAAGTATAAGCAAGTCTAAATAATAAAGGAATAAATGAATTAACCAATGAGAAGTTGACCGTCCCCCCTATACTTAGGATCAAATAATCCTAAGTATAGCAGACTGTACACAACGCAGGGAGGGTCAAGGGTGGGAATGAACAGATCGTACTCAGATTGTCTCCCCACTATACTTAGGGTAAAATATCCCTAAGTATAGACAAGAAGAGGAGACAATGGAGAGGATCGAAAAGAATGAAGACTCGGGGTGCACACCCCCTATACTTAGGACAAAATACGTCCTAAGTACAGAAAACTGACAACAAGGGACGTCACCTTTTTGATAGATGAAGAAGATAGAAAAGGAAAAGAAGAAAATAAATCAACAGATGAAAGAGTGATATGAATAGATGTATATGTACAACGGAAGATGGAATTGATCACCATGTATGAGATGCAGATGATGTGAGTCAAAGAACACATCTCATACCAGAAGAATGGGGGCACCGTCAATGGTTGGCGGATCATGATCTAAATATAGCTTCAGGCGTTGACCATTGACGCGGAAGGTAGAGGAAGATGACGGTTCGGATATGTCGATGCTACCATTGTCATGTACCTTCCTGACCACATATGGACCTTTCCACTTGCTTTGTAGTTTCCCTGGGAATAATTTCAGCCTGGAATCAAATAACCATACTCTCTGATCTGGCTCAAACTGTTTATGACTGATATGAGAATCGTGCCATGTCTTCACTTTCTCCTTGTACTGTAGGCTGTTGGAAAAGGCTGTATCTCTCAGTTCTTCCAGGGCTGCCAATTCTGCTCTTCTCTGTTCTCCTATGCTCTCGGGATCTAACAGTAACTCAGTGACTGCCCGAAAGGATTTATGCTTGATTTCCACTGTCAAATGGCACGGCTTGCCATAGACGAGACGAAAGGGAGATGCCCCCAATGGATTCTTGAAAGAAGTCCGATAAGCCCACAAGACTGAGTCCAAAAGTTGTGACCAATCCTTTCGATCTGGGCAGACAACCTTCTGCAAGATAGTTTTTATCTCCCGGTTTGATACTTCGGCAAGACCATTAGTCTGAGGGTGATACGGTGTGGCAACCCGATGGTCAATGCCAACTCGTCTACAAGGGCCCTAACCTTGTCATTGATGAAATGAGACCCCCCGTATGAAATCAAGACTCTAGGTACCCTGAACCGTGAAATGATATTTTTCCTCAAGAGTTGCACACGGTTTTAGCATCTGCGGTTCGGACGGGGATGGCCTCAACCCATCGGCTGACATAATCCACAACGAGCAAAATATGCTCGAATCCCTGACTTTTACGAAATGGGCCCATGAAATCAATCCCCCATGCATCAAAAATCTCATAGAAGTGAATGGGTTGCATGGGCATCATGTCTCTCTGTCCGCAGGTTCCCATTTTCTGACAGTCAGTACATCTCTTCACAAACTCATCAGAATCCTTGAAGAGAGTAGGCCACCATAGGCCGGATTGAAGCACCTTTTGTGCTATCCTCTTTCCAGAATGTTGTCCTCCTGCCTCAAGCTTGTGGCAGTATGTGAGGACGCTGTGATGCTCTTCTTGAGGAATGCACCTCCTCCAGATACTATCCCCTCCCTCATGATAAAGTACGGGATCCTCCCAATGGTAAAACTTGGCCTTC